>CM059199.1:5099518-5699518 GCA_030323885.1 Branchipolynoe longqiensis
CATATCAGGATAGATACGACTTGCAACAGTGTGCACTCATAGCAACTTTATAGTGCTGCCAAGTTGGGATACCAGGCCACCAGCACCAGGACCTGATATTCCACTCAGTCACATTATCCTGACACTGATCCAACCAGTCATTGCCCTATCCTAATAATGCCAAGCACATGGCTAGGAAGTGACAAGTATCAAGTTTGACTCGACCAGGATTCAAACTGGTTCGAATCCCACGATTTACCAAAACGGGAGACGGACGCTCACCTTATTGGGCCATCCCGTTTGCCCATGTTAGATGGTTCAGGAGAGCAACTCCAGTATTTCTACCTATAGTATTTGTATCTGATGTGTAGTTGGTGAACCAAGGTCTCTCTAGAGGTTGTGCTATTTATAACAGCCAACAAGAGGTGAGTGGAATTCAGAGACGGTTGTCTACCACTATCTAGGTTTGCCTGCAGAGCCGACATGGCAGATTGAATCGAAAGGTAGAAGGCTTGGCAGACTGCCAAACTGGCAACCTGCCAAGCTGTCCTGCAAAGCCTACAAGTTTGCGTGTCTGGTGCAAATGTAAAGCAATACAAAACTGCACACAAGGCTATAAGAAGCGCCCATTTAAATAAAGGACAACACTGACGTTTACATGGCGGGGGATAGATAAAATATTAACCCCTACCCAGAGTAGGGGGTGAATGAAAATGTAGTCTAAATACATATGCAAACTGATTTTGTATGGAACAGGAAGTAGATTTCCTGGTTCCAGTATCCAATGACTACCTATATTGGCACAGACTTGGTGGAATGGGAGAGAATGCAAAAAGACAAGATGGTGACCATAGAATGCTGTCGTTTTAACTTTTAAAGTCTATCAAACGACATGTTTTATTATATTTTTCAAATAAAAAGTAGCGGGTAAATACTAAGATATATGTGAAGAACATAATTATGCTTCTTAAATTAACAATCTATCTGCTCATTTCATTTACCCAACCGTTTGCCACTTTTTCTAATGGGTTTCATATTTTGCTTCTTAAATTAAGAATTGATGTGCTCATTTCATTTACCCAGCCTTAATTTCACCACTTTTTCAAATGGGTTGTTCTTCACCCAATACTGTGCAGTGTGAATCTTTTATCTATGCAGAGGAGGGAGTGGTACTTGATCGATCGTCGTTTGAATGGGGATTTACATCCGTTCAACATCTGAGTGTAAACTCGTCGTCTGGCAGCTGTGGTTGTGTAGGCAGGCTATATGAAAGCAATGCAGGCAAGGAGAGAAAGGAAGAGTATAAAGAGTGAACGTAGAGTGAGAGCTTGCACCCTTAGGTTTATTATTATATAGTGGTACATGGATCAGGGCCCATATGTATGTGTCACTATTTTACCGCACCGGGGTTAAAGGCGGGTGCCGGGTTAGCTAACCCCGGAGTTCCAAATGTGTCACGGGGCATGTATGTGACCAAAGCGTGCCCGGGTTAGTTAACTTATTAGTTATTTAGTAACTTAGGGGGCCCCTCTGAGCCTGTACCCGGCGAGCACCGCTATTTGACAATATTGGCGGCCAGGAACCAGCGGCGTTCTGCCTGTATGGATGTCATGGCGGCAGCGATTTGTTTAATTTACTTTCGTCGATTAGAAAATATTAATATCGCCGCCGTTGCGGTGGCAGCGTTAATCTCGCTTCGATTTTAGGGTTAATTTAATAAAATTTCACTATTTGACTATGTAACTCTGTTAAATATGATAGCATTGAATAGATTTGGGCCTAATATATAGCCGCCGATTTGGCGGCGGCGGCAGCGGCGATTTGTTTACTTTACATTCGTCGATTGGACAATATGAATAACGCTTCGAATTTAGGGTTAAATTGATAAAATTTCACTTATTGTGTATGTAATTCTGTTAAATATGATTGCATTGAACAGATTTGAGGATAATCGGTGCCTAACCCCACCTTTAACCATCCTATCGCTTGGGGTAAGTGCAAGCGACTTTAAACTCGCCGAGTTAGTGTAACCCCAACACATACATACGCAGTTTTCGCCGCTAACCTGGTAAACCCGCCGAAAACCAGCTTCGCACCGCTAACCCGGACACATACATATGGGCCCTGATATGGCATACCACCTGACCATGCTCTCCAACCAACAACAAGCATTTCTAGGTCCACCAATGAACAGTAAGCATTCTTGTGTCACCATGGCTACTGTCATCTACCCACTACCACCATGCTGTGTGGCTGCTTGGCCTGCACCTGCCTGCTGTGTGTGTGTGGTGATCCGTGACTAACAGTTGAGGGAAGGGGGTAGTGAATAGAGCTCTTGAGCTCATTACACACTAACAGTAGTGCCCCTCTCACACTATCTATTTAATACACAATGACCATTGACTACAAGTAAGGAGTCACCAGCAACTACATAAATACATTCATGCACCTGGCCCTATACATCATTTACATTAATAGACCATGTGTACTCCTTTATAGACCATTTCACATTCCCCACCAATGCGTTTTATCAGAATATTTTACATGAGGTCATATAACAAGGGCCAAGCTTGGGATTTCTAGGGGATATGCTGATGAAATAAGATGCTATTGGAATAAAATGCTATAAAACTTTTTTTTTCTCAGGTGGTACACAGCTCCGTAGTTGCATGTATGCAAGCTAGACTCCTGTATCAAGGCAGGTACCTTCTTACTCTGTGCAGTGAGTATGGCTTTATAGTGCTCCTTTATAATGCTTGGGGTGTTCTATTATCAGTACCATCCCTCAATATTCCTTTCAGTAACATTATCCCGACAGTTGAACTAACTCATCTTTATGCTATCCCCACTAATGTTGAGTCCTTTGGGGGTTTTTTTATAGAAAATTTGATGTTTTTGTTGGATTATGAAACCGTAATACACATATATTTTCCGAACAGATGGAAGTATTAGGGATATGACTGGATAAAAGATTCACCCCTATCCAAATTAGCAGTGAATGAAAACATAGTCTAAATACTAGCAAATGCTGTTTTGGTCTTATGTGGAGTTCCTGGTTTCAATGTCCAGTGTTTTATCTATTTTGGCCTAGATTAGAGGAACTTTGAGAGAATGCAAAAAAAACTAAAACAATAGCGGCCATTAGATGCTCTCAATTTGACTTTTATAGTCTATTAATCAACATGATTTCATAAATCGCTTACTCCAAAAATAGTGGGAGATGTAATGGATAAGGATTTGCAGGACTTACCACATTATATTGCACATTCATGTAGTTATGTCAATAGACCAGACGGGATGGCCAAATGAGTTGTAAAGTTCAATGCTCAAATCTGTGGCTGTGTAGGTAGGCTATGGTTAAATCAATACAGACAAAGAGAAAGGAAGAGTATAAAGTGTAAAGAAGAAGAGAGAGTCCAGCCCTCTGGTTAATTATGTATATGGTTACATGGGTTCATTGTAGAGTATCACCCCCCCCCCCACCCCTTTCCACCAATGGGAAACAAGCATTCTCAGCCCTACCAATAGGGATCCAGCATTCCTGGTCCCCATGGATATCAGTGGTCTGCCCACCACCACAAGCTGTATGGCCTCATGGCCACCACCAACCTTGACCTTTTGAGTGTGGTGATCCCTATCCCAGCAGAGGAGGTAGGCCCTGAGTGCACTCACACCCAGACGTGCCAGCACCACTATGTCTATTTACATCCCACTCAGGCACCACCAGCCCATACATATATAAATACATGTCCCTGGTCATGTACACCGATCAGTAATAGAATATTTGCATTCCCCCCTATGCTGAATATCGGAATATTTTACCCCTGGTCGAGTCAAACCAATGACTAAAATATTGATACTTGTCGCTTCCTGGCCAGGTGCTCAGCATTATTAGGATAGGGCAAGGACTGGTGTGTTCAGTGTCAGGATAATGTGTTTGTTTGTTGTTTTACTTCCTAGCAACATCTAAGTTCATATCAGGACGGGTACCGACTTGTGACAGTGGACTGGTTGGCTCAGTGTCAGGATAATGTGACTGAGTGGGATATCAGGTCCACTGGTTGGCTCAGTGTCAGGATAATGTGACTGACCTTAGATATTGCTAGGACGTAAAACGACAACAAACAAACAGCTATGTCAATAACCCAGCCTTCCGACACTTTTTCTATGCAGTTAAGCAGTTACAGGTGACATAGATAAAAGATCACTCCGTACTTGTAGTAGGGGTGAAAACCAACCTTTTATAAAAGCTGGCAAAGAATTTCGACATGTTGGGGACATGAATTGAGCTGATAAATTCTTAATTTAAGAAGCAAAATATATTCTTCACATACATCGTCATATTCCCCCGCTACTTCTGATTTGAAAAAAAAAATAAAACATACTTTAACGCATTTCAAAAGTGAAACCAACGGCATTCTATAACCACCGTCTTGTCTTTTCTTCATTCTCGCTCATTTCACCAACTGTGTTCCGATATAACTAGCCATTTTAATTTTTTTTATTGAGGCTGTATTTATACTGTCCATAGCATATAAGCCCGGGTACCCAGGCTTGTTTTCAATGCTGGCCAGTTGTAGTGTTGGTGTTATCTTACCACACAGTGGCTGCTGATAAGGTATTTGATTGCCTGCATTTCAATAGCAGATAGATAATTGGTTGGTATGGTTAATAGCCTATGTTAGTTTTTTTGGATTTTCTTGGTATATATGTATTTATTTTTTCTACTCTTATTACTAGACTAGCCTACTCCTATTTACATATCATAGGGTTATACGTAGCTGTGTGGTGTGTTATCTGGCTACTTTTGGCATGGTTACCTTCCATTGGGCATCCCGCTGGTGGGCCGTGACATATCACATGCCCCTTTTCAGTGCAGCTTATTGGGGGTTTCCTAGCCATATTTTGCACAGATATTGTTTGTAAGTTTTTAGGTCAGGAATTTGTCGTTCCTTTACCGTTTGGGCATTCCACACCTTGGCAGCCATTTCCAGCGTGCTTCTCTCATGAGCTTTTATTTGGCTTCTGGTCTGCTTCAGTAGTGGCGCATTATTTGCTCTAGTAGCCCATTTGATACTGGAACCAGAGTTTCTCCTTCCTGGTCGATACTAAAGCTATTTTCACCCAGATTTAGACTACGTTGGAGTTCACCCCTCTACTGTAGGTTAAGTAGGCCTATGGGGTGAATCTGTTATCTAAATTAGAACATGACCCACTTGTGTTGCTTTACCTCTGGCTTTTTTGGGGGTACATTAGTTGACTAAGCGGGGGAAATTTCAATTGTGGACAATTGGTCTTCCTCATTGCCTTAACCTAGTAATTTCGAATGCTAGGCTAGGTAAACACAATTATCAATTCTTAAGTCATAGGTTTGATTCGGTCAGTGTTTAAAGCTGCATAGTCCGATGAAATATCAAATTTTCAAAACCAAACCAATTATCTAGATTTGATTTTACATATCTAACTTAGATACTGATGCATTTATTAAGCATTTGTTTCTGTGTAGAAGGCAATACTGAGTCACTTTAACAGAACATGTTACTGCAGACATCTATGGTGTCAGAGTTTTGGCAAGCTTGCCAAAACTAATTTTCCATGTTTGCACTCAAAATATCTCAAAAGTTTACCATTTAATATCAAAGTAACTTTGAACTAATGTAAAGTAGATAGTAGTGATCGATCTAATATATTTATCTCAGAAGAAATGCAGAAATTCAAAACCATCGGACTATGCCACTTTAAACCTGGCGGTTTGAATCCTATGACCTACCAAAATATATGGGAGGCGGATGCTCAACCCATTTTCTCATCCCATTGGTAGAGTCATCAATTGGAAACAAAGGATAACATTTATAGAGTAAAACCTCCCTAACTGACCACCTCCACAGATCGACCACTCCCCTATATCGATCGCTTTATTTGCGTCCCAACAATACCATTGTAAGGATATTCTAACTCCCTAAACCGACCACCTCCCTAAATGCACCTATTAAAGTTGGTCGCAAGGTCGGTCGATTTTGAGAGGTTTTACTGTATAACATTTCTATAATTGCCTTTCACAACGTTATCTATATTACATTTCGACAATGTAGAAACATGCTGGTTCTTGGCGGTTTTAAAACATGGCCTATCCACAACAGAGTTTTACAGCTGGGTGTTTCCCGAGTTCTGCGTTGAAATAACAAAATAAAAGTAAAGCTTGTTTTATTTAAGGACCATCGAGAGCACATTGATTTCATCATCGGCTATTGGACATCAAACATATGGTCCTTCTGACATATTTCTTTGGAGGAAACCTGCTGCCACCACATAGGCTACTCTTTCCGATAAGCAGAAAAGGGTGTTTTATATGCACTTTCCCGCAAACAGGACAGCACATACCACAGCCTTAGCTGAACTAGTTGTGGACCACTGGTTTGAATAGAAAATAGCCCAAACTGCTAATGGGTCCACTGAGCAGGATCAATAGGATGACCGACATCTTCATGGGGCAAACTCTACCGCCTGGACTATGTCCCGCTCCCCCCTGAAATAACAAGTGATAGTGTAAAGCCGTGTTCACATGGGCAAAATGTGAAGCAAATTAGACAAGTCGAATCATATGAATCGATTTAGTTTGAAAGTGTTTCGTGTTCACACGGGCAGTGCTTTGAATCGGTTTAAGGCGGAAGTGGATATCTGCGCATGAGCAAGTCCAGACTAACCAGCGCCATTTTGGGTTTGACGATGCTGGCACCAGAGAGTGTGGGTTCGACCTAGATATGTAATGACTGAATCGTATTGGTTTGGAACGGTCAAAACTTCTGCTGGGCAGTGAAACCCTAAAAATAAATGCGGAAAAATATCTGTGCATAGATAGCGGTTTCATTAATTAAATTATATAATATGCGCTTTTGATCGACCGGAAAGTCAACAAACTAAGGTCTCGACTGCGCATACGTCCTTAATCCGCCTCAAGTTAGTCGGTTGCATTCACACGGGCGATCTAAGTCGATTCATAAAATTCGCTTCATATAAACCACCTACAGAGATGGTTTATAATATCCGATTTATATGAATCGAATCAGCCCTAAACCGACTCAGACGCGCGTTCACACGCCAAATCTGAGCCGAACTAGGCAAGTCGATTTATATGATTCGAATTAACTGCCCCGTGTGAACAGGGCTTTAGAATGGATTCTCTCGTTGAACAGAGTTACTGTACCACCTGGTGAAATTACCAGATGGGATGGCCGAATGATTTGAGAGTCCGTCTCCTGTTTTGGGAGATAGGGGGATGTGAACCCATGGGTTTATGGGTTCGAACGATGGTCGAGTCAAACCAATGACTTAAAAATTGATACTTGTCGCTTCCTAGCCAGGCGCTCGGCATTATTAGGATAGGGCAAGGACTGCGTGGCTCAGTGTCAGGCTAATGTGACTGAGTGGGATATCAGGTCATGGTGCTGGTGGCCTTGTCTCTCAGTGGGGAAGCACTATAAAGTCACCATGAGTGCCCACTGTCACAAGTCGGTACCCATCCTGATATGACCTTAGATGTTGCTAGGACAAAAAACAACAACAAACCAACCAAACTAAGCCTGGTGAAATTAAAGTATTATTCTGCATGTCGGACTATTATTACAAAGAGGGGGAATATCATGCCTAGAGTGGCACTCGAATCCACATTTCTCCCATTCCAGAATGATTTGGCTGGTTGTTGGAGTTTTCCGTCCTGACAACATCAAAGGTCCTATCAGGATGGGTACCAACTTGGGACAGTGTGCACTCATGGCGACTTTATAGTGCTGCCTCAGTGAAAAATGCGGCCACCAGCACCATGACCCGATATCCCACCCAGTCACATTATCCTGACACTGAACTAACCAGTCATTGCCCTATCCTATTAATGCTGAGCACCTGGCTAGGAAGTGACAAGTATCAATTTTGCAAGTCATTGGTTTGACACAACTAGGAATTGAACTCCCGATCTCCTGCACGGGAGGCATGCGCTCTACCGATTCGGCCACCGCGCCCAGTCCCAAGAAAATATGTAAAATGTGTTTCAATGTCAGTCACTCATTCAGGGGCGAGGTTTCAATTTTACTAAGAATGTGTGAGTTAGCCAAGCATGGCCAATGTGCCAGTTAAGGGCAAATATAAAAAAAAGATTGGTGATCCTCCTTTGGAAATAAAATTCCGGGTCAGGTGGGTGGTTTTTATTTTCATTTTTTATTTTTGAAGTAGACGTAATAGGTAACCAGGCGCAATGACCAAATGAGTTGAGCACCCGACTCCTGTTGTCGTCAGTTGTGGGATTCAAACTCCTGGGTTCGAACACTGGCCAAGTCAAACCAATGACCTAAAAATTGATACAAAAATTGAATTGCCTGCTAGCCCGACTCATTTTCAACACTTAAAAAAAAAAGATTTTAATAAAAATTATGAGGCGGTTGATTTTTCAGGCATGGACTGCGGCGATGACCAATATTTTATTTATTTGTTGGCCTAAGTTAGAACCACTTGGTCTTGCTGGATAGAAATCGACATTATATTTGTTCCACATAATATAATTCCAATGTGATTTTGATTATTGTTTTGGCCAAGAGTTCCTTGCATTTTCAATAATATACTTACCATACATAGTGCATTTATTGTGTCAAACTGTATCTTTCATCTATACTGGTCGAGTAAAACCAATGACTTAAAAATTGATACTTGTTGCTTCCTAGCCTGGCACTCGGCATTATTAGGATAGGGCAAGGACCGGTTGTCTCAGTGTCAGGATAATGTGACTGAGTGGGATATCAGGTCATGGTTCTGGCAGCCTGGTCTTCCAGTGGGGCAGCGCTATAAAGTCGCCATGAGTGCACACTGTCACAAGTCGGTACCCATCCTGATATGACCTTAGATGTTGCTAGGACGTAAAACAACAACAAACAAACAACAAATCCATGTATACCTTGCCTTTCTTTGAGGGTGCCAGCAAAGACACTAGTTTATATAGTAGAATCTTTGGTATTCGTGCGTATGGCCTATGGGTTTATATTGTGTAAATGGTGTTTTATCCATTGGCAAGGTCAACGGGCAAATTCAGTGGTTAGATTGTTTGTTGGGGTTTTACATCCTAGCAACATCTATGGTTAGATCAGGACGGGTACCAACTTATGGCAGTGCGCACTCATGGCATTACAAGGCTGGCATCTCAGACCTCACTAGATCAGATAAAAATTCACTTCTACCCAGTCTAGGGGTGAATAGCAACTATCAATCAATCAATCAATCAATAGGATACATCTATAATAGGCCTTGGACCTGTTAGCTGCTCTTAATTAATAGAAATGGAGACAGTTCTTCAGATGTGGTGGATCGTAGCAACTGTCACTGGCTCCAAGATGTATGTAATGCTTGACCAGTATGCATCCAGTCGGGACTTGAAACAGTTCACCGACTCTGCTGCTATGACACTCTCCGGCAGGTCATTCCACAGATCAACCACCCTAAAGCCGAAAAAGTTGTGTCGCAGGTCCAGTCTGGAGTACCGTTTCCTCAGCTTCAGGGAGTGCCCTCTGGTCCTGGTGTTGGAGTCTCTGATAAGGGGGCTGCCTGTCTTGTAGATATCATGGAGATATTTGAATACTTCAATCATATCCCCCCAGTCCCGTCTCTAGTACATGCTTGGGATCTTCAAATGATGCATACTTTGTTCATAGGGTATTTCATCGAATCCATGTACAAGCTTTGTTGCCCTTCTTTGGATCCTCTCAATTGACTCAGCATCATTCCTGTAGAGTGGTGAGCGCACAACATTTCCATATTCCAAAAGTGGAATTGCAAGGGATGTGTACAGTCTGCGCACAACATCCTCATCTAGGTATGTGTACGATCTTCGAATGATGGCCAGTATTCCATTAGCTCTGTTGGCGGCTTCCTGGATGTGGTCGCTGAATGTCAGTTTGTTTTCCACATTGACACCCAAATACAAGCAAAAGCTGTGTTGCAAGGAATCAACTATGAACGAACGATGTGGTCACTGGTTCTACCATGCAATATTGAACTATATTGGCATAGGTTTGAGCAATTCGGAGAATGCAAAACAAAGCAAGATGGTGGCCACTGAATGCTCTTCATTTGACTTTTAAAGGCTAATAAATCTACATGATTTAATCAACTCTTCACTGCAAAACTACCGTGCTATTGTAGATAAGCATTTGAACCACATATTTAGTACGTTAGATTTCACAATCATGTGGTTATTTCTATAATCCAACTTTCCGACACTTTTGTTCTAATGATTTCAGTAGCCCTGTCATCGAGACAGTGATGCGGGTGTAACAAGCCTCACCAGGGCTGCGTTGCAGCAACAGGCAAGAGTTGCGTTTGGTGCCAACTTTTGATTGCTTATTTAAATCAGACAACATGCCATGGAAGATGTTCCACCAGAAGATACGAGAAGGTTCACTGATGTGGGTTTGTTTGTTTGAGTGTTACGTCCTAGCAACATCTAATGTCATAGCAGGATGGGTACCAACTTGTGACAGTGCACATTCATGGTGACTTTATAGAGCTCCCCCACTGGGAGACCAGGCCGCCAGCACCATGACCTCATATCCCACTCAGTCACATTATCCCGACACTGAGCCAACCAGTTCTTGCCCTTCCCTAATAATGCCAAGCACCTGGCTGGGAAGCGACAAGTATAATTTTTTAAGTCTTTCATTGATTCGACCAGGGTTCGAATGCACAAATCCATGGGATCAGATCCCCTGATCTCCCAAAAAAGGAGAGAGACGCTCAGCTTAATCAGCCATCCCGTCTGGTCCACTGAGGTGGGAGAAGCAGCCAGTAAAGTGGGAGAAAGTAGCTGATGGCATGGTCAGCTAGTTTTGCTGCAATTTTTGGGTTCTTAAAGTTGCATAGTCTGATGAAAGCATCAAATTTGCAAAACCAAAACACTCACCTAGGTTTAATTCTACATATTCCACTTAGAAATTGGGCATGCTAGTCAATTTAATAGAAGTTGTTACTGCTGAAGCTCATCATGTCAGAATTTTGGCGTGCTTGCCTAAATTAATTTGGCATGTTTTCACTTCAAATATTTCCAAAGTTAGCCATTCAAAATAAGTTACTTCAACCTAAAGGGAGCATACCTCCAAACCGTGGGTATGTTCTTTCGCTTCAAATATTCCTGAAGCTAGTTAATTATCATAAGCAGTCCAAGATAAAAGACATACCACAATTATCAAGCTAATATATTATTTCAAAAATAGGAAAAACAATATCAGAGCATATGAATTATGCAACTTAATATGGATGGCGTCCTTAAAGTGGCAGTCTCGTGGTTTTGAGCTTCTATAATTGTCTGATATAAATATATTAGGTTGATCATTAAAATCTACCATACTTTAGTTTGAAGTAACTTTGCTATGAAATGATTAAAGTCCCAGTCACAATGGCCAGCGTTCACATGTGGTGTTCTCTGTGGCGGAGTGGTTAGAGTGTCTGACTTTTTTCTAGGTCGGACTCCTAATCTGAAGGTTGGCAGTTCGATTCCCCATGCCCCCAACTCTGCCAATTTGGATTTCCACCGCTGTGTATAACTTACAGCGTCATCAAAGGCCAGTTGCTCTCATACCATGTCTATGTGGTGTGGGAGGTTAAAAATCCCTTGGGTCGGTACAAGTGTAGGCTCGGGCTTTCTATCGACAAACTGTCTAATGGTGAAAACAAGTCTATCCATGATAGACAGTACAAATCTTCAAGACATGCGACCACCTTCCGACCAAAAAGCCAGCGACCTGCTTGCGACATTGAAGCAAAAACCCAGTCAGCGACCGGTCGCCCATGTTTAGGGGGTTGGGTGCCGACCAAAATTCTCATGCTCCTGGCGCGGCGGTCACTGATGGTTAACAGGGGGTCGGTGACCGCTCACCGACGGCTGTCGCGGAGTGGTCGCTGACCGGTCACCGCCCGCACTGGTCGCAAGGAGATTGCAAATGCAGCAGCAGCTGCTGCAACCTCATTGCGACCAAAATTACCTGAAATGGTTGTAAGGTGGTTGCAAAATGCTCACAAAACGGTCATAAAATGCTCACAGACGAACACAGGCATAGTGTGACTGAGGTATTACTTAGGATATAACTGAAGTGCAACCAAAGCAAATTAATTTTGATGTGTTTGTCAAAAAAAACTTTTATCCCATGACTTAGTGTTCCATTTTATGTAGCAATAAGTACTTAACAAGTGTACCAGTGTTGTTGTTTTACGTCCTAGCAACATCTAAGTCATATCAGGATGGGTACCGACTTGTGACAGTGCACACTCATGGCAGCTTTATAGTGATGCCCCACTGAGAGACCAGGCCACCAGCCCCATGAACTGATATCCCAGTCACATTATCCTGACACTGAGCCAACCATTCCTTGCCCTATCCTAAGAATGCCGAGCGCCAGGCTAGGAAGTGACAGGTATCAATTTTTAAGTCATTGGTTTGACTCGACCAGGGTTCGAACCCACGATCACATGGTCTACCAACACGGTAGACGGACGCTCTAACTCATTCGGCCTGGTTTCTAACTTGAATATGTAGGATCAAATCTAGATAAATGTTTTGCTTCTGAAAATTTAGTTTTGATCGAATTATGCAAGTTTAATCTGTTAAAGATCTGGTTCGTAAATTTACCATGTACTCCTTACTTAAATATTCTATTATTTTAATGACCGGTCACACTTAAAAGCTCATTTCAGCTCAAAGCCAAGTCGGGAGTGGTCTGCCCGGCACAATTATACTCAAGTATTCCATGGCTATTATTAAGTTGCATAGTCCAATGATTTTTTAGTTTAATTGCCCTATCCTAGAAATACGGAGTGCCAGGATAGGTAGCGACAACAATCAGGGGTGAAAGTGGTCTCCGGGGGGAGGAAAAAAGCGGAAATGCTGATATTCTCCCATAGGTTTAGCATCGTCAGGGAATCGCGAAAAATTCCTGAAAATCGTGATTTGTATATATTGGTATGCGATGATAGTGCTGCGCTGTTTGAAGCACGTATTAGTAGTATACACTGACAGTGCTGCACCGTTTGAAGCACATATTAGTAGTATACTCGGATAGTACTGTGCCGTTTGAAGCACGTATTAGTAGTATACACTGATAGTGCTGCGGCGTTTGAAGCATTTATTAGTACTATACGCCGATAGCGCTGCGGCGTCTGCACCACTTACTAGTATACGCTGATGGTGCTGCAGCGTAAAACAATGTATTAGGAGTGCCTATAAGGTTGATCGTGCTGCAGGATTACAGGAGGTACAGGACAAATCCCGGAAATCCGCGATTTCGCGGAGATCTTTCATCCCTGAAGAATAAATTTGGTAAGTTGTTGGTTTGACTGATTGGTTGATCTTCTACATGAGAATCCTGCGCTCTACTGACTCACCGCATCGTCCTTCCCACTCTGGTACGAGAATGAAAATGAATAATAAGTGCATTTAAAAAAAAAAAAAGATACTTTTTGTTTCTTCTCCATTTCTACCGATAAGATTCTTTCGCACACCTATCCACCAGGAACACTTATTGAATATTAGTTTTAGAATCAATTAATAAAGTTCTTTGTTGTACTTCATGCATGTTTCAGATGAATCTATCAGGGATGAAACTGGTCTTCAGCAAAAAAACGTGGTCAAGTCGAGATTAATAAAGTTGCATAGTCCGATGGTTTTGAGTTTCTGACATTTTCTGAGATGAACACATTAGGTTTATCATTATAATGTACCTTACTTTGGTTTGAAGTAACTTTCATTTGAAGTGGCTAAGTTTTGAGATATTTGAAGTGCAAACATACCAAATTAATTTTGGCAGGCTAACTTGGACACCATAAGCTTCTACAGTAACAGGTTCTATTCAATTGCCTCAGTATTCCCTTCTGTGTGGCGACAAATATTTAATAAGCGCACTAATATCTAAATTAGATATGTAGAATAAAATTTAGATAATTGTTTCGGTTTTGAAAATTAGATATTTTCATCGGACTATGCAGCTTTAAACTGACAGCAAATTTCCATGAAAACAGATTTTTACCTTATAGAATTATCACCACCAGGGAATCCCAGAAAGGACGGCCGAAAGTCAGGTTTCAAATCACCCACGCCCATCTCTTTCTTGTTTGGGTTTGTTCTAATAACATTTCAGATCGCATAAGAATGGGATTCATACTCACCATTGTTGTCGTATACATCCTGATTCCTTGGTATTTTGTTTGACGTTAAAGTTGCATAGTCCGATGATTTTGAGTTAGTCTCATTTTCCGAGATAAACATATCAGGTTGATCATTATAAGCTCCCTTAGTTTACTTTGAAGTAACTTTTATTTTAATTGGCTAACTTTTGAGATATTTGAAATGCAAACGTCATTAATTAATTTTGACAAGCTTGCCAAAACTCTACCATCATAGGCTTCTGCAGAAACGGGTTCTATTAAATTGACACAGTATTCCCTTCTATTTGACGACAACTGTTTAATAACTGCACCAGTATCTAAGTTAAGTAGTGAGAATCAAACCTAGATAATTGTATTGGTTTTGAAAATTTGAAGTTTCCATCGGACCATGTAGCTTTAATCGGTAAATATTTTTTTAAATAGTGGAAATCTGTGAAATGACGGATATCTTTCATCCCTGTATTATAATATAACCCTGTGTGAGGAATGTTTCTTGGTGGGGTTCCCCCCCCCCCCCCCATTACACTCCACCACCGTTATATCATGAACAAATTGAAACGAAATTAAATGGAAAATTAAGTATTTTTAACTGGGATTGGTTTACAGTCCATGTCTGTTAGACAGACTCAAGATTTAGCCATGCATGATGTGTATGCTTAAAAGAGAACATGCACATGCTCCACTTTACCAAGAAAGTTACACCAACACCTTGGGTTTTGCTCAACATCAAAGGAACTGGAAACATTGACGAAGGTCATTAGCTATTTGGAAATCAAGGAAACAATTGGGTCGAATTTCTATAATTTTTCTATATTTTTTTTGGATTAAACAGGGGAAATTGCAATCACAGACAATTGGCCATCCTCATTCCACTGTTCCTTTCCTTTTGTTGGTAATTTCGAGTGCTAGGCTCAGTAGCGGCAAGTATAAATTTGTACGCTACAGGTCAAAACCCATGACATGCTAAACGGAATGCTGGTGTTCAACACATTTGGGCATGCCGTCTGGTATGTATTTTTTAATCTATAAATGAATTAACGATTTGGCCACTTTCATCGAATTTGACCCCCCAAAAAACATTAGAATGTGTTATATTAAATACAATCGAATTGGTTCGCTTATGGAAGGGGTGGCCAGTGACTGATTAATCAAACAATTATTTGTTGGGGTTCACCGTCCTAACAACATCTATGGTCATACCACAGCGGATCATCGAACAAACATATAGCTAAAGGCTCTGTCACACATCACCGGATTGGGGAAACGGAAAGAAACCAAACAAAGTCCGTTGATATCCGGCAACGTCCAGTTTGTGTCCATTGATATCCGGCCCGATCCATTACAAGTTTCGAGCATGCACAAAACTTGTAACGGATTGCGCCGGCCTGACCTATGCGGTTATTATCCATTACCGCCCATTCCCATCCATTACATATCCATTAAACGTCTGTTACATAATCGATACATTTCAAGTCCGAATAACACCGGACTAGAATATTCTTTGGCCGGTTCTGTTCGTTGCTCAATCTGCCATAGTGTGACAGGCACTTTAGCAATGCGCTTATGGATGGGGAAACGTTGATGCAAATGTGCAGTGGAGCATGTGGGTTAATTAATTGTCTTACGGTACTTTTTTTCTTTTACACGATACAGCGGTTTGGTGAGAGTAATGCCGATAGATGGCGTGCTGGAAACGGTGACCTTTAACCTCATGATTGACCTCTAGACGATGTGCCCGGATGTAAGAACACGCACTTTAAAAACTCTACAACGATACACTCGGGCCATCACGTCTAGAGGCTGTTGGGGATTACACAACTGATTTGTTTAAACATGTAATAACACAAATTCAAGCTTAAATTTTCTTGTAGCATAATTAGCTAAGTCAATGAGAGTGACTTTGAGGGGGGGGGGGTAAAAATGGTTATGGATCATCAAGGTTTTCAACATTTCCACGGCCAGACAACGGGGGGTGGAGTTATCATTTAATCACATATTGTTATATCTTAAGCCAGTGATATGTCCTGCGGTGATATGTCCTGTGGTGATATGTTAGAGAAGCCAGAAAAGGAAGTGGGGCAACCTGGAAAATTATCCTCTTGTTCGACCGTAAAAATGTTGGAAAACATTCGATGAACCGTTAACACATTAAATGTTGAAACTTGAATGCCATTCAATCGAGGCGAATTTCTCGATTGAATTGGGACAGGGAAAGGGAAAGGGAAAGGTTAAAAGGTCAAAGATCACCCCAAAAGAGGGGGGGGGGGAGGAAGTGCACACGTCTAAGGACAAAATATCAGAGAAGCAAACACGAGAAAGAGGTGGAACTCTTTCTGCTAAATATGCCATGTGATGAAGAAAACTTTATTACAAAAATAATGCTGAAAAATACACGCGACGAGCAGATGAAGGCACAAACTTGCATTTGTGGGAGTGGGTTTCTTGATATGACACAGAAGTTACGTCCTTATTTCATTTTTCAATACTTTCCCCCACTCAAAGAGATTTCATCAAAGAGGTTAACAACAACAAAATAAAAAAGGGGTGGGCGATAAAGAAAGAAAAGGGAAAACCACTCTTGTTCACGGTTTTTGTTGTTGTTTTCTTTTTGATTGGGAGGGAGGGGGGATTATTGACCGTGAGTTTAAAAAGTTCACCTTCTGACCTTGAGGTCAGCCGGATGACCTTAAGGTCAACAGAGGTGATCTTCAGAAAACAGCATATGGAGGAACACAAAAGCTACGCCACACAGCCCCCATACACACATTATTTGTCTACAGCGGTTACACACTAGGCCAGAGCCACACAATTATATGGTAAGTTTGTGGGGGTTTTTTGTTTTTTTTTGGTATATATATATATATATATATATATATTTTTTTGTTTTTTTTTGTTTGGGGAAATTTTTCTTTCATAGTTTTGTTTCATATTTTTCCACCCCCAACTCTTCTGATCAAAGTGTTTGTTGGCTGTCGCTGTAACAACTAAATTAACCCCCTCCCCCCAAAAGAATCTTCTCCTTACCCCAACGGTGACTCACTACTAAGTGTAGAATTACATATAACAGACTAGAAAGTTGGAACAATATATCTAAAGAAAAAACATTACTTAGTTTGAGTTTCTTTATATATATAATATAATATAAAAATGGCATTCACTAAGGAAAAAAACAGAACAACCACGGCATTCTACTGATATTTTCGAACGAGCACATCAAGATATTGTCATTAGCATGACCTACATCAAGAAAAGAGAAAGCACATCAAGAAAAAACAAACTATACTTAGAGTGAAACCTAACAATATACAGGCAGGCATTGGACAAACTATTTCTTGCCTCCTCCAATCTTAGCCAAACGGGCTTTTGCAGTGTGAGAAAAAGGGGGCGAGGAAAAAAAAAAAAGCCACAATCCTTCCACAACTAGAACTTACGGGTGATTTCTTTTTTAATATATATATATATATTAAAGAGACAACTACAACAAATGTGCCAAGTGTCTAAGCAATGCCCTTAAGCATTCAGGCGAATATTCAGTCTGGATTCGACACACTGAGCATCTGTCTTGTCATCATCAAAACATGGTTCCCCCCCCCCCCCCCATTTATCTACATTCATGGATTACTATATATTTATTATTTTATATTATTTTTAATTTTAAGAGCTATGTTTACAAGTATCTGTGTTTCTACTTTGTGCAAAAAAAAGTTATTTGATGCTACCATCGAAGGCTTGTATCTATATAACATAGCCCTTTGCATCATTAAACTGTACACATTACTTGGGGTATTCTCTAGTACTCTCCTTTATTCCAAGGGCCTACTAGGCCTGTAGGCGTCTAAGATATGTAAGTCAATGCTATTTATTACCTTATTGTAACAGTGAAACCCAGGTTTCTTTGTTGTGTTCTTTATTGCAGTAACCATTAAGAATAACACGCTACCATTCAGATAAACACAAAGGATTTCTTCGCTTAGTTAAAAACAATTTCCCCTTTTGCTTCTTTTCGCTTTTCTCTTTTTTTAAATTGTTTTCTTTAGCGATTCAGGTGCAGACAGTCTTTAGAATACACAGTACAGGTACCTTATATATATATATACATACATAATATATGCATATAGTATAATTATTACATTCCTATATATGAGTATATATAACCATATATATATGCATAAATAATATAAACATAAATATGCATATATATAACATAATATATATGCATATAATATACATACATTATATGTATATATAACGTTATATATAATATATATGCACACATACAATATATACATTATATATGCATATATATCTTCACACAATATACATACATATGCGTATATACACATAAAATATATGCATATATATGTACATATATACATGTCGCCATGTTTCCGAAATGTCCATGCCCCTTGTTTAATTAACGTCGAATTAACAACGCCTTCGCAAACTAATTAATTGATTTATTAAACAATCATTACTAAACATACACTTAGCCCCCGACCCCTGCCATAGACCGCAGCTAACCAAACCACCCCCCTGCCCCCCCCCCCGAAGCCCTGACTGCTAGTATTAAAACTCTCAACGAGATCACACCCATTATCGCCCAGGGGGGGTTGGGCCTGCCACAAACCACGTGACACACCATGAGATTTGGAATGTTACGAGACTCGCCCCCAGACGTCGCCACCCAGTCCCATGATGCATCGCGCAAATACAGCAATTAGCAACCAAAACACCCAGTGTTGCCCGGTGAACCAATCAATTGTTACTGTACTCTTAAAATAGTAAATATTTGCAAAAATGTTTTTTTTTTGTATTTAAAAAAATTTAATTAAATTTTTTTAAAGTTTCTCTGTACCGCCTCCCGGACACAGAAAAAAAGCATCCTAGCATGTTTACACATTAGAAGGTTTAAAAGAGGCATTTCTTTTAAAGTTTCATAATCCGATGCTTTGGAGTTACTGCCATGTATATATTGTGTTAGATACATATATTTATATACTAGGCTGATCATTGATCATAGACTTTACATTCACATTCGATGTAACTTCTATTTTAAATTAATTTTAAAAAACTTTTGAAAACAAGCTAAATTTTAATTTTGGTGTGCACATCCATTCTGCATCCATTTTGCAGCGTAGGGAGCATCAAACAATAAAAGGACTGCACAAGTTCTCTAAACAATTTTTTTTTATATATAAGACCAAATCTTTAAATGGGACCAAATCCATGTAAGTGTCATGATTTCGAAATTTTATATTTTCATCGGATTATGCAGATTTAAATGAATCAACCAATTAATACAATAATTATTTTGTCAGACAAAAAGGTTCCTATATCCCCTGGGACACTAAAAGAGAGCTTTCTGACACATGCTTACAAATTATAGAAGGTGTAAAGCATTTGGTTTTAAGACTCCCCCCTATGACCTCCCACCCTCACCATCAGCCCACCCAGCCCCGCCTCCACAGGCGTCACCTATCTCTTAGCACATCACGTGACCAAAACTGCCTCCCTACGTACACTATGGGATGCGAGTGATCCCCAATACTCACAATAATAGTCCACCAACCTGCTTGCTTCACAATCAGCACTATTAGAGGGGGGGGGGGGCTTTCCTCCTCCCCCCCCCTTGACCCCGCCCCACACAGAGACTAGACACTGTCATAACTCGAGGTCTACACCTCAACATACACACCTTTACCCCCTCCCTCAGCCCCCCTCCCCCCACTCCCCACATAGAGGTGCTGGGGGAGGAGGGGAATAGAGGCGGGTGGATAGGGGGAGGGGGGGGTTAATTGCTCGACACTACCTACGTACACTCACTCACACTGATGGACAGTCACTCATCTAACTTCCCAAGAGCCACCGTGAGTGTAATGTGTATTTCTGTTTTCCCGTTCTTTGCTTCCATATAATATAACATATATATATATATATATATATGCCACATATATATAGATATATTAATTACTACCATACATCCCCTTTACTGTGTGTGTACAGCTTCTATTTCCTTAATACAAAAAAAATCAAAACTGTTTTTAAAAAAACTGCTGAAAATCGCATAACAATTTCTCCATTGATCACTCTCTGTAAATGACAATGAAAATGACTGTGTTCTTATATCATGATCATTAAGACTCTCTCAGTCTGTGTCTCTACCAATATCTGTTCTGCTTCGTTCCAGGGATAGATGGGTTTAGTCCCCGTTCCACTACGGCTTTCTTTTATTTTGTCTTTGTTTCTGCTGCTGCTGCTGCTGCTGCTGCTGCTGCTGCTGCTGCTGAGCTCATGTGTGAGACAGTGAATGTTAAGAGTTTTGGTCTTCATAGTCGCTACTTGTGCCGTTCAGGCCTG
This sequence comes from Branchipolynoe longqiensis, assembly GCA_030323885.1. Taxonomy (NCBI): domain Eukaryota; kingdom Metazoa; phylum Annelida; class Polychaeta; order Phyllodocida; family Polynoidae; genus Branchipolynoe; species Branchipolynoe longqiensis. The sequence goes on from CM059199.1 coordinate 5,120,048, forward strand.
TCGTCGCGGCGGGCGGGGACATGCTGCATTGTTCAGGAACCAGCATTTGGGCATAATGCGCGTTTAGCAGTTTCTGAGGGTCATACGAAGCCGCCTGCTGTTCGCGCGCGCCGGCGTACGCCGCGGCGTACGGCTGCTGCTCGCGCGCCGCGCCCACATACGCGGCGTACGGCTGCTGTCCATACGCCATCGGCTGTCCACCGACCGAGGCGATACCCGCCGACGGATGTTGCAGCTGCAACTGCTGCAACTGCTGCAACTGCTGCAAGTAAGGGTTATAGGCTGCCTGAGAGTACTGCGCGTACAGGGCCGCCATGGTCGGGTCCATCGCCTGCATCTGCACAGCCTGCATTTGCTGGAGTGAGGCTGCTGGGTGTATCCTATACTGCAGGCCGGGACCCTGCGACGCCTGGATCAGCATCTGGCCGTAAGGAGTCTGCACGGTCTGGGCCTGTGGTTGGAGAGCGCGCGCCGCCGCCGCCGCCGGCAGCACCGGGTATCCCGGCACCTGGGGCGGGGCAGACACCTGCGGCACGGGGGCGACCCGCTGGTAGGGGTGGTGCATTACTGGGGCCATCGCCCTCCGCTGGTGGCGCATGATACCGCCGCCGGGAAGCATAATCGGCTGACCGGCCATGCCCGGTAGACCGCCCGGCAGCGGGGCCATGCCGGCACCAGCGCGTGGGGCTCCGGCCGCGGCGATGAGCCCGCCTCCGTACGGGAAGGGCATCAGCCCCGCCTGGCCCTGCGGCAGCTGGGCGGCGGCATAGTGCGGCTGGGCGAGTAGACCGCCGGGTAAGGTCCGCGTCGCGTGCGGGAGCTGGCCGCCCATTCCGGCGGGGACGTGCACTTGGAGCGGGACAGAGTTGGCTGGAGACGGCGAGGAGGTGTTCAGTTTATACGGCTTGGCGGAGCTGGGCAGGTTGGGGAGCAGGGACTGCGAGGACTGATCAGTGTGTGGGGGATCGGGAGGCAGTTCCGAAGGGGCTTGGTTCGGACCGGAGCCAGGGGGTGTTCCGCCGGTAGCCATAGGACCCGTTGTAACCGGTCACTGGTTTTATGCCCTGCATGAACTGCGCATGACCGTCAACTGTCTCCCGCGCGTGTCCTGTGAGGGGAGAGAAGAGAAAGAGAGAGAAACGAAAGGGGTTTAGTTGGAGGGATCCATTTGCATGTCTTTATTGTAGATTTACAAATTATTTATTTGCACAGGGTTTTGGAATTCATTAACGCATCAACTTATACCGTATACGCATTATTGAAAACATTATGGGGAGTTGGGGTGGAAAACCCCATAAACGCCAATATAAAAAATGGAGATGGACATTGGAATCAAACCTTTAAAAGGTTCATTATTTTACATTCTTAAATCATTACTCCATAAACATTTCATCACAAGAAAAGTGGAATTGGTGGGAATTAAAATTACCTTCAGGGAATTTTTTTTATTTTAATTAAATTTTTGGAATGGCGTTTATTGGGATTGGCGCCTGAACTCTTCATGATTGACATCAACTAATCTTGAGTTTGCACACACACTGATAAAGTCATAATCTTAAATTTAGATACATCCAAATTAACCAATATTAACAATGCATAATCCAGTGAAATCACATTAGCTTAAATTGAGATTAATCCTATTAACCAATATTAATGTTGCATAATCCACTGAAAATATAATAGGTTTAATTTAGATAGATACAAATTAAACAGAATCCGCTGAAATCATAATAGCTTAAATTTAGATGGATACAAATTAACCAATCTTAATGTAGTACATTCCACTAAAAACATAATAGCTTAAAGTTGCATAGACCGATGAAAACATAAAATTTTCAAAACCAAAACACTTATCTAGATTTGATTCTATATATTCAACTTACATACTGGTTCACTTATTAAACATTTGTTGCTGCATAGAAGACGTAATAAGTCAATTTAATAGAACATGTTAGTACTGATGTCTATGGTGTCAGAGTTTTGGCGTGCTTGCCAAAATTAATTTGGCATGTTTTAACGTCAAATACCTCCAAAGTTAGCCATTTAAATTAAAAGTTACTTCAAACTAACGTAACGTAGATCATAACGATCAGCATAATGTATTTATCTCAGAAAATGCCAGAAACTCAAAAGCATCGGTCTATGCAACTTTAAATTAAGATCCAAATAAAACATTATTACTGTTGAATTATCTGCTGAAATCACAATAGCGTAAATTTAGATGAATCCAAAGTAACCAATTTTCACTTTGCACAATCTGATGAAATCATATAAATTTAGATAAATCAAAATAAACCAATCTGAAGGCTGCATAATGCGATGAAATCATATTTTATACAATTTAGGTCGATTCAAATTAACTAGCTTGAAAGTTGCAAGGCCCATGGTACTGAGTTTCTAGAATGTATTTCTTTAAGGTAAAAATATTAAGTTGATCATGGATAAGCCATTTTGCTTTAGTTAGGGAAATTCTATTTTAAAGGGTTAATTTTGGAGATATCTCAAGTGAAAACATGCTAAATTAATTTTATTGTGCATGTCGAAATGCTGGACACGGTAGGCGTCAACAAAAAAGTAAAGCTTGTTTTATTTAACGACACCTCGAGAGCACATTGATTTTTATCATAGATCGGCTATTGGATGTCAAACATATGGTAATTCTGACATATTTCTTTGGAGGAAACCCGCTACCACCACATAAGGCTACTGTTTCCGATAAGTAGCAAGGGGTCTTTTATATGCACTTTCCCTTTAAGTCATTGGTTTCATTCGACCAGGGTTCGAACCCCTCAATTCGGCCATCCCGTCTGGTCAGTTAAAATAGCAATTTCATCATGCACTTGGATTCAACTGATATGCACACATACAATTCAGGAGTTCAAGTGCAAACCCATGTACACGTCAATTCAAGAATTGGGGTAAACATTGGAGTCAAACCACCAAAAGGTTCATTTTTTTAAAACATTCCTATTGTTTGGTTCATTGCCCCATAACCATTTCAACACAAGAAATGTGGAATTAGTGAGAATTACAATTAGCCTCAGGTAATTTTAATTCAATTTTTGGATTTGCATTAACAGGGTCTTGTGCTTGAACTCTTACAATTGTTTTACATGCTTGCACTTCAAATAAATATCTCTGCCGGCTAGTCAATTATTCACGAGTTACTGGTGAACTTGAGGTTGCATAGTCTGTTGGCTTTGAATTTCTGTATTTTTTTCTGAGATAAATATATTAGATCGTTCACTAGTATCGACTTTACATTAGTTCAAAGTTACTTTTATTTTAAATGGTAAACTTTTGAGATATTTTGAGTGCAAACATGGAAAATTAGTTTTGGCAAGCTTGCCAAAACTCTGACACCATTGACTTCTGTAGTAACAGGTTCTGTTAAATTGACTCAGTATTGCCTTCTACACAGAAAGAAATGCTTAATAAGTGCATCAGTATCTAAGTTAGATATGTAAAATCAAATCTAGATAATTGGTTTGGTTTTGAAAATTTGATATTTCATCGGACAATGCAGCTTTAAATTGGAGAAAGTTATACTTGACAACCTGATATACTTGACTCAAAACCACAACTTTTCTGTTTAAACCATCAGATTGTGCAATGTTGACCTCAAATCCTATTTTCTTTACAATTTTCTTTAAATTTATATTTGAGATATTTTAATTGTTTTCCTTGAATTTACCAAGATTTCTTTTACTATTTCAATTGTACTAAAACATGGAGCAGCAATATTAAGAAATACAATATTATTGCAGGGATTACACTCAGTGTAATGGGCTATTTCTATTTGCCTAAAGCATTGCAGACATAACCGGGAAAATGTGCACAAGAACACAACCATTTAACACCTGAATATGCGCTAAGGAAGAAAGCCAATTAACATAAGCATAGCCAAATACACCGGTGTCAAGATTTCAAATTCCCCCCCCCCCCCCCCCCCCTGATTGAAGTTCCCCCATCGGAACTTGAAAAAGTTTTCAAATTCATCCCACAGGAATTTGAAAACGTTTTCGTTTTCCCTCCCTCCTTTTAACTTCCCCACCTCCCACCCCCCCATTGCTGGGAAATGTTTTAATTTTTTAATTTTTAATTTTTCAGGACAAATATAATAATACATAAGAATAGCATAATGGAAATCATTACTAGTACAACAAAACATATTTCACCCCAAATGACAAAAGTCTCCAAGATGGCGAAGAACAAAATATTATAGGTCTGAATTTTAAAACGTTAAAAAGTTTTAAAAATAATTAGGGGGGAATTTGAAAATAAGGGGAGGAATCTGAAAACTGTTTTTAATTTCCCTCCCAGGCATCTGAAAACGTTTTCAATTTCACGGGATGGAAATTAAAAACGTTTTCAGATTCCTGGGGGGAATTTGGAAAGGGGAGAAATTGAAATCGTTACACAGGGGATTAGTAGTAATCTGCACAACCTCATCAGCATTGAATCAATATAAAATGTCAACACTATTCTTAGATAATCAAAGGCAGATGGAATTAGGTCATTCAGTTACTCTATATATGGGTCGTTCACAGAAACTATGCCACATATTTAATTTCCATGTTACATTGTTAACAATCGATCCCTTTTTTTGGTGGGGGGAGAGGAAGTCAACTAGTTATTGTTGACTCCGTGTATTAAAGTATGTTAGCAATACCACATGTATTTAATCTATCCCACAACATGTATTTAAAATATACTTATATAATTTTGTGCTATAACTTATAGTATAAGCGAAAATTAGCATATCAACACAATGATCTATCCAAACATTTTTTTTCAACTTTTTTCTTGTAAGAAAATATTTTTTGCTGAACTGTAATCGATGAAATCTTGTTTGAATTTGTTGTTTGTGCTAAAATTATGTTATGGGTGGATGCTACAAGGCTAATTTTAAGTTTTCTCAATTTGTATAAGATTAAAGCCAAAAAGCGGAAACAAAATAATTCAACTGCACAGTTTCTGAGAACGACCCAAATATAAGGCAAACGTGAGAGAAAGTGGCATAATGAGACTATCGAACAGATTGGCATTCACCGCACCATGTAAGTTTATAGATAGAAACTAAGCTATCGAAAATATACTAACACATTCAACTTGTAGACAATAACATCATAAAGACAGACACATTCAAACCGTGGTGTATATGTTAAACCGCTGTGTGTATATATATGCTTAAACCGCGATGTGTATGTTATCTATGTATAAATATTATTCACCACCAAGCTAGACATTTATACATATATCAGGGATGAAAGACATCTCAGACAACAACAACAAGTGGAAATGACAGCGACATCTGGGGAGGGGGGGTATAACTATAAGAGAGTCACAACATTAATAGAACGTTTTCCAAGCTTAGTACTATGCATATGCCCATGCCCAATCAGTACAAACTAACGCCCTACTTGGAGAGTAGTACATGACACCTGACCTCCGATAAAAATTCTGCAATTCCTTGACAAGTCAAGATTGTTTTATTTAACAAAGCCGCTACATCGCATTGATTTTTGTATCATCAGCTATTGGATGTCAAACCTATGGGCATTCGGTCATATTTCTTTTTAGGAAACCCACTGCCGGCACATAGGCTACTCTTTCCGATAAGCAGCAAGGGATCCTTTATATGCACTTTCCCACAGATAGGACAGCACATACCACAGCCTTTGATGAACCAGTTGTGGACCACTGGTTGGAACAGAAAATTGCCCAAACTGCAACTGGGTCCACTGACCAGGCTGGATAGGTTGATTGACACCTTCACAGGTGGACCTGCTACCGCCTGAGCTACGCCCCGCTCTGCAATTCCTCGATAGTGCCAAGACTTGAGAATTTTAAAGTTTCCGCACAATTCTGTTCAGGGACCCAAGCGTTGAAAGGCCGGTAGGTTGGTTACAGAGTGCCTGTAACGGTTAAATCTGCCACATCTTCCTTGAAATGTTGTGGTATTTAGTTTGTTGGAGTTTTACATCCTGGCAACATCTAAGGTCATAGGATTCGAACCCACTGGTTCGAACTCTGGTCGAGTCAAACCAATGACCTAAAAATTGCTACTTGTCCTTTCCTAGCCAGCCACTCGACATTATTAGGATATGGCGAGTATTGGTTAGCTCAGTATCAGAATACTGTGACAGTGGGATATCAGGTCATGGTGCTGGTGGCCTGGTCTCGCAGTGGTTCAGCACTATAAAGTCACCATTAGTGTGCACTGTCCCAAGTCCTGATATAACCTTAGAGGTGGCCAATACGTAAAACAACCAACCAACCATCTAAGATCTCATATCAGAATGGGTATCGACTTGTGGCAGTGTGCACATGGTAACTTTATAGTGCTGCCCCACTGGCACCATGACCCAAATGTTGCACTCAGTTGAAGTATCCTGACACTGAGCCAATCAGTTCTAGTCCCATTCTAATAATCAGAGCACAAGGCTCGGCAGCGACAAATATCAATTTTGCAAATCATTGGTTTGACTCGACTGGGAATCAAGCTCCTGACCTTCCGCACAGGAAGTCAGCACTCTACCGATTCGCCCACCGCGTTCAGTCCTCACAGAGACCATGCATGCCTGCAAATAGCATCCAGCCGTCCTGAGAATGAATGCCCAACAGCAGTGAGATGAACTTGCACTGTAGTAATATTGAATCAGGGTTCTTAGACAGCCCAATATGGGCACGGTTTACAAACCGGATGCACCGCCACTTTTAGAAAAGCGGAACACAGGGCCCGGCCCTAGGGTTGCTGGCACCCCGGGAAAGCTGAGCTTCATTGCCACCCTTACCAGTATAATTTTTTTTAATATTGCTGAACTTCATTGCCACTCTTACCAGTATAATTTAGTTTATATTGTTGAACTTCATTGCCACCCTTACCAGTATAATTTAGTTCATATTGCTGAACTTCATTGCCACCCTTACCAGTATAATTTAGTTTATATTGTTGAACTTCATTGCCACCCTTACCAGTATAATTTTTTTAATATTGCTGAACTTCATTGCCACCCTTACCAGTATAATTTCTTGTATATTGTTGGAACTTCATTGCCACCCTTACCAGTATAATTTAGTTTATATTGCTGAACTTCATTGCACCCTTACCAGTATAATTTAGTTTATATTGTTGAACTTCATTGCACCCGTACCAGTATAATTTAGTTCATATTGCTGAACTTCATTGCACCCATACCAGTATAATTTAGTTCATATTGCTGAACTTCATTGCACCCTTACCAATATAATTTAGTTTATATTGTTGAACTTCATTGCCACCCTTACCAGTATAATTTAGTTTATATTGCTGAGCTTCATTGCCACCCTTACCAGTATAATTTCTTGTATATTGTTGAACTTCATTGCCACCCTTACCAGTATAATTTAGTTTATATTGCTGAACTTCATTGCACCCTTACCAGTATAATTTAGTTTATATTGTTGAACTTCATTGCACCCTTACCAGTATAATTTAGTTTATATTGCTGAACTTCATTGCACCCGTACCAGTATAATTTCTTGTATATTGTTGAACTTCATTGCCACCCTTACCAGTATAATTTAGTTTATATTGCTGAACTTCATTGCACCCTTACCAGTATAATTTCTTGTATATTGTTGAACTTCATTGCCACCCTTACCAGTATAATTTAGTTTATATTGCTGAACTTCATTGCACCCTTACCAGTATAATTTCTTGTATATTGCTGAACTTCATTGCCACCCTTACCAGTATAATTTAGTTTACATTGCTGAACTTCATTGCCACCCTTACCAATATAATTGATTTAAAAAAATTAATTTAACACTTGACATGGCGCCCCCCCCCCCCCCCTAGCATGTGTCAACCTGGGCGACAACCTGAGTTGCCTGTACCTCCAGCCGGCCCTAACGGCATACACAACCAAATTTTCTAGCAGTCTCTACATGATGGTATTAATACAAATATTCCGAGTTCCGCTGGTCCCTCTAAGAACTGCAGCTGCAACCACAGTATGCCGAGTCACAGCTACAGCTTACACATCAAAAAGTATGTGTGAGTGCGAGTGTCAGAGTGTGAGTGAGAGAGAGAGTGTGATATTGTGAGAGATTGTGAGAGAGAGTGAGGTTGTGAGAGACTGTGAGACATTGTGAGAGATTGTGAGATAGAGAGTGAGATTGTGAGTCCCTGAACAGAATTCTGGGGAAACTTTGAAATTCTCAAGTCTTGGCACTGTCAAAGAATTGCAAAGCGGGACGTAGCTCAGGTGGTGAGATTGTGTGTAAGAGAGTGTGTGTGTGTGTGTGTGTGTGTGTGTGTGTGTGTGTAACACTGTAAGAGATTGTGTGTGTGTGCAAGAGATTGTGTGTATGGGATCGTGTGTGGGTGGGTGGATGTGTGTGTGCACGCGCGCGCACACACAGATGGTGACTATATCATGATCAGGGATGAATGAAAATGGTCACCAGCAAAAATCGTGGACATCAATCCAAAGTTTTTATACTGACGGTGAATTTCCATGAAAACACGGATTTCCCTCATAAGATTAACAAAGTCTGGTTTCCACTATCCGTGTTGTGCCTATATTATCGCCCATATCTAACTCGTTCTGCTTCTACCAACATCGAAGGTCATATAAGAACATAATTTGAATCCAACTGCTGTCATATATACATATATCCAAATTGCTTGGCATTTTGTTTAACGTTAATCGGAAAATATTTTAAAAAATCGCGGAAATCCACGAAATCGCAGAGATCTTTCATCTCTGCACCATACAGGAAGTGACATTTTATTTCACGCAACAATATTTACTGGGGTAATTTCACTGCAATCCACATTAGAACCTGCATTTAGTGACATTGTTGAAATAATAATTATTTCGCAGGAAAATAGGAGTCAAGTTACTATTAGTATAACGGGGGAAAAAAGGCGGATGAAGGTGGTGTCTCAAATTTACAGCTACATGACCCACAAGTCACCCTCCGAATAAACGACATCACGGTTCCAGCGGCACGGTGCATTGTGGGATGCATCAGAGCAAAACAACCCCCCCAGAAGCACATGGCACATGCTAATACACTGGGTGCAGGTATGAAATGTGCTAGTTTCAGCTCATCTCAGCTCTTGTTTGAAACATAGAATACCAACTAAAAATATATATATAATAAATTAAGATATTAATCTTTTATCCAGCATTGCATTTACATCAATATAATCAGGACATCTTATGCCATGTGCATTTAGATTTAGAAAAATCTAGGCACTCAGACTAGTGTTAGAGCCAAAGCCAGAGTACTCAATGGATTGTCAATGGCAGTGAGCAATCTCCATACAGAAAAAGTAAAATATTGATAAAACCACACCACCTAGAGACAAACCGCTTGGAACACATATAGAAAACATGTTTACTAAAAAGATTATATTAAATTGATATGGTTAGGGTTTTGGATTTCTATTAATTTGGAATAAAACAGATGTTTTTCACTGCGCGTATTGGCAAACTCAATGGCCGTACGCCTTTGCTTTTCTCCCAACGCCGTTTTCAGCGCATGCGCAGTCGGAACCGTGATGTAGTCTATCAGACACCCCCAGGGCGCACCAAACCGGAAGTAGCAAGGCCAGCCAACCGGAAGGAGCATGCGCACTGCAGGCTCCCGGTGCACTGTGTGAGTGCTGGAGGAGATAAGGGGTGGGGGTGGGGGGAGGGGGGTGCATAGACACGCACCTAGACGTGATATCGCGATATGCACTTGTTACTAGTGTGAGTGTGTCAGCTGCTTTTCTAATGATTAGTTGGAACGTCGGAAACTACTGGACTATCAGTATCAGAAGTCACATGCATAAATTTGCTTTTATAAAAAAAATTTTTTAATGTTACGCCCTGGCAACATCTATGGTCATATTAGGACGGGTACCAATTTGTGACAGTGCACACTCATGGCGACTTTATAGTCCTGCCCCACTGGGAGACCAGGTCGCCAGCACCACGACCTGATATCCCACTCAGTCACGTTGTCCTGACACCGAGCCAACCAGTCCTCGCGCTATCCTAATAATGTTGTGCGCCAGGCTAGGAAGAGACAAGTATCAAATGTGGAAGTCATTGGTTTGACTCAACTGGGAATTGAACTCCCGACCTTTCGCATGGGAGGCATGCACATCTACTATAAACCATAAGACAGACCAGATCTCCTACTAAAAACTGTATGACAGACCAGATCTCCTACTAAAAACCGTATGACAGACCATGTATCCTACTATAAACCGTATGACAGACCAGATCTCCTAGGATGTGACACTAGTACTCCCAAAACCGCATACTGACTCCAAACTGTGCGGTAAACAACATCTGATAGCACCAGCCTCTTTACTTCACAACCATTGACCTATTACACCTTAATGGGAGGAAGGAACGGTGTCAAACTGGCAGCGTACCACTCCCACACATTTGAACACCACGCGGTATGTGAAGGGAGGTGAGGGAGGGAGGGAGGGGAGGGGAGGGGGGAGGGGAGGGGGGAGGGAGGGGAGGGGGGAGAGGGGAGGGGAGAGGGGAGGGGGAGGGGAGGGGGTAGGGGAGGGGGGAGGGGAGGGGGGAGGGGAGGAGCGCAGGGGGGGGGGGGGGGGAAAGGGGAGGGGAAGCAGGGGAGGGGGAGGGGAGGAAGGCAAGAGAAAGGCAAAGTTGAAATAACTGAAGACACGCCAAATGTGCTTTAGGTATAACACATGGCGAGCACATCTGTATGGGTCTCATCTTTCCTCCCCCCACGCACCATCATGATCATGCACCAGACCGAGAGCAGAACTCGACCAGTCCCACTGGCACTGTTAGTGCTGGCACAGATTACGCAGTTCTGTGCTATAATGGATCTGCTGGTCCATCCTCACACGCACCCACACACCCCCAACCCGCGCCCATCTGCCGAGACACGGAGGGGAGGGGAGGGGAGGGGAGGGGAGGGGAGGGGAGGGGAGGGGAGGGGAGGGGAGGGGAGGGGACGGGAGGGGAGGGGGAGGGAGGGGAGGGGAGGGGAGGGGAGGGAGGGGAGGGGAGGGGAGGGGAGGGGAGGGGAGGGGAAGAGGAGGGGAAGAGAAAGGCAAGAGAAAGGCAAGAGAAAGGCAAGAGAAAGGCAAGAGCAAGAAAGGGAATTCAATTCCCGGTCGAATCAATCCAATGACCTATAAAATTGATTCTTGTCGCTTCCTAGCCTGGCTCTCGGCATTAATAGGATATGGCAAGGACTGGTTGGCTCAGTATCAGGATAATGTGACTGAGTGGGATATGAGATATCAGGTCATAGTGCCAGCAGCCTGATTTCCCAAATGGCCAGCACTATAAAGTTGCGATGAGTGCACACGGTGACAAGTCGGTACCCATCCTGATATGACTGCAGATGTTTGCCAGGACATAAAACCCCAACAATCAACCAAAAACTTCCCAGACCAAAGAAGGTTCAGAGTTGGGGGGGGTCTGTCACACTAACCAGTTCATCAGCAGTATCCAATTAGACACGCTCAATTTGTTTTTGTTGGTTTCTTGTTGGTTTGTGTCCTAGCAACATCATTGGTCATATCAGGATGGGAACCGACTTGTGACAGTGCGCGCTCATGGCGACTTTATAGTGCTGCCCCACTGACAGACCAGACTGACAGCACCATCACCCGATATCCCACGCAGTCACATTATCCTGACACTGAGCTAACCAGTCCTTGCACTATTCTATTAATGCCAGGCACCAGGCTAGGTAACGACAAGTATCAATTTGTTAAGTCACTGGTTTGACTCGGCTGGCATTCAAACTTCTGACCTTCCTCACGGGAGGCCTGCGCTCTACCCATTCGGCCAGCACGTCCGGTGGCACGCACCATTTGAAACAATCGCCGATGCCAAATCAGTTTAATTGCTGGGTACATTACTTCCTAGTAACACAAGTAATTTTATTAGGGGTTTTATTTACCAGCAAGGTAAATCAGTATTTGTGGGGGGTGGAGGGGGGGGGGGTAATTTCCTAGCAACAACTAAGGCTATATTAAGATGGGTACCAACTTACGATACTACATGGAGAGAAGAGATGGGGAAGAAGGGGAGGGGGGAGTGGGATGGATGGACGGAGGGAGGAAGGACGGAGGGAGGAAGGAAGGAAAGGAAGGAGGGAAGGAAAGGAAGGAGGGAGGGAAGGAAGGAGGGAGGGAGGGGAGTGTATTGTTGTTTTACCTCCTAGCAACATCTAGGTCATATCAGGACGGGTACCGACTTGTGACAGTGCGCACTCATGGCGACTTTATAGTGCTGTCCCACTGGGAAACCAGGCCGCCGGCACCATGACCTGCTATCCCACTCAGTCACATTATCCTGACACTGAGCACACCAGTCCTTGCCCTATCCTAGTAATGCTGAGCGCCTGGCTAGGAAGCGACAAGTATCAATTTTAAAGTCATTGGTTTGACTCGACCGGGACTCGAACCCACGGCCCCACGATCTACCAGCACGGGAGACCGACGCTCTAACTCCTTCGGCCATCCCGTCTGGAGGGAGGGAGGGAGGGCTACTGAACATATGTGAGAAGGTGAATGCGTGCATTACACCTATCCAAGGCCCAAGGGTAACTCACTAACTGCACCCAACAATGCCACCCCTGTGTGTCCCACTTCTAGCTCCAGGGTTCTCAAGGACAGTGTGTCTGCTCCCAAGGAGCACTGGGGGCGACAGGATGTTGGCAAGTAAACTTAACTTTCTTGGTTGTTGCTAAAAGCAATTAAATTATAAAGATTAGGGAAATGTATTACCAGTTTATGACATTTCCAGACAATTTAGTTTCGTCTAGTCCAACTCTGAGACTCTAAACATTGTGAAAGCCTTGGAGACTGACCAGTGGCCCGTAGTGACCAGCACCCAATAATAATAACAATAATAATAAATAAATAAATAAACAAACAAACAAACTGATACCAGTTAGGGTTTTTGGGTGGGTGACGAGGGAGAGAGGCTACTGAACTTATGTGAGACGGTGAATGTGTCTATTAATAGTATTATGTCTATCCAGGTACCAATGATAATAATAATAATAATAATAATAATAATAATAATAAATGGATACCAGTTCAGTTTTGGTGGGTGACGGGGGAGAGAGGGGATTGAACTTATGTGAGACGGTGAATGTGTCCATTATGTCTATCAAAAAAAAGAAAAGAAGAGTGACGTTTGTTTTATTTAACAATGCCTCTAGAGCACATTGATTTTTATCATCAGCTATTGGACGTCAAACATGTGGTCATTCTGACATATTTCTTTCGAGGAAACCTTCCGCCGCCACATAGGCTCATCTTTCCGATAAGCAGCAAGGGGGTCTTTTTATATTATATGCACTTTCCCAGACAGGACAGCACATACCAGAGCCTTTGATGAACCAGTTGTGGACCACAGGTTGGAACGGAAAATAACCCAAACTGCAAATGGGTCCACTGAGCAGGATCAATAGGATGACCAACACCTTCACAGGTGGACACTGTACCACCCGATCGACATTCCGATCCAAGGCCCAAGGACAACAATAACAATGTTTGTTGTTGTTTTACGTCCTAACAACATCTATGGTCATGTCACGACGGGTACTCACTTGTGACAGTGCGCACTCATGGCGACATTATAGTGCTGCCCCACTGGGAAACCAGGCCATCAGCACCATGACCTGATATCCCACTCAGTCACATTATCCTGACATTGAGCCAACTAGTCCTTGCCCTATCCTAATAAAGCCGAGCGCCAGGCTAGGAAGCGACAAGTATCAATTTTTAAGTCATTGGTTTGACTCGACCAGGATTCGAATCTACAAACTCAGGGGTTCGGATCTCCTGATCTCCCAAAACAGGAGACGGACGCTCTACTCACTTGGCCGCCCCGTCTGGTATAACAATAACAATGACAACAGTGACACTACATGGAGAATACTCTGCAGCCAGAGTATGGGATGACTGACAATAGGCATAGTGAAAACACCATGCTTGCTGAATACCATATCCAAACTGACTTCCGGTATCCCCCCCCCCCCACCTGATTCACTGACCGTGCTAATATGGCAGAAAGGTGTTCCAGAAGCATGTCCACAGAAATCCACCCTTCGCATCGTGGACTTTGCCTGACCAGTCACAGCCAACCACCACACCCTCATAAACTGTTGTAAAGTATTCCTGGCATTTTCTGATAGTTAATCAACATTTATCCAAAGTCCGCAAAACTGCAGATCTTTCATCCAGGTAACACCATCACCAGTAGTGCATGTATTACTACTCATCATAACCACCATCACCATCAATCCCTTAACCACGAGAGTCGTTGGGGAACCACAGATGACTTCAGAACCAATTTCCCGCTGTTCTCCACTGCCCTCTGAGACTTGCCAAACTCCAGGCCTGTCCATTCTGGTCCATTAGCTTCCCTGCATCTTTCCTCCCTGTCTTCCCACCTCTTCCTTCCTTTGTCCAGCTTTCTTCTACTCATACCAGTAACCAGCATCACCAAACTCCAGGCCTGTCCATTCCCTGATATTGTCTTCCCACCTCTTCCTTCCTTTGTCCAGCTTTCTTCTACTCATACCAGTAACCAGCACCACCAAACTCCAGGCCTGTCCATTCCCTGATATTGTCTTCCCACCTCTTCCTTCCTTTGTCCAGCTTTCTTCTACTCATACCAGTAACCAGCATCACCAAACTCCAGGCCTGTCCATTCCCTTCTTTTGTCTTCCCACCTCTTCCTTCCTTTGTCCAGCTTTCTTCTACTCATACCAGTAACCAGCATCACCAAACTCCAGGCCTGTCCATTCCCTTCTTTTGTCTTCCCACCTCTTCCTTCCTTTGTCCAGCTTTCTTCTACTCATACCAGTAACCAGCATCACCAAACTCCAGGCCTGTCCATTCCCTGATATTGTCTTCCCACCTCTTCCTTCCTTTGTCCAGCTTTCTTCTACTCATACCAGTAACCAGCATCACCAAACTCCAGGCCTGTCCATTCCCTGATTTTGTCTTCCCACCTCTTCCTTCCTTTGTCCAGCTTTCTTCTACTCATACCAGTAACCAGCATCACCAAACTCCAGGCCTGTCCATTCCCTGATATTGTCTTCCCACCTCTTCCTTCCTTTGTCCAGCTTTCTTCTACTCATACCAGTAACCAGCATCACCAAACTCCAGGCCTGTCCATTCCCTGATATTGTCTTCCCACCTCTTCCTTCCTTTGTCCAGCTTTCTTCTACTCATACCAGTAACCAGCATCACCAAACTCCAGGCCTGTCCATTCCCTGATATTGTCTTCCCACCTCTTCCTTCCTTTGTCCAGCTTTCTTCTACTCATACCAGTAACCAGCATCACCAAACTCCAGGCCTGTCCATTCCCTGATATTGTCTTCCCACCTCTTCCTTCCTTTGTCCAGCTTTCTTCTACTCATACCAGTAACCAGCATCACCAAACTCCAGGCCTGTCCATTCCCTGATATTGTCTTCCCACCTCTTCCTTCCTTTGTCCAGCTTTCTTCTACTCATACCAGTAACCAGCATCACCAAACTCCAGGCCTGTCCATTCCCTGATATTGTCTTCCCACCTCTTCCTTCCTTTGTCCAGCTTTCTTCTACTCATACCAGTAACCAGCATCACCAAACTCCAGGCCTGTCCATTCCCTGATATTGTCTTCCCACCTCTTCCTTCCTTTGTCCAGCTTTCTTCTACTCATACCAGTAACCAGCATCACCAAACTCCAGGCCTGTCCATTCCCTGATATTGTCTTCCCACCTCTTCCTTCCTTTGTCCAGCTTTCTTCTACTCATACCAGTAACCAGCATCACCAAACTCCAGGCCTGTCCATTCCCTTCTTTTGTCTTCCCGCCTCAGTCTTCATTTATCCACCTTATCTTCTACTCATACAAGTAACCAGCATCACCAAACTCCAGACCTGTCCATTCCCTGATGTTGTCTTCCCGCCTCAGTCTTCATTTATCCACCTTATCTTCTACTCCTACAAGTAACCAGCATCACCAAACTCCAGACCTGTCCATTCCCTGATGTTGTCTTCCCACATCTTCCTTTGTCCACCATGTCTTCTACTCCAACCAGGAACCAGCATCACCAAACTCCAGGCATTTCCATTCCTGATGTCTTCCCACCTCTCTCTTCCTTTATCCACCTCATCTTCTACTCCTACCAGTAACCAGCATCACCAAACTCCAGGCCCGTCCATTCCCTTTTGTCTTCCCACCTCTCTTCTTTTGTCCACCACATCTTCTACTCCTACCAGTAACCAGCATCACCAAACTCCAGGCCTGTCCATTCCTGATGTTGGCTTCCCACCTCTCTCTTTCTTTAACCGCATCACCAACTTTGCAACGTTGGCATCGTATCGTGTCAACTTCCAATACACCTCCCCATCTCCCCTCTGCACACCACACACACACCACTGATATAGGACACTCAACTACCTGACACACTGCCAACCAAACACCTGATACGGATAAAAATAGATAAGCGCAGTGACACGCAGCCCGGTCAAGCATTGATTGTGCTCAGGTAAGCTCGCCTCTCATGTATGATGTGGTCGGTTTGCACCTAGTACGCCCGGTGATAGATCAATTATTAGGTGCAATACCAGCACACTCACAGTCCATGGCAGATCATATTAGGTGCAATAACAGCACACTGACAGCCCACTGACAATGACCACCGCAATGGTGGTGGTTATGTCCTAGCAACATTTGAGGTTATCATTAGAGGCAGATCATATTAGGTGCAATACCAGCACACTGACAGTCCACTGACAATGACCACCGCAATAGTGCATAGCGGGATTTATGTCCTAGCAACACCTAATGTTATCATTAGAGGCAGATCATATCAGGACGGGTACCGACTTATGACCTCGCACGCATGGCGACTTTATAGTGCTGCCCCAGTGGGACACCAGACTGTCAGCACCATGACCTAATATCCCACTCAGTCACATTATCCTGACACTGAGCCAACCGGTCCATGTCATCCCATAATAATGCCAGGCGCCTGGCTAGGAAGCGACAAGTATACATTTTTGAGTCATTGGTTTGACTCGACCAGGGTTCAAACCCATGGACCCCTGGGTTTGGATCCCCAGATCTCCAAAAACAGGAGACGGATGCTCAACTCATTCGGCCATCCCATCTGGTCATCAGTAGACGCAGATCATATTAGGTGCAACAAATGCAGCAGTGAGAATGACCACGACAATAGTGCATAGTGGGGGTTATGTCCTAGCACCATCTGAGGTTATCAGTAGATGCAGATCATATTAGGTGCAATACCAGCAGCACTGACATTGACCACCACAATAGTGCAATGGGGTTTATGTTCTAGCAACATTTAAGGATATCCCTGACATTTATGACAGTGCGCATTCATCATAGTTCTGCCACACGGGGATAATAATAATAATAATAATAATAATAATAATAATAATAATAATAATGACACCATGACCCGATATCCTACCTGACAGTACCGTAAACCAACCAGTCCTTGATGTAATGTTGTGCACCATGCAAGGTAGCGACAAGTACCAACTTTGTAACTGCCTGCTTTGACTCTTTGTCGGGAATTGATGGCACAAACCTCCGACATGAAAACCAACATCACAACAACAAAAACCACCAGTCAGTCAATCAATGATCATTACTGGCAACTAAAGGAGTTCTGTTTGGAGAGTAAATTTTCATTTGCAGATATGTCAACTAGTGTAATGAGTGATATATGTTAAAAAAAAATTCCCTTTGACCAATGATAGAAAGAGGCCAATTTTTGGCAAACTGATACAAATGTAATTAAATGGGCCCGGATAACTGGAATGGGCCAGTTGTGCAACATGACGACATCATGGTGCAACATGACAACATCACGGTACAGCTAACTCGAGACATTCCAAAGCATATTGCCTCCTGTAATTTTAGCTATTTTTTGTGTGAGTTTGACACAAGTCTAAACACTTCAAAATTGCATCACAGAATATTCCGCTATCATTTGACATGGATCTGACCATTTCGGAATTTTGTGTAATTTATAAAGTAGGCATGTGAATGTGATTGACGAGATTGGCAGCTGAGACACCACTAGCTTTTCACTGTGAATACGGACCCTTGCTGCTGGCATGGCATTAAACAACCAGCAATCAACTAAATCAATCTTCCTAATTGGACTTCTGTGTCCGTTTCTTTGATAAATACAGATGACACAAAATGACCAATATAATTAAAGGCCCATTTATCAGCCACGTCCAGTGTTTCATGTCCACCATTAATAAAGACATTATTGTTTGTTTTACTTGTTTGCTATAATTTACCAACTGCCCAGCTACCAGTTTTGGACTAAAGGGTGGGTTACATGGTCATATACATGGGTGCTATGTTTGGTGACTACTATTCGAGGAACTACGGTAGGCATACTATCCATATTTATCAAGTTTGGTTTGTTTGTTGTTTTACATCGTAGCAACAGCTAAGGTCATATGAGGACGGGTACAGAGTTGTGACAGTGTGCATGCATGGCAACTTTTTATAGTGCTGCCCCACTGGGACACCAGACCGCCAGCACCATGACCTGATATCCAACTCGGTCACATTATCCTGACACTGAGCCAACCAGTCCTTATCCTCTCCTAACAATGCCAAGCGATTGGCTAGAAAACGGCAAATTTCAATTTTTACGTCATTGGTTTGACTTGACCAGGGAACAGACAAAAGCATGGGTTCTGATCTCACGATCTTCCAAAACAGGAGAAGGACGCTCAACTCATTCGACCATCCTGTCCGGTATATCAAGTTTAGTGACTATTATTTGACGAACTACAGTACTATCCACATTGTCAAACGCTGCTCCATTTACCATGGAGCAACCAGCAACTGTGACGTTCATTCACAAATTTGTAGCAAGAAAGACTGAAAATCACATGGGTATTCATGCTGCATACGCATTTGCATGCCGCGTATATGGAATCTTAGCTTTACCGATTCAGCCACAGCATCTGGTTTTAACCGAAGCATTACAAAATAATTTGTGCACACACCACCTGGACCCAAAGGCAATAAAACCATTGCTACAGTAATTAGGTCACACACCTCCGCCCGTTGAAGCCATGTTACTAAGGCCAAGTCCCTAAAGAACTGGCTATTCGCAGAGCAGGTACTGCTCTGCAAATTATAGCCATCAATACTGTAATTTGCAGAGCTGCAACCAACCAATCAGCGTGCATCGTTTACTGTGCATGTGCATCATTTTACTGTGCATGCACATGTGCAGAATTATTTTGCTTTTTTTTGTTGTCATAATGCATTCCAGAGCTGCTTTGCTCTGCAAATTAGCAGAAGAATGATTATTATTTGCAATGACAGTGACTGCAGTCCAATCAACATTTTCAATTTTACTACTCTATTATTATTATTATTAAGTCACGCTAATAAATAACAGAATTTGATCTTAGCAGTTTAATAGGAACGATCATAAATAACAGAATGTAATGTGCAGCTCTGCAAATAATCATTCTTCCACTAATTCGCAGAGTAAAGCAGCTCTGCAAATAGCCTCGTCCAATTCCTAAAGCAATGAATAATGAGTCAACACATGTAGGATCAAATCTATAGAAGCGTCCGTTTTGAAAATGTGATGCTTTTCATCGGATAATGAAAATTTAAAGCTGAAGTCTAGTGAATGCATAACATTTTCTAAAACAAAATCACTCAAGCCCCTGGAGTGCATACGTCCACATACATGCAGGAAGTGGGTGTTTAAATATTTGTTTAATATATATATATCTGATGCATAATAGTTGCTAAGGGAATTCAATGCAATCCAATTCAGAAACAACAACAAATCTAGTGCAAGGATTCTATCAAGTGTGTTCATTGGGAACCATGTGCTTAGGGGTCAGGGTGAGGGATTTGTTTGTGTTTCCATAGAGACAAGCTCTCCCCCCCCCCCACCTCCCCCTATATCCTTCACTGTAAAGCCTATATAGGGTATGCACTGATGTCACGCTAAGCGGAAGAGCGGCCATTGTGGAGATACAACCACAATAACAAACCCAACCTGATCAATGCACTCAATGGCAGTGAGCAATCTTCATACAGAAAAAGTGAAATATCTCTAAAACCACACGACCTAAACACAAACGGCTTGGGATAGATATAGAAAACATGTTTAACAACAAGATTATATTAAATTTATAAGGTTAGGGTTCTGAATTTCTATTAATTTTGACTAAAACTGATATTTTTCATTGCGCGTACCGGCAAATTCAATGCATTGTCAATGGCCGTGAGCAATCTTCATACAAAAAAAGTGAAATATCTCTAAAACCACACGACCTAGAAACAAATCGCTTTGTACACATATAGAAAACATGTTTACCAACAAGATTATATTAAATTTATAAGGTTAGGCTTCTGCATTTCTATTAATTTTGAATGAAATATACGTTTTGCACTGCACGTACAGGCAAACTCTATGGGATGTTTACTGGTTGATATCGCCACAATGGCCGCGCAACCGGTTGATGACATCACGTGAATACCCTATATACTGTAAACTCACTTTGCACCTATAACCAGGGATGAAAGCGGTCTCCGGGGAAAACAAGCGGAAATGTGGATATTCTCCTGCATTGTCAGGGAATCGCAGGAAAAATACCGGAAGTCAGGTCTCAACTAGCCTTGTTGTGATTGTATTATCGCCCATATCTAACAGTTTCTTGCTTAGGTTTTATGTTCTAACTCCATCTACGGTCATATTAGAATGGGATTCGAACCACCAAACTGTTGTCATATATATACATCCCATCTTTTGGAATTTTGTTTAACGTTAATAGGTGAATATAAGAAATCCCGGAAATCCGTGGAGGGCTTTCATTTCTGCCTATAACCAACCACATGCCGCCTGATGACCAAACTTTGTACGGCTTGCCATACATTTGTTTCTAATGTAGATTGCTGTGTGAAATTGTCCTTGCAAATATTTTACATTAGATAAAATATCACTTTATGCATGTACACGCACCACCCCCTCCACATTCTGCCATGTATTCTGAAGCTGCAAACGATCATGTTGGGTCACAGCTTCAGTCCTTCATGAGGGACCAGCAGAGTGCGGAAGACCTGTATTGCTAACAGGCATTCTGCACAGACCTCCATAGACCAAGACAAAGCTGTAACTACTTCTAATAAGAAAAGTGCGCAATTTCCAATTACCACAAACATAACTAAATACCACCAACTGCACAATTTCAGCAATGCAACAAAACTGATTAACCCAATGAAACTACTTAAGTAATATGGAACAATGTCAGAGAAGAGTAAACTTGTAAAAGTCTCTAAAGCTAGGATACCTCATTTTCGGCATAGCTTAATGTCGAACACCGGATCCTGAAACAAACATACATACAAGCACAATGAACAGTTTTAAGTTATGGGCCATGTGAAGAGATTCGAATAGAAGTGGAATGCTTAATCATACCTGTCTTCAACAGACAATTCTGCATCAGACCACCATATGTATGTACAGTAGCGCTTGTCTTCAAAGTTCAACAGACAATACTGCATCAGACCACCATATGTATGTACAGTCACACCCGTCTTCGACAGACAACTTTGCATCAGACCACCATATGTATGTACAGTCGCACCCGTCTTCGACAAACAGCTCTACACCCAAACCACCATATGTATGTACAGTCGCGCTTGTCTTCAAAGTTCAACAGACAACTCTGCATCAGACCATCATAATGTATACATGTACAGTCGCACCCGGCTTCAACAGACAACTCTGTATCCAAACCATCATATACGCATCTGACAGGGATTTGGCAATTACAGGGGTAGCAGAAAACAACCACTACTAATTATGGTTGGTTGGTTGGTTGTTAGAATTTTACATCCTGGCAACATCTAAGGTCATATCAGGACAGGTACAGACTTGTGACAGTGCACACTCATGCTGCCCCACTGGGAAATCAGGCTGCCAGCACCATGACACAATATCCCACGCAGTCACATTATCCTG
Organism: Branchipolynoe longqiensis; assembly: GCA_030323885.1. Taxonomy (NCBI): domain Eukaryota; kingdom Metazoa; phylum Annelida; class Polychaeta; order Phyllodocida; family Polynoidae; genus Branchipolynoe; species Branchipolynoe longqiensis. Next base: position 5,142,091 of record CM059199.1, read on the forward strand.
ACACAGAGCGAACCAGTCCTTGCACTATTCTATTAATGCTGAGTTCCTGAGTAGGAAGCGATAAGTATCAATTTTATATGTCATTGGTTTGACTCGACCGGGAATCAAACTCCTGATCTCTCGCATGGGAGGCCTGCGCACTACTGATTTAGCCACTGGATCTGGTACTGTATTATGGATCAAATCTTCAATACCAAAGCAATTACCTAAATTTGATATTAAAACATGTGTCACCACATAAAAGGGCATACTGGGACAACTTGAATCAAACATGTTACTGCAGAAGCCTATGGTGTCAAGAGTTTTGGCATGCTTGTCAAAAGCTAGCCATTTAAAACAAGAGTTACTTCAAACTAAAGCAAAGTAGATTATAACAGTTTAAAGTTGCATAGTCCGATGGTTTTGAGTTTTTCTGCGCTAAATAGATTGCACTGATTATTATAACCTACCTTACTTTAGTTTGAAGTAACTTTTATTTTAAATGGCTAACTTTTGAGATATTTGAAGTATAAACATCTCAAATTACTTTTGGCAAGCACACCAAAACTCTGACACCATAGGCTACTGCAATAATAGGTTATATTAAATTGACTCAGTATTCCCTTCTATGTGGCAACACATGCTTAATAAGTGCATTAATATCTAAGGTAGATATATATGTAGAATAAAATCTAGATAATTGTTTTGGTTTAAAAAATGTGATGCTTCATCGGCCTATGCAGCTTTAACCTGATATATTTACCTAAGTAAATAACAAAAACTCAAAGCCATCGGACTATGCAACTTTAAGTTGGATGTGATATAAAATCTAGCTGTTTTGCTTTCGTATATATCCTAATGATTCTTCTGCATTTAGAGAGATCACCAAGGCCCAAAGTATTAAGGTTCATTGGAGATTACATTAAATCTCATTGGATACCTCGTTTTGAAGATTTACTTGTTATGTATCTGCTGTCATATCATTAATCACCACTTTAACCAACAATCCTTCATTTCAGTTTACAATGTAGCAATTGTGTAATGTGACATTCGCATGTTTGTCACAACTATTGTGTTGAAATATTTTTTTTTAAACAGACTGAAAGGGCAAATAAACAATTACTTTAAAAACAGACTGAAAAGGCAAATAATCACTAAGTTATAGCACATTGGCGGGACACATGCAACATGGTTTCGTGAGGGCGATAATAAGAGAAGATACAGTATTAATCCAGTCAGTAGCACTTATATTTGTATAAATTGTAATGACTGCTGATAAAAAGTAATAAATCCGATGGTTCATTTGTTTGTTGTTTTACTTCCTAGCAACGGCTTACCCTCAGAAGCAATGCTTGTTAATGTTTTACGTCTTAGCAACATATACGGTTTGGTTTACGTCCTAACAGCATATCAGGACGGATGTCATATCAGGACAAATAGGCCTACCGATTTTATGACAGTGCACACTCATGGCGACTTAATAGTTCTGCCCCACTGGGAGACCAGGCCACCAGCACCATGAGCCGATATATCCGATGGTTCATTGTCGGTTGCCGATTCTCAGAGTATGCATAGCCAACAATATATATATAAAACAAGGCTAATTTACTGTCTATCGTCTTCATACCCATTTAGTGTGAATATTCATACATTTCCCATGAGAAATATTAATGTGTTTGATTAAATATTTGTCAGACGTTGTCTATGCATAATATTCAAGAAGTTGTCTAGACCACATCACGGTTCCAGTGGCACGGTGCATTGTGGGATGCATCAGAGCAAAACAAAGCCACGAGAAGGACATGGGACATGCTAATACACTAGGGAGAAGCTATGAAATGTGTTAGTTTCAGCTCATCTCAGCTCTTGTTTGAAACATAGAGTACCAACTAAAAAATATATATCTAATAAATTAAGATATTAATCTTTTATCCAGCATTGCATTTACATCAATATAACCAGCACATCTTATGCCATGTGCATTTAGATTTAGACAAATCTAGGCACTCAGACTAGTGTCAGAGCCATAGCCAGAGTCAGTTTTATTTATTGTATTCATGTTTTTATTTATATTCTATGGTTAATGACATATGTAGAAATAGAAAATGAGTAGGGTTAATCAGATATTGGTTATATAATTCTTTGAAACAAGTTATTGTTGACACATTTGACATTTTAATATTTAGAACAAGAATTACTTCTGGCTAATCAATGGTGATGTAAACATCAGCCTGTAAAGTGACTGAAATTGTATGTTTATTAGCTCAAAATGCTTAATTATGGAGAGTTGTGTCTTAAACATATGCATTATATTATTATATTGCATCCTTCCGTCCATGTTTGTGCCAAATTGTTATGTATTTCTATATATTTTGAATAAAATGCCAGTTTTGCCCTACGCGTATCGGCAAACTCAATGGGCATATGCCTTTGCTTTGCTCCCAACACCGTTTTCAGCGCATGCGCAGTCGGAACCGTGATGTAGTCTATTCACCAAATGCTTTTTTTTTTTAAAGGAAAAAAAAAGAAGATAGAGTACTTATAATCATCCCATTATTTCATTTATCACTCTACGAATAAACCACTAATATTTTGTAGTCTTTATTTATCCTACTTGGTGTCAGTATCCATACGTTTTGACTGCAGTGCTAATGATTGATTATGGGTGCTGCCCCAGCCACTACTGGGGTGCGCTATATGCGAGTCCTTACATGTATACAAATATGAATATGCGTGTATTTTGAAATAAGAAGAATTCTGAATACCAAAACTCTACTTGTCCTAAGAATTTCAGATCAGGGATTGTGTACCCACATGTCCTGAACATGTGATCTAGGGAGTTTGTATAGGCTTAATGGTTTGTTTGTTTGTTGCTTTATGTCCTAGCAACATCTAAGGTCATATCAGGATGGGTACCAACTTGTGACAGTGCGCACTCATGGCAACTGGGAAACCAGGCCGCCAGCACCATGACCCGATATCCCACTCAGTCACATTTTTATTATGACACGGAGCTAACCAGTCCTTGTCCTATCCTAATAATGCCAAGCACCTGGCTAGGAAGAGACAAGTATCAATTTTTAAGTCATTGGTTTGACTCGACCAGGGGTTAACCCCACGATCTACCAGCATGGGAGACGGGTGCTCTAACTCATTCGGCCATCCCGTCTGGTCACCAGCTCAGATATGTCCCACTGTGTTTGTGCATGGACACACACACACACACACACACACACACACACACACCATAATATTGAAGTTGCATAGTCCAATGGCTTTGAGTTTCTGAAATTTTCCGAGATAAATATATTAAATTGATGGTTATAATCTAGCTTGCTTTAGTTTGAAGCCACTTTCATTTTAAATGAAAATATTAAGTGCAAACAATTAATTTTGGCAAGCATGCCAAAATTCCTAGACCATAAGCAAATAACCTGACAATAACGGCATGGTGGTTATTTCTACGCTATGACTTCCATCCCTTTACTCAAGCATTCAAAAGCGCTAGCCAACCCCCACCACAACACAAGAGTTCCAAACATGGGACCGGGCGTGGTGGCCTGATGGGTAAAGTGCGGGCCTCGTGTGCGGAAGGTAGAGTTTGATTCCTGGTCGAGTCAAATCAAAGACTTTAAAATTGATACTTGTTGCTTCCTGGTCTGGCGCTCAGCATTAATAGGATAGGGAAGGACTGGTTAGCTCAATGTCAGAATAATGTGACTGAATGGGATATCGGGTCATGGTACCAGTGGCCTGATTTCCCAATGGGGCAGCACTATAAAGTTGCCATGAGTGTGCACTGTCACAAGTCGGTACCCATCCTGATATGACCGTAGGAAGTTGCCAGGATGTAAAACTCAAACAACCAACCAACCATAGAAAGCGTCCAGTAATGTCAAGTATTGCACTAAAAGGCAAATGCAAGGTCATGACCTAATCCCAAGTTAATGTCTGAAAGCCATTTGCCACTTTCCATGCAATTCACCTCATTTGACCCCATTTACCAAGAATAGCTACCACATGACGAATTTATATACATGTACTTACGTACACATACCTGAACGCAGTTATTTCAGCTCCTTAAAAAACAGTGATGAAAGTGGTCTTCGGCAAAAAAAATGGCGGAAATCACCGACTGCGAATTTCTGCGAAAATGAGATTTCCCCACATAGAATTAGCACTGTCATGTAAAAATTCCGGAAGTCCAATTTCAACTGTTCTTGTGTCTGTATTATCGCCCATGTCTAACACTTTCCTGTTTCGGTTGTATGTCCTCACAAAATCTAAGATCATATAAAAAGGGGTTTCAAACTAGCCATGTGTTGCACTTTACAATTACATGCCGATTGCTTGGCATTTTGTTTAACATTAATTGGTATAAAAAAAAAAATTAAATTAAATTAAAATAAATCGAGGAAATCCGCGAAATCGCGGAGATCTTTTATCCCTGATTTACTAAAAAAGATTATCAGACCAAAACCTCCACAGAGTAGACTTCCAACGTTCATTTATTCCTCTAATATTAGCGTCATTTAACCACCAACCTCACTAATCCGACATTGGTTGCTAGAAACAAAAGTAGTCCATATTACTGCTTGTATATTTATTATCTACATATGACTATAATATATACATGAGGATCCAAGCAATTTAAGACAATACATTATGATGGGTCTAAGCGATAGAACTCACCCCATTGCAGAGAACAAATATAACAAAGAATTATTATTTATACTTGTCGCTACCTATTAGGTATTACTAGGATATGGCAAGGAGCAGTGGAATGAGGAAGACCTATCATCCACGATTGAAATTTCCCCTGCTAAATGAACTAAGAGGCAACCCCACAAATGTAATGTACATACATATATGATCAAATCTACTGAATCGTCTTAGTTGTTTTTTGGCCGATGATACAAATATCAATGTGCTTTAGAGCCATAGTTAAATCATGACCTTACTATAAAAAGGTTCTATCTGACAAAATGATGCTTTCGAGATAATGAGGACTGAAGCTGTGTAACTGCATGATAGCAAAGTAGATAGAACAATATTATCTTAAATATATCTCAGTGAAAAATACCAGTCGAGAAACCGTTGTGTAAACTGCATGATAGCCAATTGTAGATAGAACATTTTTACATCCATAACACCAATTCGGTCACTTTGTCAGATAGAACCTTTTTATAGTACGGTCATGAAATATAACAAGCTTTAGTTTTTAGTTTTTTTTAAATTGATGCTTTCATCAGACTATGCAGCTTTAAGCTCATATTATACTAAGTACAATTGACAAGTCTTCCCTCTATGAAGTTTGAGGGAAACATTACAAATAATATTATATCGTCCTGGTATATGCACATGTGATTTATACTGCACTAATAGTAATTGTGCTGTATGTATGTATGTATGTATGTATGTATGTATGTATGTATGTATGTATGTATGTATGTATGTATGTATGTATGTATGTATGTATGTATGTATGTATGTATGTATGCATCTATGTATATATATGTATGTATTTACAGATAATGCATTATATATAGCACAATACTCAGGCTGAACCATCAAATTGATTGTTAAAAATATATAATTAACAAGGTCTCTAGAGCACATTGATTTTCATATCAACGGCTATTGGACATCAAACATATGGTCATTCTGACATATTTCTCTGGCTGCCACATAGGCTACTCTTTCTGATAAGCAGCAAGGGGTCTTTTATATGCACTTTCTCACAAACAGGACAGCACATACCACAGCCTTTGATGAACCAGTTATGGACCACTGGTGTGAACCATCAAAATGCCCTAGTTGTATAATGTCTCCTATGTGCGAGACTTCCAACAACAACAACCTAGATGTGTTTCACGGTGCAAGTGTTTGTCCTACTAACACAGAGACTGGAGAGGGGACGGCTTGTCGAGGTCATGCTAGCCTCTCCCAACACCCATGTCTCGCAGCATTAGTGAGTCACTCATATCGAATATATTTCGGGGCACATTCACGGTTTTTACCAGAGGGTAAAACTGGTAAATTTCTATACACTTAAATGTTCTGATGGTGCGACTCTGTACCCTCAAATTGTTGGGATGATTTATTAAAAAAAAAATTAATTAAAAAAAAAAAGTTATTCAAAGAGCCACAGACAAAGACTTCAGACCCCTAGATAAAAGATTCTCCCAGTAAGGGTGAAAGACAATGTAGTCTAAATATGGGCGAAAATTACTTTAGAGTGGGACAGGAAGTGGAATTCCTGGTTCAAGTATTCAATGGCTACTTTAATCGGCACAGAGTTGGTGAAATGGGAGAGAATGCAAAAAGACAAGATGGCCACCATAGAATGTGGTCGATTGCACTTTTAACATCAATTAAACTTACATGTTTTATTATATTTTTTAAATCAAACGTCGCGGGTAAATATTAAGATATATGTGAAGAATATATTTTGCTTCTTAAACTAAGAATCTATTTGTCCATTTCATTTACTCAGTTGTTCGCCACTTGTTCTTCACCAATACTGCACAGAATAGTACCGGGTGAATCTTTTATCTACCAGGGATGAAAGTGGTATCCGGCCAAAAAAAAGGGGAAAATCAGGCCGAATTTCCGCGAAAACGCAACCCCCCCCCCCCCCCCATAGGATTAGCATTGTCAGGGAATCGTGGGAAAATGCCAGAAGTCAGGCTTCTACCCTGCTTGTTGTGACTATATTATCGCTCATTCCTAACTTTCTTATTTGGGTATTATGTCCGACCAACGTATAAGGTCATATACGCACGGGATTCAAACCAAACAATTGCGATCATATATTTTTGTTGGGGTTTACATCATAGAAACATATACGGTCATATCAGAACGGGGCTGTCATATATGGGTCATTCTCAGAAACTGTGTATCACATTTTTTGTTTCCATGTTACATTGTTAATGATTTCGCCTTCTTTTTGGGGAATAGTAATTGTTGTTGACTCTGTGTTTTAATTATGTTATCAACACTACATGTATCCAAAATATGTTTATATGATTTTGTGCTGAAGTAAAAACAAGAAAATGTGTATATCGAGACCATACATCTACACACAAATATTTTTTAAATTTTGTTCTAGTAAGAAACTAACTTGTCTTAACTGAAACCAATTAAATCTTGATTGAATTTATTCTGTGTTAAAATGATGTTATGGATGTGTTGAAATGATGTTATGGACGGATGTTACACGGTTAATTTCAACAGCTTTCTCAGTTTGTACAAGATCAAAATAAAAAATGTGAAAATAAAAAGTGTCAAGTCTGACTGACATATGCACAACATTTAAACCTAGATATCTATATTGATTATACTATTAGTTTTAATATTTTCTGCAATTGTTTGGAATGTTTTCACTATTCGTTTCCATGTCACAAAAGTGGTACACAGTTCCTGAGATGACACATATAGACATGTGAACAGTAATCGTTGAAAACCAAAAACCGCGGAAATCCGCGAAATTGCAGAGATCTTTCATCCCCGATCTACCAGATAACCCCCCCCCCCCCCCCCCCCCCCATTCTGCTTCTCTCAAATTATGTTCTGGCGCAAACCCTAATGTTGGAGCTAGATGAGTCACACACACTACACAGGCTCCCGGAGCATCTGCACCTGACGTATCGATTAGCACTATGAAGCGCAAGCATCGGAGACACACACACAGAATCGACCCGAGGTCATGGCTAGATTAGCGCCCGCCGGCATTACCCAGCGCCAAGGTCAAGGACGCAGCCAGAGGACGTCGGGACTGGGTGATCTCCAGAGTCCATCCAGGTGGGGTGGGGTGGGAGGGACGAGTTCAGGACACACACTTTACAGGCGTGTAGGACTATGATTGATTGGTTGGTTCTTGGAGTTTTATGTCCTCGCAACATCTGACATCATATCAGGACGGTGTAGGACTATGACGTAGTGTCCACAGGTAACAGCTACTCACAGGTCCCGGTCGAGTCAAGCCAACGACTTAAAAAATTGATACTCGTCACTTCTACGAGAAGTGACGAGTATCAAGTTCTAGCATGGCGCTCCGCATTATTAGGATAGGCAAAGACCCTATAAATTATAATACTAAGATGGCTCACTCAGCCTGTACTGTGAAATCAAAATGATCAAACCCACCACTTGGTGCGCTGGCTGTCCTCTTGGTTAAACAGGTGCTATATTATATGTATAAATGTATATATGAATGTGAAAGATGTGTGATGATGGCAATGATGATGATGATGCTGATGATGATGTGTATTTGATCATAGCAATTTCATATTGATGTGTATTCATACTTACCTATCTCATGTATAATATAATTGTATGTGTTTACATGTGAAACACCAACCAGAAGCCGGGCTGATCAAACCCACCACAAGGTGGCACTGCGAAATTTACATTACCATAGGAGAGATAGGGAGTGAGCCGTCTTAGTATTATAGGGTCTTTGGGATAGGGCAAGGACTGGTTGGCTCAGTGTCAGGATAATGTGGCTGTATGTGAAATTGGGTCACGGTGCCGGTGGCCTGCTCTTGACACAGAGAAAACCAGTCTCCTAGCCATGCACAGTATCCCGCTAGGTAGCGACTAAATCAATTTTGTACGCCATTGGTTTGATTCGGTCAGGGTTTGATGTTTGTTTTACGTCCTAGCAACATCTAGGGTCACACCAGGAAGCAGGTGTTCAATATATTAAACCAACGCTCCCGGTTGAACATTTGGGGTGTAGACACTTGACGACAAATAGTGTATTTCCTGTTTTGTCGGCAAGCTGTATATGTGTTAAAATATTAAACCAATTCTTATGGCGTATGTAAGTATATCTGCGGTATATAATTTCATAAGTACAGGTAACAAACAGAGCAAGTAAATTGTGCAGCCAACCATGACGTGTGTACAATACCGCTGAGATGCCGCCCTCCCCCCACCATCTCTAAAAATAAACCATTTAGATGTGTGCCCGTTTTACGTCCTAGCAAAATCTAAGGCCATATCAGGATGGGTACAGACCTGTGACAGTGTGCACTCATGGTAACTCATGGGAAATCAGGTCGCAGGCACCACAACTCGATATCCCACTGAGTCATATTATCCTGACATTGAGCTAACCAGTCCTTGCCTTATTCTATTAATGCCAAGCGCCAGGCTACGAAGCGACAAGTATCAATTTTAAATTCATTGGTTTGACTCAACTGGGAACCAAACTCCTGACCTTCTGCACGCAAGGCCCTCGCTCTACCGATTTAGATAGACTTGCCCCCCTAAGTGTCCGAATGCATCAGTTGGCCAGTGTGCATGGATGACACCCCCCCCCCTCACCCCCCGTTTTAGTTAGTGGTAAATATGTATAATGGACGAGATAGGTGATGACGCAACACCAGATCAATATTTAACACCCCCATCACACCAAACTACTTCTCAAAACGTCCGACACCATTCTAATACGGGCTGTGGTCGGGGTAGAATGTGGCCGCCAGAAAATGTTGCGCATGCTCAAAGTTCTGGAGCACCCTTTCCGTCCTAGCCCATCCATGCAGTTAGTAAAAATACTGTAAAAAGTTGCTACTACGCACACTGTTAGCACACACTTTGAGCCCGTTTGGCAACACTTTCAAGAACGTAGTGAGAACTACTTTGGGGTGAAGGGAGTGTAAAGCTGCATTCGAATCAAAGATGCAAATTGTCCAAACCAAAACACTTACCTAGATTTGATCCTACACAGCCAATTTAGATATGGGTGTATTTCTTAAACATGTGTCGCTGCATAGAATAAATACTAAGTCAATTTAATATAACATTGTCACCGCTGAAGCCTATTAATATTATTGTATTGATGATCCAGCATAATTAATTTTGTCTATTTTCATTTTTACCCCTCCCACTCCTCAAGGACAGTCAAGTCACCCATGGGGCAGCACTATAAAACCACCATGAGAACGAACTTTAAAAAAATGGTCCCGGTGTAGTAGGAAATCGCAAACCCCTGGGAATAGCAAACTCCATGCTTTGTAGCATTTTGTAATATTCAACTAACACACTAGTAAATAATGGTTCATTGAGATATTTGGTGCATGCACAATAAGAATTTGGAATATTTAAATGGTTCTATTTACTGTATGCAGCGACTGAAGTTGGAACTAAAAAGGCCATTTTGCTAACGACATTGATTACATTGCCAATCCTGAAACTGAGTGATAATACCTGGATATTGCTGCACCTGTTTACCTAGGCTGGTCCCCTGGCCTTTGTTTCAACAGAGGTTGCCACCTACTAGAAAACATAGGTACTGGAAACCGACTACTCTTTACCTGGCCTTTAGAATGGCCACAGGGGCGATATCTGTGAATAAAGGCCGTTTTCAGTGCATGTGCAGTCGGAATTACGAACTGGACTATCGCAAAGATGTTTTCATTAGGATATAAAGACTGCCAAACATGGGGGGTTTGCGATTCCCAGGGGGATATGTGATTTCCTAGGAAATCACAAGTGGTGGTTTGCGATTTACATGGTTTGCGATTTCCTGCTACACTGGTCCTGATCTCATAGTAAATGAAACCAGGATTGAAAAGTCCAGCAAACTACAAAAACAAAAACCACACTAGGATATAGTGCCACCAAACATGACACAACATATCACTCAGTCACGTTATCCTGACATTGAGTCAACTCGTCCTTGGTTTGTCAGGTATAACATGTTAAACAAATATTATTGAGCAGGAAGTACCTGCTGTTGTGTCTATCATAGACTCTATGGGAGCCTACAGTAATGTCCTAACAATGCCGCGCATTAGGTTGGTTCATTTGGAGTCATACATCCTATCAACATATAAGGTAATATCAGGACGGATACCGACTTGTGACAGTGCATGCTCATGGCAACTTTACAGTGCGTCCATTAGTGGGACGACCAACACCATAACCCAATTTCCCACCGAGTCACATTATCCTGATGAAGAGCTAACCAGCCCTCACCATATCCTAGTAATGATAAGCACCATGCTTAGTGGCAACAAGTATATTTTTTTTGTAAACCATTAGTTTGACTCGGCGAGCATGAAGTAGGTGGTGACAGCATTAATTTTGTACGCCTGTTTTTATTTGTCTGGAGATCTATCCTATGACCTACAGTCTGAGCAGGAGGCATCCTACTCATTCGGCTATTTGGGCGTCCTACTTATTGGGCCACCTAGACGCCCTACATATCCGGCTATCTAGACACCATACTTATTATACTATGGCCAAATGAGTTAGAGCGTCCGTCTCTGTGGTGGTAGATCGTGGGTTCGAACCATGGTGGAGTCAAACCAATGACTTAAAAATTTATACTTGTCGCTTCCTAGCCAGGCGCTCGGCATTAATAGGATAGGGCAGGGACTGGTTGGTGCAGTGTCAGGATAATGTGACTGAGTGGGATATCAGGTCATGGTGCTGGCAGCCTGGTTTCCCAGTGGGACAGTACTATAAAGTCGCCATGAGTGCGCACTGTCAATATTCGGTCCCCGTCATGATATGACCTTAGACGTTGCTATGATGTAAAACAACAACAAACAAACATATTTTGCCATCTAGTTGTCCTACATATTTGGCTATCCAGGACACCCTACTTATTCTGCTATCTAGACACCCTACTTATTCTATCTAGTTGTCCTACATATTTGGCTATCTAGGATGCCCTACTTATTCTGCATATAGACGCCCTACTTATTCTATCTAGGTGTCCTACATATTTGGCTATCCAGGACACCCTACTTATTCTGCTATCTAGACGCCCTACTTATTCTATCTAGTTGTCCTACATATTTGGCTATCTAGGATGCCCTACTTATTCTGCTATCTAGATGCCCTACTTATTCTATCTAGTTGTCCTACATATTTGGCTATCTAGGATGCCCTACTTATTCTGCTATCTAGAAGCCCTACTTATTCTATCTAGTTGTCCTACATATTTGGCTATCTAGGATGCCCTACTTATTCTGCTATCTGGGCACCGTACATATTTGGCTATCTAGGACACCCTACCCATTCTGCTAGGCACCCTACTTATTCACCTATCTATTTCTTTTAAGCAAATCATTTCTCAGTTATTTGATTGCATATGACACATTTATAATAACCCGATTAACCACTTACTTACTCGAATAAAACTTCACCAGAAATAAAACCATTCTGGTCACGTCGGTCCCGGTCTGGTCCCTTACCAGAAGAGTCATCTCCCCTTTCATCAAACACGCCCCACCATACACGATATTACCCGTGTCGTCATTTATCAACAGACCTGTCTGCTGCCATTGTGTGTTTAGCCCCATAAACAGGGAAAATAACAAAGACCCTATAATACTAAGACGGCTCACTCAGCCTGTACTGTGTAATCAAAATGATCAAACCCACCACTTGGTGCACTGGCTGTTCTCTTGGTTAAACAGTTGCTATATTATATGTATAAATGTATATATGAATGTCAAAGATGTGTGATGATGGCGATGCTGAAGATGATGATGTGTATTTGTTCATAGCAATTTCATATTGATGTGTATTCATACTTACCTATCTCATGTATAATATAATTGTATGTGTTTACATGTTAAACATCAACCAGCAGCCAGGTTGATCAAACCCACCACAAGGTGGCACTGCGAAATTTACATTACCATGGGAGAGATAGGGAGTGAGCCGTCTTAGTATTATAGGGTCTTTGAAAATACGCAGCCACACTCGCACAGAGAGTGAATCTGGCGTCTGAATCTGGAAATAGTTACGCAGTATCCCCTCATGTAGAATATGCAGGTTTCTCGCGTGGAAGGTCATGGATTGAAACCCCAGCAGAGTTAAATTAACGACTTACAAACTTTATACTTGTCACTCTACCTAGCACAGCGCTTGGCATTACTAGGATATGGCAACGTCTCGTTTGCTCAGTATCGGCATAATGTAACTGAGTGGAACATGGGATCATGGTGTTGGCAGCCCAGTGAGACAGCACTATAAAGTCATCAAGAGTACTAGTTAGCTGTTTTACGTCCTGGCAACATCTGAGATCCTATCAAGATGAGTACCGACTAGTGACAGTGCACACTCATGGCGACTTTATGGTGACGCCCCACTGGGAGACCAGGCCACCAGCACCACGACCTGATATCCCACTCAGTCACATTATCCTGACACTAGCCAACCAGTCATTGCAGTATCCTAATAATGCCGAATGCCTGGCCAGAAAGCGACATGTATCAAATTTTAAGTAATTTGTTTCACTCGACCAATGTTCGAATCTGACGACCTACGAAAATGGGAGACGGACGCTCAACTCATTCAGCCATCCCATTGGTTTGACAGTGAAGGTTTGTACCCACAACCTTCCATATGAGAAAACCAGACAATGATGGTCAAAGTGGGATGCAATACCACTCACCATCCCTACCCGCAAACCAGCATATACACTCTATGTACACTAAAACCTCTATTAACTGACCACCTCCACAGATCGACCACTCCCCTATATCGATCCCTTTATTTGGGTCCCAAACGATTGCACATACAATACCATTGTAACAAACCGATCACCGACCCTAATCTGACCACCTAACTAAATGGATCATTTAAAGTCGGTCCCATGGTAGGTCGATTTAGACGTCTTACTGCATATATATACAAAAACCTTGACAATTGAAGGGCGGAAAAAAAAAAAAAACTTTTCAAATTACTGCACAACTATTAACACAAAACAAGTTTGTATACAGTAGTAGTATTCTACCATTTGAGGTCATCTATCCCATAATAGGATCAACTGTGCTGCTAGAAGCTCGTTACAGACAAAAACAGACCAGTGCTGAGAAGGGATTCTTAAAACCAATCCAAACAAACATTTACTATTCGCTGTCCAGCTGAGCCTAATTAACGAGAGCCTCGTTTTAATGGACACCCATCACGAGCTGATAGAGGGCGGGTGTGGTGTGGTGCCAATAGTCGGTTGTGACTCATGGAGTTCCAGATTTAGACTGGAGGGGGGTGTGCAACTAACTATCCCCACCACGTCTCCCGCAGATCCTGTCTAAGATTCGCCGGTAGGTGGCGCGTTGGGTTCCGTATTTCTGGGATGAAAGGGGTTCCCGGCAAAAAAAACAGCGGAAATCAAATTGAGGTTATTACACCGACGGCGAATTTCGGCAAAAACGCGGATACCCCCCCCCCCCCCAAATAGGATTAGCATTGTCAGGGAATCTTGGGAAAGGTTTCAACTATCCTTTTTATGACCTATATTATAAACCATATCTAACTCGTCCTTGTTTGAGTTCTATATTCTAGCAACATTTAAGGTCATATAAGAATGGGGTTGAAACTAACCAATTATTGTTAGGACATTAAGACCGACTCATGGACATCACTCTCACAGCAGAGAGCTAAATGGAGAGCGGCAGTCAAGTAATGAAAGCAGTCTTTGTCACATCGCGACCGACAGCATGACATCCCGATTCCTTGGCATTCTGTTTAAATGTTAAATGTTAATCAGTAATCGTTCATCCCTGAAATTTAAGTTACATATCCCACTCGTGTTATGATGACCACATGAGCAATAATAGGGTATGAGGCACTTCATTAGACACCGGGTGCGGTGACCAAATCAGTAGAGTGCAGGCCTCGCGTGTGGGAGATAAGGAGTTTGGTTACCAGTCGAGTTAAACCAATGACTTGTCGCTTCCTAGCCTGGCTCTCGGCATTAATAGGATATGGCAAGGACTGGTTAGCTCAGTATCAGGATAATGTCGGCATTAATAGGATAGGGCAAGGACTGGTTAGCTCAGTATCAGGATAATGTAACTGAAGGGGATGTCGAGTCATGGTGCAGGCCACCTGATTTCCCAGTGGGGCAGCACTATAAAGCCACTACGAGTGTGGAATGTCACAAGTCAGTATCCGTCCTGATATGACCATAGATGTTGCCAGGACGTAAACCTCCAACAACCAACTTCATTAGACAGTTCCTGCCTCATCCGTTCTGATTAATATTTTGTCAGATGACAAAGTGGGAAACGGTCAGAAGTCACAGAACCGATGAAACCACAACAATATTCAAAACTAAAAACGCTCGTCTGTATTCGAGCCTATATATTCAGCTGATGCAGCCATTAAACATTCATTGCGGCAAAGAAGGAATACTACCGCAAAAACTTAGGATTAAGCCAACTTAAAAAATCCTTTTTTGTTTTTAAACAAAGGAAGTTCTCAGAAACACCTCAACTTATACACATATCACACTTCCTACCTTTTCGTCATCAGTTTTCCAGTAACTACATGTAATCAAAAAGTGTGCTTGACTTACCCGCTGGCTCACGTAATATGCAAGTTCTTACGGTAAGTCAATTTAATAGAACGGGTGCCTCCTGTATGTCATAAAAAATCTATTATATCCATTTCAGTGGGCACACACAAAATAATCCTGCATGTCTTCACTTCAAATATCTTCCAAGTTGGCCACAAGGACGTGTATAGAGTGTGTATGTGGGGGGAGCAGGATGCTGAAGGGCCTACCCTTTGTCTTCTTCATATAACAAAAAGTACCCCATTACAAGTTTTAGTCCAAAAGATTTCTTTCAAATGTTAGGTGTGCCCGTTTTCAACTGAGGCCATGTCCTTCTGAAATTGTGCACATCACTTATATTAGCATCTAACGATCAATATTATCTAGATCTATATATAGATACAGTAAAGCCTCTATACCGACCCCTCAACATATCGACCACTCCCGTATATCAATCGATTTATTTTGGTCCCAACAATACCATTGTAAGGATATTCTAACTCTCTAAACTGACAACCTCCCTAAATGGGCCACTTAAAATCGGCCCCATGGTCGGTCGATTTAGAGAGGTTTTACTGTATATGCGCGTTAATCCAGACTTAAAGTAAAGCACAATGATCAACCTAATATCTTCAGGAAAAACTCAAAACCATGGGATTATGAAACCATGAACAAAATATTGTTTAAATAGGACAAACTCAAAACCATCGGATTATGAAACCATGAACAACAAAATATTGTTTAAATAGGACAAACTCAAAACCATCGGATTATGAAACCGTTAACAAGTTTGTCGGTGCATACAGAATGCACATGCGTTTCTCTTCAACCAAAATGACAATAATTCAGGTAAAGTATATACTAAAAAACTATACTTAGCAGAACAATAACCTACCAGAATAATTTTGCTTAAGGATTATACAGAGGGAGATCGGGAGAGCCAAATACCCATATGCGTCGTTCTCAGAAGTTGTGTACCAATACTGTGACATCAGTACCACAAAATCAAAATGCTGTCAAAGTCCTATATATACAAGCTTCCTCAATGTGTATGTCCTTTTGCATCTGAATAATTGAAAATAAACCTTCTGCCATTTTTAAGTAGGTCAAATGATGCTCAGACCAATAAATAGCAGTATAGAATGGAAACCAATCTGACTCCAAAATCAAATATTTCCCACACAAAGCTTGACATTTTAAGGACATTTCACATGCCACTTGCTTTATAAACAGCAGTAATAATAGTTTGAAACATCATTGCTTTGCGTTTTGTGTTATTTGTGGTAATTAAAGAGAAAAGCAGAAAAATATTAACAATGTAACAGTCCAAGTGGAATCAACAATTTTACACAAATGTTTGGCTCAAATTTCAATGTTGAGGGGCAATTTCAGAATTTCTCTTTTATTATACCATAACTGGGTCCATGCATAGAGTGTCAAATGCTGAAAATAGTTCCTGTACTGTATCTGTACTCAGTGCTTGATACAGGTTTTCATAGTACAGGAAAACCTCTCTAGATTGACCAACCTTGGGACCGACTTTAAGTGGTCGATTTAGCGAATTAAAATATGGTTACAATGGTATTGTTGGGACCCAAATAAAACGCTCAATATAGGGGAGTGGTCGATCTGTGGAGGTGGTCGGTTAGGGAGGTTTTACTGTACTTGTAAGATGTTGCGATGTTAATGACTCCAGAAAAGGTTAACTGTTTCATAATTTTTCGTGTGAAATAAAAATCTTCAACTTAATGAAGACATGGTATATGACCATTTGAAGTGAAATGTGCTGTTGTTCAGGTTTTCATTAAGTTTGTGACACTTTATTTTAAATGCTGTTGACAATGTCATAAATTAGTGATGTAATTTTCTATATATTTAGCTACATCCATCCCAATAAGATACATAATACACAATATTCACATTTACTTTTGATCTAAAATATCTCCCACATTATTGGGCTAAATGATGAAATCTAAATATTGACACTCCAATAATGGGTTTCTTTGAAATATGCATTTCAAGTCGACTACCTCAAGTGGTACAGTTTCTGAGAATGACCCATATAGTAAATTGGAAGTTCGCTGAATATTTCCCTCGCTGGTTAATTACAAACATGCGAGGTACCATAAATGGGAATGCAATGCATAATTAGTTACCGTACAGTAAAATCGAACTCACAAACCAGACAGTACTATGTATTAGCAGGCCACAATACATTAATTTGCTTAAAGTTGCATAGTCCGATGAAGCTTCAAAATTTCAAAACCAAATTAATTATATAAATTTGACTCTACATATCCAACTTAGACATTGATGCATTTATTAAGCATTTGTTGGCACACAGAAGGAATACTGAGAAAGTTTAATTTAACAAAACCTGTCATTTCTGAAGCCTATGGTGTCAGAGTTTTGGTGTGCTTGCCAAAACTAATCATACCGGTTTGAATTTCAAATATCACAAAACATAGTGATGATAGTCATTTAAAATATAAGTTACTTCAAACTAAAATAAGGTAGATTATAATTAATTTAATATAGTTATCTCTTAAAAATTTCCCAAACTCAAACACATCGGAATATGCAACATTAAGCCATACACGGCTCAACACGTCCATTTACCAAAGCGGAACCAGAATTATGTGGTCTATTTAGACTTAGGCAGGATTGCCCATGTAACCTGCTATGGTTGTGTACAAGACCGGTTAAATCCCGTCACAACAGGATGTTGGTAATGCACATCTAACAGTATATATAACGGTTTATATAGCAGTTATATAATTGATTCTACATATCTAACATATTATATATTATTAAACATTTTCTGCCACATAGAAGGGAATACCGAGGAAATTTAATAGAACTTGTTATTGCACTATATAGTAGGTACCCCAAACCCAGGCTGATTACTTGTTGAATATGCCAAATTCTATCAAAAAATGCTCCACTTCAACACCTTGCCAAAACAAACCACAAAGGACTTTTACAAATGTATTACAGCAGAAACAACCTTTGTTCTCTTACCTTTAACCTGGTCTTGGATTCATTTTATTATTCAAATAAATAAGCCTGATATAGCTAAATATAAACTACCACCAACTCCCATTTTTCACTCTCAAACCATGTAATTTCCCAGGTGGAGATGTGTCATGGTATCCCTAATAGAATTAGCTAGTGTACATCCAATTTGTGCAACAACGCCATTTGTTGATCAAAGTACCCAGGAAAAAGGTACTAATACCCCTAGATAGGTGAGATTCCGAGCTTTCCATTCATATAAAACTCTATATGTTTTAATTTTAGAGAAAATGGAAAAAAAATGATTGAAATTTGAAGTTACAAAAATTTCCATTTTAAGTGCTATTTTCTACTGAAAATATAATTTAAAAACCATTAAAAGTTGGTATTGAATTAAAGAGAATTTAATTTCCTGTCCAATCATAATTATCAGCGCTCATGCAAACCTATGGCGCTCATGCGCACGGCGATTTAATGACTAAAAATGGTTTTTTTTTTTTAAATTTGTTTTTGGATACATTATTAGTTTAAGCAGGAGAACTGGTCTTCCTCATTTCCACTGCTCATTTCCTTAGTTTTAATTTTGGGAGCTATAATCTTTTTCAAACTCAACATTTTTCATGATTTTGGTAAAATGTGCATTCTTTCTCCTCACTTATAAAATATTTAACTGTTTTGTAATGTATGTTGTTATGGATGTATTGAAGTATCTGATAAAGATGAATAGCACCTGAAAATTTCATCCAATTCCATTGTACAGTTTTTGTTCTGTGATTTTTCAAACTTTTCCAAAAAGCC
Source organism: Branchipolynoe longqiensis (assembly GCA_030323885.1). Classification (NCBI taxonomy): domain Eukaryota; kingdom Metazoa; phylum Annelida; class Polychaeta; order Phyllodocida; family Polynoidae; genus Branchipolynoe; species Branchipolynoe longqiensis. The sequence continues at coordinate 5,161,190 of CM059199.1, forward strand.
AGATTTTTCACCAAATTTTATCACCTGCCAAAACTGGCTCTCGGGTGTTTTCAGCCTATTTATTTTAATTGTTCCCCATGGTTTGGGGCCTTGAAAAAAAAATAGAGTTACTAGCACTACCCCATAGGCCCGGGATAATTAGAAAAGAATCAATTTGGGTGGCAATTTTTACCACCAGCGCACTCAAAAAAGTGCTCTGGGGCCTAATTTCACAAATGGTGAATTCAAGGAAAATGCTATTTTTACCAAGTTTGAAGGTCTATATTTTTTAAACTAGCCACCCCATGCACCTGTAACTGTATATACACTGTGTACAGACCAGGGACTCTTAGCCTCTGCCTTGTGGAGCAAGCTGGGTGATCCCTTTAAATTTTGGAGACCATCAAAAATGCTATCTTTTAGACTTTGCAGCGTGACCGATTTCAAGTAGGGTTAGTAAAATTTAAAAAGGCTGTATTTGCCTTAATACTTGACCGATTTTGACAAATGAAGTATCATTGTATTTCGAATTGCATATACTAACAGATGGAATCATTTATATCAAACTCCGAACTCATACAAAATTTCACTTGGGATACCTATATATAGCCTACTTGCAAAAACTAATTTGAGATGTCTGCACTTCACATCTCTCAAAACATAGCCACTTAAAATAAAAGTTGCTATTGCTATTCATGCATATGGTATGCATTCTAGATAATTACTTTGGTTTGGAAATGGTGATGCTTCATCGGACTATACACCTTTAAGTACGGATGCATTGTGTAGCAGCTGTCTATGCAGAGTTAGCGATTGATGGTCGGTGCTTGAATTATTGCAATATGTGAGCACAACTCGCGTCACATATATGGGTCGTTCTCAGAAACTGTACCACTTGAGGTAGCCTACTTGAAATGCATATTTCAAAGAATCCCATTATTGGAGTGTCAATATTTAGATCAAAAGTAAATGTTAATATTGTGTATTATGTATCTTATTGGGATGGATGTGGTTAAATAAATAGAAAATTACATCACTAATTTGTGACATTGTCAATAGCATTGAAAATAAAGTGTCACAAACTTAATGAAAACCTCTGACCAACAACACATTTCACTTCAAATGGTCAGATACAATGTCTTCATTAAGTTGAAGACATCTACTTCTAAATATATTATAAAAATGATGAAATAGTTACCCTTTCCTGGAGTCATTAACGTCGTAACATTTAGTTTCCACTTGCAAGTACTATGAAACTCTGTATCAAACACTGAGTACAGATACAGTACAGGAACTATTTTCACCATTTGACACACTATGCATGGACTCAGTTATGGCATAGTAAAAAAAGTAAAAGATCAATCCTGAAATTGCCCCATAACATTGAAATTTGAGCCAAACATTTGTGTAAAATTGTTGATTCCACTTGGACTGTTACCATGATAATATTTTTCTGCTTTTCTCTTTAATCATCACAAATAAGACAAAACCATAGCAATGAGGTTTCAAATTATTATTACTACTGTTTATAAAGCAAGTGGCATGTGAAATGTCCTAAAAATGTCAAGTTTTGTGTGGAAAATATTTGATGTTGGAGTCCGATTGGTTTCCATTCTATACTGCTATTTATTGGGTGTGAGCATCATTTGACCTACTTAAAAATGTTAGAATATGTTTATTTTCAATTATTCAGATGCAAAAGGACATACACGTTGAGAAAGCTTGTATATATGACTTTATACTTTGACAGCATTTTGATTTTGTGGTACTGATGTCGCAGTATTGGTACACAACTTAGAATGACCCATATGTGTACATCATAATTCAGGTTAAAGTTGCATAGTCTAATGGTTTTGAGTTTCAGTCAATTTCTGAGATAAATAAATTAGGATGGTCATCTCAATCTACCGTATTTTCACTTGAAGTAACTTGTCTTTTAAATAGCTAGATTTAAGATATTTTAAGTGCAAACATGCTAAAATAATGTTGCCAAGCATGCTAAACCTCTGGACACAAAACATAGGCTTCTGCAGTAACTTGTTCTATCAATTTGATTCAGTATACCATTCTATGTGGCGACAAATGCATAATAAGGACAACAGTATCTAAGTTAGATATGTAGAATCAAATCTAGATAATTGTTTTAAGTGCCTGTCGCACTATGCCGGATTGAGCAATGGACAGAAGTGTCTAGTCCGGTGGTATTCGGACATGATAAGTATCAAAATGTATTAAAATGTTGCGATATCGGATCAAAGGCCACTGGATGAACGGATAGCCAAAGGATGGCAAGTGGACTAAATCAGTCAAGAAACATAGACGTCAATCCGGTAGCATCCGTTCCAAGGTTTGTGCATGTTCAAAACTTGTACAGACACAAACCAGACTTTGCCGGATATCAACGGACTTTGTTCGGTTTCTTTCCTTTCCCCCAATCCGGTGATGTGTGACAGGGCATTTCGTTTTGAAAATTTGATGTTTTCATCGGACTATATATACACCTTTAGCTGATAAGTGAAAATTCAAACGGACAAGTGAAAATCACACCAGACTTGTCCTATGGACAAGTAAACAATTTTGCTTATTTATATAAGTTATAACTGGTGTATTTGAAAGGATTATTTTTTTGTTTTTAAATAGATGAAACAGCAACGTATTCAGCGCCACATAATTAATTCATCAAACGCAATTATAAAAAGGAATGGTAGTAAAATTGTCACAAGTATATCAATGTGATTGCAGTGCATGTAATAAATTATCTACGGGGAAAGTTCTGCATTCTGTAACTTATTAAGTCCTGAATGCACAATATATGACTGGGACAATATATAAAATAGCACGATATATCCAACAGTACAACAAACATAAAATGTCTAAATAAATATATAATTCACCTATATAAATAAAGGTGAAGATGTGTTGGTAAAAAGACCCCGCTGCCCTAAAATGACCTAAATTGATTGTGATATTTGATAGCTTCTGTTCTGTATCAAAAATAAACTTGCCTTAAATTGATTGTGATAGTTATATTCTATAGCTTTTATTTACTCCAATAAATTATTTACCAATCAAAGCTTTAAAGAAAAAGTATTTCAAACCCTTAGTTATAATGGACCGAAGGCTCAAGTATAAAGCTTTAAAGCCATCGTGGAGAGCGGCTTTTAACTTAAGCTTGTATTTCATATAATCACACATTGTATGACAGTGTTATTAACACACACTGGCACAGCACAGTAAAAAGGGTACTCTAAAGTCTAATTAGATATAAACAACAATAAGTTATTAAATTAATTAACTTAATATACACTTGTCTGTACCACCATTGCATATCCATATTAGTTATTGCCACAATGCTGTGATAAGTTTGTAAAGTTGCAGTCCCAAGAAAGCATCGATTTAAAAAAACAACCAAACTGTCATCTAGATTTAAGCCAAATATACAAACAACTTCAAATACTGGTGCTTATTAAGCATTTGTTTCTGCAATAGACAATTGATCGAACATGTTATCGCTAAAGCCTATGATTATGAGTTATGCTGGGGTGGGGGTCGTTAAACAAACATGAGTATGATACATTAGGAGTTTCATGTACATGCCAATATTAATTGTGTACGTTTATACTTATTCAAAGTTAGCCATTTAAAATAAGTTGCGTCAAACTAAAGTAAGGTAGATTATAAAAATCAACCTAATATATTGATCTAAAAAATTAACAACGACTCAAAGAGAAAGCCATCGGACTATGCTGTATGCAACTTTTGTGCTAAACCAATAATAATTGTGCATCTTGTGAGATTTTAACAAATGCATTCCATTACCACTATATAGGTCTATAATAGAGAGTATGCACTGACGTCACACTAAACGGAAGTGCAGCCATTGTGGCGATAGAACCCATAATACTTTGGATTAACCGACTTTGGACCGCTTGGTTTAACCAACTTTTTTATATGATAAATGGTAGTCTTTTGCCGGGCCGCCGAAAAAGTTCGGATTAACCGATCGTTAGGTTTAACCGAGCTTGGTTTAATGGGGTTGTACTGTATTAATAAATTATCAACACCACGCATATACACAGACAGTCACATAACAATAACTAAGAATAGTTATAGTAAGATACACGTCAACTGAAATACAGACAATGGCATTGTGATTTAACACATGACATATACTAATATAGCTATTACCACAATTATGATGCAATGCAAGGAGAATTCTCAAACAATCGAACAATCAAACAAATACTAATTGAAAATAGAATAGGAATTCCCACGCGGCACACCACAACAGCTAGCATTGACATTGCATCTAAATGATCTATAGCTAGCATTGACATTGCATCTATGATCTATCATCATGAACGAGCATTTATTTGTAACACAGTCCACATACTAACTAGTAATAACAGTCTAACTGCAATAAATGTTCGATGCTGTGTGTAAGTGTAGACTAGTTACTAGACCTGTTGTAGTACTAGTAGGTACTACTTACTAATATCATGACTGAACTTGTTTGTTGCAAGGCAGTCAGTTACTCAGTAAGGATGCCTTAGAGTTAGACATAAGCTAGAAACCCTCCTAGTCCTAGGCTAATGACTAAATTCACTAATCATGTAATGTAAATGTCGACGTGACCCGCTAAACAAGGACTGAAGGAGAGTCGGCCAACACTCCCAGTCATTCAGGACAACCAGGTGCTTGAATTAGTGAATACCATTATACCCTCCTTCCCCCAGTGTTAACAATAACACCCACCCTCGCAATGACTGGCAATGTTAACACCCACCCTCGCAATGTTAACACCCAGTGACCCACCCTCCCACACAATATGAACAAACTCCTCGTAGTACTAGTAGTAGTCATATCTAAAATGGCCGACATATAATAACGATACTCGATAGCATCCGTGATTTATTATCGAATATAGCCCGGTAACAAAACAATAAAAACAAACGCAGCTTGTTTCGATTTACACAGAGTAAGTTGAGTAACACACACATTTACGACATACCCAATCCACATTGGCCGAGCTTGATTCAATGTCAATATACACGGGATAGACGATCGACGCCACATTAAATATTAAAATGGAAAGTCGGCAACTCCACCCACCCACCCCCAACTTCACGCAAACAACGGGCGAGTCACAACCACTCACTGTTGTGTGCTGTCAGACCATTTTCAATGTTTAATGTTGCCCGGTGTGTAGCAAGCCCTGACTCCTTACACCAGAGTAGCAACGCGGTTTCAGTTTTGTTTTTTAAGACCACGTCGGCAATAACAACATTCTTTTAAAATATTAGACCGGTTGGTGGGGGGAACTAAGTAACAGCGGCCGTGTGGATGTGGGTGATGCGGTGATTGACTTGACACAAAGATAAATGGGTGCTGTCACTGTCAGTGCTGTCACACTGTGGTGAGGCCGGCCGGTGAGGCGGCAGCGGCGGCGGCGCCTCCCCGACAAGCCGGGGCCCGGTCACCCGGCGAAAAACACACGCAATCCTCCCCACAAAAAAAAAAAACAGCACAACATACGCTGACGCTAACTGCGCCAGGGGCTCATACTACAGTATGTTTTGAAAGGACAGTATCGATGCCGTGGTTTGCCGACAGTGCGAACGGGTTTGTTTTCGAAAGGGGTGGGATGGCTGGCGTTGAGAGCCCACATTTCTGACAGCTCAGTGACGCACGACATGATCGGCTTCCTAGGAACAACGCTCAAAATGGCCGCCAATGCTGCGAGAACTGGTTCAGACTCGAACCGAGGCAACCCCGGCTTCACCGGACCGGCTAGAGTCCGGTACCGGCGCCGAATCACATCGTCTAACATATCCCAATGGCTGCCTGAGTGGTTCCCCCGCGTGTATCAATGATTCAAGAGGCCCCCTCTACCTTATTTAGCCAACAATAGTAACATTCTAGCAACTCAACCGACCTTTCGTCCTTGTGTTCCGTGAGCGATAATAGGCGAATCGGGCGGTGTATTTGATTCCTAGACAACCGGCGGCGTTAGCTTGAAAACCAATCCGCACGGGTGGACGGTGGCGGGGAGGGGGGCCCAAGTTCGCCCAGCTCCAAAGCACAGTTTATATCCGTGGCGTTCCAACGAGGTCGACGACGAAACGGAAACAAAAGACACAGGCACAGGCAGGGGGGGTACACAAGGGATATTTCGCGCAATGGCAATTCGCTCGATGCGGAGCGAAAAAGGGGGGGTTCCTGACTGAAAACGCACTCGCCGGCGGTCGTCGTTGGGGGGTGCTGGGGCAGGAGTCGATATGGGTAGTTCGTGTGCACGCCACTAGGTGGCCGCTTGTCAGTGGCGCCATGGGAGTGGCGGGCTCGGTAGAAGGTGGCGGCCATGCTGGCGGAGGGAGGCTCCCCCACCCACTTCTCCCCCCGGCCCCCTCCCCTCTTTCCACATACAGCCAGAACCTCACCTTCACTCGCTCAGTACAGGTAGATCTAGTACCCGGCTGGCGTGTGCCCAGTTGCACAGATGGGGCTGGCGGCGGTCGGCCAGGTGTAGGCCGTTGCCATTGGCCTCCTCTCGCCCCCCCCCCCCCTTTCCTCCAGCTCCACACACTGCCTGACCGTGGGCTGGGCATTGAGCAAGGCTTAGGAAGGTCGGGGCAGAATAAGCACTCTACAGCTGGTCGGTTGTGCCATGAGGCATTACGGTATTACCAAGAGCTACTGGCCGTCACTGGACACCCCAAGTCTCATGCACGGGAGTCAGTGCTTGCCGCAGGCAAATACTTCTGGATGCAGAGTCCGTCAAAGATTAGTGTATTACTACTAATCAGGCGGGGGGAGCTTACATAAGTACCCGTCCGGACCAGGTGTGTCCGAGCGTCTGGCATGCGCACATTAATGGATGCATTGTTTGAGTAAATAGCGCCGGATTTATTTGTGCCTGCCATGTTATTAATTAGGCCTACGTGTGGATTAATTGGTATTTTCTCCACGAAACCCATTAATTACGCGTGGATTTATTGGTCGTTTCCCTGGCTATGCCAGGAATTACATTGGAATTTATTGGCGATGGTCCAAACTGTTGTACATACATATATATATATATATAATGCTAATAAAGAGCAACAAGTTACAAACCTCACTTTCCGATGACGTGTGGTTCTTAAACTTGAAGAGTATTTCCTGGCAGGAAAGTATCGTTGGATTGTTATTGATTGGACATGTGTATTATAATGAACCGCGGGACATGGTCTAAATGTATACTACATGCCACATGGCTCGATTGCAATAATCGTATTCAATTATTCATCACATCTCCAAATTAATATGCTGGTGCACTTATGAAGCATGTATTGTTGTGTGTAAAGAATACTAAGTTAATTGAATAGAAACTGTCAGTGTTGAGGTGTATTGGTTGGTTGTTGTTTTACAACCTAACAACATCTAAGGTGATATCAGGACGGTTACTGACTTGTGACAGTGCACACTTATTGTGACTTTCTAGTGCTGCCACAAGGGGAGACCAGGCCACCAGCACCATGACCCAATTTCACACTCAATTAAATTATCCTGACACTGAGCTAACTTGCCCTTGCCCTATCGTATCAATGCCGAGCGCCTGGCTAGGAGGCGACAAGTATCAATTTAAATTGTTTTGACCCGACCAGGAACCGAACTCCCGACCTTCTGTATGCGGAACTGCACTCTACTGATTAGACCACCGTGTCCTGTCTGTTGAGGTATATGATATCCAGCATTTCGACATGCTGACTGAAATTACTCTTGTGTTGTCACTTTAAATATTACAAAAATCAATCAAAGAGAAGTCAAACTAAAAAAAAAAGTGGATCATAGTGATCAACCTATTGAATTTATCTAAAGCTATCGCAGAAATTGAAAGCCACCATAGTAATTACTATGCAACTTTAATCACACTGAAATATAATGTTTGAGCAAAATTCGTGATTAATATACACATAAATGATATATACTTCATATAAAATGGAAATATGTCTCTATTAATAACACCAACCCCATAGTAAACTTAAATAATATGACGTCCCCACTCATCACCCTTAACTACTGACTAAAGCTAAGATTCCATGTATGCGAATGCGACATTCAGCATAGACACCGATGCGATCTTCTGCCTCTTTTTTCTACAAATTTGTGAAGGAAACTCAACGTTGCTGTTGTTTCCTATGGAAAACGTAGCAGCATCCGCATTTGCATTCACATTCGCATTCGCACAGTTCGGTCCATGTATCGATCCATTTGCCGCATTCACATTCGCATTCATATTCGCATTTGAACACATGGAAGCACTACTGTTCATTTACATGCTTTTCGATTTTTCAATTAATTCTTTCATCTACTTTATTTACCTTGACCACAAATTATATCATTGTGAGTTCACAAAAATTCATGAGTGTATATTGACACATAATTGATTGTATGCCTTTACATTATATGTAAAGGCAGTGGTTGAATAAAAAACAAACAATTGTCGCCGTGAATATGGCCTATACTGACGACACGGTGTAAAGAAACCACCAATCAATCATTTTTTTGTCGCATTCGCATACCGCATATATGGAATCTTAGCTTAACAATGATTTACCAATAATTGAATCCTTCAGATAATCCGTGCCCACACTCCTGGACCACAGTAGGCGATCCATTTGTAACCATTACATATGATTACCTCATTAATATGCAGATGGAACAGATGGTGGGCGCCTAACCTCGGTTGTTCTGTACTCCTTTCTTTTTTTTCTTCTTTTAAACTAAATAATGGAGTACATTATGCATATGTGCATCTATGTGGTGCATAAACCTTTATGCAAAAATAGAATATATAGAAAATTTGATGCTATTCCTATTCTGGTTATCTCTCCTACAGTCTACCATGCTGTGGGCATACATACTGCTATGACCGTTGGCGCCACCTATGGCCACCGGTAAAACTATCCATTACAGTGCTGCATCACCACCTACCACAATTATATTTCACTGTTTGGGTTTGATGTCCTAGCAATATCTGAGGTCATATCAGGACGAGTACCTCACTTGTGACAATGTGCACCAACGGCGCCTTTATAGTATTACCCCACTGGACTTCATCACCCGATATCCCATTCAGTCACATTATTCTGATCCCACGCAAGCCAGTCCTCGCTATAGTTTATTAATGCTGAGGACTATGCGATGTTGCAACAAATATACATTTTGTAACTCATTGCTTTGATGTGGTCAAGTTTGAAGCCACGATAAGAAGCCAGCAGACACTTTTGCCAATTCGACTATTTTGTTCTGACAAAACAATTATAAATATATACAATTTATGTTTGTTTGTTGCTGTTTTACGTCTTAGTAACATCTAAGGTCATCTCAGGATGGGTACTGACTTGGGGAAGTGGTCACTCATAGTACTATCCCACTGGGAGACCAGGGGCCATATGCAGGAGTCGGTGATAGCGAGCCAAAACGGTGTTTGGCGGGTATCCTCGTTTAGCAGCGAACAAGTGGTATGCACGAGTCAGTGATAGGCCTAACACCAAAAGCTTAAACGAGGTTAGGGTAACCCTGTTCCATAGGTGGTTTAAGGTTGGTGTTAGGCACCGAATAGGCCCAAATCTATACAATGCTGTCATATTTAACAGAATTACATACTCAAATCGTGAAATTTTATTAAATTAACCCTAAATTCGAACCGTTATTAACGCTCCAGCCGCATTGGTGGCGTTATTCATATTGTCAAATCGACGAATGTAGAGTAAACAAATTGCCGCCGCCGCATCGACGTCGCTTTCCATACTGGCGGCGGCGGCGGTTGCTTGCATTCGTCGGTTCGAAAATATTAATATCGCCGCCGTTGCGAGGGCAGCATTAATATTGCTTCGAATTTAGGGTTAATTTCATCAAATTTCACTTATTGCATATCTAATTCTGTTAAATATGACAGCATTGAATAGATTTGGGCCAAATGCACTCGCTATACCTGCGACGTCGATGCGGCGGCGGCGATTTGTTTACTTTACGTTCGTTGATTCGAAAATATAACTATTAATATCACCGCCAATGCGGCGGTAGCCTTAAGGAGTGTTCGAATTTAGGGTTAAATTGATCAAATTTCACTTATTGCGTATGTAATTCTGTTAAATATGATCGCATTCAATAGATTTGAGCCTAATATATGTCTACAAACGCAGAGGGATTTCCCAAATCTATAAATAACTTCACGTTTAGCTATAATGAAAGTGTTACATGCTCCTGCATACGACTTGACACAGGTCCCGACTTCGGTGATAGCTAACCGGTAACAGGCTCTAACACCAAACCCCGCTAACACTGACTCCTGCATATGGCCCCAGGCCTCCAACACCATGGCTCGATATCCCGCGCAGTCACATTATCCTGATACTGAGCTAACCAGTCCTTGCCCTACCCTAATAATGCTGATCGCCAAGCTAGGTAGCGAGAAGTATCAATTTTATAAGTCATTGGTTTGACTCGGCTGGGATCGAACTCCCGACCGTCAACACGGGAAGCCCGCACTCTACCAATTCGTCCACTGCGTCTGGTCCTACAATTTATGTCATGCAAATGATTAATAGTGGTCTATGTATATACCCACATAATAAAAAGGTACGCATATATCTAGATTGGTATATAAATAGATCGATATATTTTTTTATTATTGGACTAATTTTCGGTCCAAGTCTTTGTTACGTGCGTTAGTCCCACTAACTATTCATTTTCTGGAGGCACAGTGAAAGGAAATCAAACGCAGGTATGTTTACAAGTGTGTCCCATGTCTATTGTGTACATGTATAACAATGGATGCACAGCACAGTGCACCTCTTAATCGAGGCTGCAGTGTACTATTTACCTCTCTTCTCTGCCTGCACATATATGTAGAGTACATGGATATCAGGGGTGTAGCTAGACCTTTAACGATGTGTGCTCCTAATTTCAGCAGGGAGTTTAGGGGGCCGCTTAAGCTTAAGCTGGCGGATTTTACACATTTTAGACTTGAGTTTTCGACACTCCGGACTACTACATGCCTCCTCTCTCTCTCTCTCTCTCTCTCTCTCTCTCTCTCTCTCTCTCTTTATTAATTTATAATTTTTGTTGTTGACAAAACGATGTGGACGTTTTGGCATACGCTTGTACGCCTAGCTACGGCCCTGGATATTTTAAAGTTGGATAGTCCGATAGTTTTGAGTGTTTGTCATTTTTCTCAGACAAATATATTGAATAGATTGTTTGTTATTATCTACCATACTTTACTTTGAAGTGACTTTGATTTCAAATGGCTAACTTTTCAGATATTTGGGGTGCAAACATGCAAAATTAATATTGGCAAGCAAACCAAAACTCTGACAAAATAAGATTCACCAGCAACAGGTTATATTAAATTGATTCAGTACGCCATTCAGTGTGGTAACAAATGCTTAATAAGTCAACCAGTATCTAAGTTAAATATGTAGAATCAAATCTAGGTGAGTGTTTTGGTTTTGAAAACTTTCTGCTTCATCGGACTGTGCAGCTTTACCAGGTTGCAGCAACCCTACTCCAATTATATTTACTGAAATGAAAAGATAATCTTAATATATATACCTTATCATAATACACAGGATGATCGAATGAGTTAAGCATTTGCTTCCCGTTGAGCAAACCGTGGGATTATAATGCTGGTTCGAACCTGTACTGCGTCAATGCAAAATTTAGAGTTGCATGGTGTGATGGAGATTTTCTTTTCAAAACCAAAACACTTACCTACATTTGATCATATATCTCCAACTTAGATACTGATGTATTAACTAATGATTTGGGACAGCATAGAAAATATAATATGTAAATTTAGCACGCCCTCCCTTCCAACAAGTACTTTGAGTAATGGTGCTATCAAATTATGACGCATCGTGCAATCATACGCTGATGTATGTGATTTTTGGCCGCTACGTCGTTATGCGTTACATGTGCATTAGGCACTCATTGGTATATGTCAATGTACGGCGACGTTCATCGAGATACGGCATCGTTTGTCAGGGGGTCAGCAAAGTTTTGGGCATGCATGCGGAAAATGTTCCACGTTCGATAACGTGTGGATTTTACGTCGGCTATACATTATGTATACGTTAGGTGTACATCGATGTATGTTAGACGTACGTTAGACAAACATTGTTCACTACGTTGACCTGCAATAAAGGAAGTGAAAACGTACAGTCCGCGTACTGACAACGTATGGATAACATACGTCTAACATACGTTTTGCATTTCTCCACCATGTCTTCATGTATGTAACATATGAGTCGTAGTTCTGGCGATCAAATAACGTATATAACGTTCACCAGCGTTCTGCGAACGTACCGTGATCGTAATTCAAGCATTTTTCGCCAGGAGGTACGTTAGCCATACGTTGGCCATACACTATGTATACATCCAACTTTGCCCCCTGCGCCGAAAAGTTAGATGCATCCCTACTTAAAAAAGTGATTTTACGCATTGGCCACGCACTTGTGAGATGCGTCGTAATGTGACAGGGCTATTAGCCATTAAGCAGGGAGGCCTCTAACCAATTAGGTCAATCTTGTGACCTCATTTGTCACAAGATTGACCTCATTTGTCGTGCCCTCATGTTAAGTACCATTATGTAGTTTAACCAGGTTCCAGGAGGCGACTTGCATTAGTAGGTCAGCCTACATCATATGGCCATCATAATATCACAGCAACAGGAGTTTTAGAAAGCTTGTCAGGCGTCAGTCCTTAGTGCATTTGTCCCGTTTATGGGACTTACTGCTACATTTGGAGCAGACGTGAGCGTAGTTACATGCTTCCTCAGAACTGCCACATCCCGAAAAAATTCTCAGCGGCAAGTTAGTAGGACAGAGAGCAGGCGAGCGGTGGCACCACCGTCTGAGCTGAGGCATGAGCAGTAGATGAGTAGGTGAGGTTCCAGCACCCGATCACTGGTGTGCGGGTGCTAGGATAGTATAGTATTCCGTGTTATTATAATCGTATAATTCTTATACAGCATATAATGTTGACAATTATAATCTATTCTTTAATCCTAAATAACCTTGATGACAAATTTCTAATTTTTGAACAATTGGAGCTGAAAAAACCCAAAATAATTTCGGCAAGCTTGACAAAAACTACTGTATCTATGACCTAGATTGTTCTCTCGCGATGGACACGTGATGTGGCTTGACCTACTGATGTAGGTAGCCTAGTCCCTTAGAATGAGGGCAAGACTAATGAGGTCTCCCTCCCTAATGGTTGTCTCAAAGTAGGCATCCAAATGGACGGGGTTATAAATTCACTGATTATTCTGTATATATATATGATCTTCCAAGGTGATAACGCTTCTTTTTTTTATCCATTGTAACGATTGACACAAAACAGCACAGAAACGGTTACACTGAAAACAAAAGGACATTTGCTTCAAATCAATATGTATTCTATTGGAATTATGAAACACCATGTAAAAAACAAATCAGTTTATCTTGAGCAAATGCATAAAGGCCCTGTCACACTACGACGTTTCCCACCAACACGCATCGACGTGTTGCCTTTTTGGTCGAAACGTCGCAACGCGCGTCAGTGTGTTGGCGGGCGCGTTATGGACCCGTTAGGAACACGTCGACACCCGTTGGCGGCGCGCCGGCGGAACGCTGGCAGGATGTTGATCAACGTCGGTTAACGTTGGCTTTTTTTCCCCCAAAATGCGACCATTCCGTCGGCGCGTCCGTAACGTCCGATCGACGGGTAGTGGGCGCGATATTGGCGTTGCTCCAGCGTTTTTCGACGCGTTGGACGTGTTGCCGGCACGTCTGGGCATGCTGGTGGTGGGTTTGGACGTGTTCCCGGCGCGTCTTGATGTGTTGGTGGCGGGTGTGTATGCGTTGACCCGGTATTAGCACAATACCAATGCACTGCCTACACGGCAGCGGCGCGCCACAGGCGCGCCACTAACACGTCACCGGCACGCTACCGACGCGCCAATGACACGCTACTAGCACGCCAATAACGCGCCACCAACACGCCACTAGCACGCTGCGCCCCGTCAAACTTTCTCCCAAATCGCCGAAGAGTTGGACGTGTGTCGATGGGTTGCAAATATTTTGCGCATTGCCGGCACGCCGGTGAGAAACGTCGTAGTCTGACAGGGCCTTTAGCAGATAGTATGTTGATCATTACAATGGACAAAGTTCTGTCCCATATTGATTAGCACCTTTTGAGACAGTCTCATATATTATTCCTGACACTGAGCCAACCAGTCCTTGCCCCATCATAATAATGCAGAGTGCCTGGCTAGGAAATGACAAGCATCAAGTTTAATCATTGGTTTGACTCGACCAGGGTTCGAACCCATGGGTTCCGAATCCCACGATCTACCAAAATGGGAGACGGATGCTCAACTCATTCGGCCATCCTGTCTGGTGCACACTATCTAGCAGACGATAATTAGAGGTGGATTTTCACAGTGGAAATGACTGTCCCTAATGAAATGTCCTAATTAGTTTAGCTTAGTCCAAACCGGGCCTGTCCAGGTGGGCTGACAGGTGGACCCTACCAGAGAGGTGACGCTCGCCACACCCTGCAGGGCATCCCCTGTCACGTGACACCTACAGGCGCCACCCTCAGGTCATCGGGTCACCACAAAGAGACCCGCCTCACCAACGATTCACAGAGCATTCATTTCAGATCTTGACAACAAAACTTGAAATTAGTTATTGATAACGCGTACTGCTCAGCCATTTTATAAGCTATCCTTGAGTGAGTGAGTGATTGGGGTTTGGGGTCGTATGATTTAGTTGGTTGTTTGAGTTTTACATCCTGGCAACATCTAAGGTCATCAGGATGGGTGCCGACTTGTGACAGCGTGCACTCATGCTGACTTTATAGTGCTGTCCCATTGGGAAATCAGGCTGCCAGCACCCTGACCTGATATCCCACGCAGTCACATTATCCAGACACTGAGCTAACCAGTCCTTACCTGTTAATGCCGAGCGACTGGCTAGGAAGTGACAAGTATCAATTATCTCAGAAAAATGTCAGAAACTAAAAACCATCGGACTATGCAACTTTAAAGCTGTGTATATTATATGTAGGTCATATTCTGTATTAAATCAACTCACGATTCCCTTCTATGCGGCACTAAGTACTTAAGAAATGCACCAGTGTCTCAGTTAGATATGTAGATGAATCTTGTGGGTTCGAAAAGTTCATGCTTTCATCGGACTATGCAAATTTAATTAACATCAAAGACCCTATAATACTAAGATGGCTCACTCAGCCTGAACTGTGTAATCAAAATGATCAAACCCACAAATTGGTGCGCTGGTTGTTCTCTTGGTTAAACTGGTGCTATATTATATGTATAAATGTATATATGAATGTGAAAGATGTGTGATGATGGCAATGATGATGATGATGTTGCTGATGATGGGTATTTGTTCATAGCAATTTCATATTGATGTGTATTCATACTTACCTATCTCATGTATAATATAATTGTATGTGTTTAAATGTGAAACACCAACCAGCAGCCAGGCTGATCAAACCCACCACAAGGTGGCACTGCAAAATTTACATTACCATGGGAGAGATAGGGAGTGAGCCGTCTTAGTATTATAGGGTCTTTGTTAACATCAACCAACACTGTCCATAACAGATAGGGTCATTATTACATCTTATTAAGTAAATTCATGTCGATCGGTTTTAAATACACCCATTTTACTTTTAGACCACCCTCCTCCCGTGTGGAAGATCATGGGTCCCATCCCCGGCCGAGTAAATCAAAAACGCACATGATTAATAGTTTTCACTACATTGCATGCTGCTCGAGATTACTAAAATAGGAGGAGGTCTGTATGTCAGTATAATGTGACAGTGGGATGTCATTGGCACTGTATCCCAATGGGGCAGCACTATCAAGCTACCATGAGTGTGTACTATCAGAAGCCAGTACCCATCTTCATACGACCATACATGGTGCTAGGACGTAAAACCTCAATCACTCACACACTCAGTGGTAGCATTCCTCTCCCTTATCATAATGACTTGAAAAAGTATATTAAATTGATCATTATAATCTACCTTACTTTAGTTTGAAGTAACTTTTAATTGAAATGGCTACCTTTTGAGATATTTGAAATTTAAACATGTGAAAATAATGTTGGCAAGCACGCCAAAACTCTGAGACCATAGGCTTCTGCAGTAACAGGTTCTATTAAATTGACTCAGTGTTCCATTCTAAGTTCTATGTGGCAATAAAGGCTTAATAAGTGCATCAGTATCTAAGTTAGATATGTAGAATCAAATCTAGATAATTGTTTTGATTTTGAAAACTTGATGCTTCAACGGACTATGCAGCTTTAACTTTAAGTTTAAGCGCCACGCGATATGCTGCAAGTAGTTGAGCGTTCACTCACCAGGGGGCGTGGACGACCACTGGTTCCTTCGCACCCACACACGGCTGGTGTCAGTTGACCCCCCCCCCCCCCACACACACACATACAGCGGGTGATACCATGGCTCCACCCATCAAACATACCTCTTTGTTACTAAGTACCCGGCTTAAATAATCAATATGGAGACGACCATTTTGTAATATGTATAGATATATATATACATATATATATATAAATATATATATAAATATATATATAAATACATGTATATATAGAAATCCATATGTGGGCCTATATATAAATACATACATAAACATATCGGAGTTAAAGTTGCATAGTCCGATGCTTTTGAATTTATAGACATGTTCTGAGATAAATACATTATGCTAATCATTTATAGCCTATATTACTTTAGTTTGAAGCAATTTATATTTTAAATGGCTAACTTTGGAGATATTTTATGTCAAAACATGCTAAATTAATTTTGGCAAGCATGCTAAAGCTCTGGCACCGTAGACTTCAGTAGTAACAGGTTCTATTAAATTGACTTATTACGACCGTTTATGCAGCAAAACATGCTTAATAAGTGCACCAGTATCAAAGTTGAATACGTAGAATTATGTCTATATAAGTGTTTTGGTTTTCAAAATTTTATGTTTTCATCGGACTATGCAACTTTAAAATGTGACCATCTGAGCGGGTATACAAGTCCTCACAGGTCCTCACAGGTGGCGCCAAGGTGGCCAATTCTGTAACTAAGTACTGGATTAGTACATAGTATATATCATCATCATCATCATCATGCTCGGTCGCGATGCAACAAAGACTGCTTTCATTACTTGACTGCCGCTCTCCATTTAGCTCAAACATTTCATGAAAGCTGCCTGCAAAAGTGTTGAAGTGCTGCTGGCTTTTGCAAGTTACCAGTGGCACTCTCTCGGGGAGCAAATAGCGGTTTCACACCGGCAAGAACATGTCAAGACAGGCGCAAAACTATTTGTCCCTGCAGTGGCTGGTCGGGAGATGTTGGGAGTTCCATACATGAGCCGCCCTTAAGGCTGCCACAGTGACATGGTTTTCTGCTTAGGGTTTGCTCCCTTAACCTTCGGTTCTGTCAAGAACCTGTACCACAAGGCAGTGGTTTACAACTCTGCAGGGCATATATAGTGAGTATATATATAGCAGAGCGAATTGAAGAGTGATAGTGTCCTTGTTTATATTCCCATAATAGATTATAGAGCACATACGAAGAGTTCCGGTGCAACCCCAATCTAAAAATTGAATTAAAATACAGGATTTTCCCCTTAAACTAATCTTAATTCTCATTAATTCCAATTTGCTTGTGAATATATGATTATGCAGCAACGGACAGAAAAATACAAATGTAAAGAAAACAACTTTTTGAAGGTTCAATTCCAATGTTGATCAGAATCTTTGGATTGGCGTTTACGGGGATTTGCGCCTGAACCTTTTTGTCCCACTTCTTTGTCCGCGTTGTGAATTGTAACAGCGAAGGTAATATATTTGTCTAAAAATCTGGCAGGCACTCAAAACCATCGAAATATGCAATGTTAATATAGTCAGTCACTGCTGAAGTCTATGGTGTCCAGCATTTCAACATGCATGCCAAGTTGGAGTTCACTTCAAATCTTTCCAAATGTTAACCATGTAAAACAAAATTAGCTTCAAACCAAACCAAAGTAGGTCAACACAATGAACCTAATATTTACAAAAATATATAAATATACAAACCATCGGATTATGTAAATTTAAGATTCCATTTGGATATTTATGTTGTTGAGCACTCGCAAATATTTCTACAGAAGCAGCAACTGATTATTTCGTGGAGTTTGACATCCTGGCAACATCTAAGGTCATATCAGGACGGACACCGACTTGTGACAGTGTACACTGATGGCGATGTTATAGTGTTGCCCCACTGGGAGACCAGGCTGCCAGCACCACACCTTGATATCCCACTCAGTCAGATTATCCTGATACTGTGCTAACCAGTCCTTGCACGCTCCTATTAATACCCAGCGCCAGGCTAGGTAGCAACAAGAATAAATTTTGAAAGTCATTGGTTTGAGTCAACCAGGAATCAAACTCCCGGCCTTCCGCACGGGAAGCCTGCGCTCTATCGATTTGCCCACCGCGTCCAGTAAAAACAAACCAGCATCTAATTTCTAAATTCAGATCTTTGAAGGGGTAATGCTAAAATGCTATGTGTGGTCTACACTTTTATATTGCTGCGAGACATGGACTTTGAAGAAAGCAATAACAACAAAGCTTGAGGCATTTGAAATGTGGCAATACAGAAGAATGTAAAAAATTCCATGGACAGCAATGATAAGCAGCGTGGAGGTCCTAACAAGAATGAAAATAAAGAGACAGATAATACAAACGATCAAAAACAGAAAAATTAAATACTTTGGCCACATGATACGACACCAGGAATCACAGAGAAGAATACTGGAAGGGAAGATAGAAGGGAAAAGACCAAGAGGGAGAAGAAGAACAACATGGATGGACAACATCACTGAGTGGACAGCAATGAGCTATGCGGAATGCGTGAGAGGAACGAATGACAGGAAGAGATGAAGGTCCATTGCAGCCAACCTTCTTCGAGAAGACGGCACCCATTGATTGATTGATTGAAGGGGTGATGTCTGAGCGTCACAACGTTTTTATGACATACATTAATTTGGCATGTATGCATTTCAAATATCTCAAAAGTTAGCCACGACAGAAACTCAAAACCATCAGACTATGAAACTTTAAGTTTAGCCACTAACACCAAAGACCATATAATACTAAGACGACTCACTCCCTATCTCTCCCATGGTAATGTAAATTTCGCAGTGCCACCTTGTGGTGGGTTTGATCAGCCCGGCTGCTGGTTGGTGTTTCACATGTAAACACATACAATTATATTATACATGAGATAGGTAAGCATGAATACACATCAATATGAAATTGCTATGAACAAATACACATCATCATCAGCATCATCATCATCATCGCCATCATCACACATCTTTCATATTCATATACACATTTATACATATAATTTAGCAACTGTTTAACCAAGAGAACAGCCAGTGCACCAAGTGGTGGGTTTGATCATTTTGATTACACAGTACATGCTGAGGGAGCCGTCTTAGTATTATAGGGTCTTTGCTAACCCCCACATTCATTCCACACACACACGTCCCAATACCTTCATCAGTAGCCGCTAATCCCAGGATTTGCTGATAATGCCAACATTGCCTGGATTAAATGTGGGTAACCAACTGGAGAGAGTTTTACAGTATGTGGGTGCGGCTATATTCAACCAGTGGTCCCCAACCGTTTTTTTTGTTGTTGTCCATTAGTTGTTTAAGCAGGGGAAATTTCAGTCATTGACAACTGGTCTTCCTCATTCCACTGCTGGTCGATAGAAAGCCCGAGCCTACACTTTTACCGACCCAAGGGATTTTTAACCTCCCACACCACATAGACATGGTATGAGAGCAACCGGCCTTTGATGACGCTGTAAGTTATACACAGCGGTGGAAATCCAAATTGGCAGAGCTGGGGGCACGGGGAATCGAACCGCCAACCCTCAGATTAGGAGTCTGACCTAGAAATAAGTCAGACGCTCTAACCACTCCGCCACAGAGAACGCCATGAAGTATCCAATTTTCCAAACCAAAGCAATTATCTAGATTTGATTCTACATATCTAACTTAGACACTGGTGCACTTATTAAGCATGTTTTGCCACATAGAATGGCATAATAAGTCAACTTAATAGAACCTGTTACTACTGAAGCTTACGGTGTCAGAGTTTTGGCATGCTTGCCAAAACTGATATTCCATGTTAGCACTTAAAATATCTCAAAAGTTTACCATTTAAAATAAACGTAACTCTAAACTAATGTAAAGTAGATAATAGAGATCAATCTAATAGATTTATCTTAGAAAAATTAGAGTAAGTCAAAACCACCTGACTATGCAACTTTAATCAAATTGCATATAAAAGACCCCTTGCTGTTTATCGGAAAGAGTAGCCTATGTGGTGGCAAAGGGTTTCCTCCAAATAAATATGTCAGAATGACCATATGTTTGACATCCAATAACTGATGATTCGAAAAGCTTCTTCCTGTCAGAATATTATTAGCAAATCTCCCCCACACACATTCCTAGTCCATACCGAATGAGTTAGAGCGTCCTTCTCCCGTGTTGGTAGATCGTGGGGTCGTGGGTTCGAATCCTGGTCGAGTCAAACCAATGACTTTAAAATTGATACTTGTTGCTTCCTAGTCTGGCGCTCGGCATTATTAGGATAGGACAAGGACTGGTTGGCTCAGTGTCAGGATAATGTGACTGAGTGGGATATCAGGTCATGGTGCTGGTGGCCTGGTCTTCCAGTGGGGCACTGGCTGCATATATGACAGCCTACCTGTGGGTTCGAATCCCCCGATATTCCAAAACGGGAGACGAACGCTCAACGCTCATTCAATGACGACATGTCAGGGGGTGGACTGTGTGTGATGGGGTCAGTGGTGGCGAGGGGGTTATGGGGGTGGGGTGGGGTGGGGGGTGGGGGGGTGGGGGGGTGGATGCATTATTGACCCCTTTCAATGGCTATGAGCAATCTTCATATAGAACAAGTGAAATATCTCTAAAACCACACCACCTAGAAGCAACCCGCTTGGAAGACATATAGAAAACATATTCAACGAATAGATTATATTAATTTTGAATAAAATAGACGCTTTGCACTGCGCGTACCGGCAAACTCAAAGCATTGTCAATGGCCGTTTAGGCCCACTAGTACCGATGCGCCACCAAGTGTCGGAAAAATTAACTACACCATATGTCCCCCATTGGTCTTCCTCAGTGTTAAATACCGATAGCCAAAATGTGCTACGTTCTAAAATATATGTTTTACCAAATAAACGAGGCGGCACTCCTCTAGCAATACTCAAACCCATGTTTCAACCATTACAGGGCTAGCATAATAACCACTGGACCATGTTAGTTCTCTGATTCAGTTATCTGGTCCATAGAGATGGTACATGCAATAGAATATGTCTTCAAATGACCTAGATAAAGGATTCACCCGGTACTCACAGTACACGGCTGAAAACCAGCCTTATATAAAAACAGTCGAAAAGCGGGTTAATGAAATGAGAGCCTAATTTCACCATCTAAGAAGCAACATTTATTCTTTGTAGATGTCTTCATATCTACCCGCTACCTTTGAGTTGAAAAATATAATAAAATAGCTAGTTTAATACGATTTAAAATTGAAATCGATGGCGTTCTATGGCCGCCATCTTGGATTTTTGCATTCTCTCCCATTTCACCAAATCTGTGCCAATATAAGTATCCATTTGAAACTGGAGTCAGGCATTCTACTTCTTGTTCCATACTAAAGCTATTTTCGCCCGTATTTAGACTACGTTGGTATTCACCCGTGTACTGCGAGTACCGGGTGAATCTTTTATCTACAAAGGACCCTGCTCGGATGGGGTGGCCGAATGGGTAGAGCGTAGGCTTCCCGTGCGAAAGGCCAAGACTTCGAATCCCAGCCGAGTCAAACCAATGACACCAAATTGACACCTGCCGCCTTCTAGCTTGGTGATTGATGTTAAAGTTGCGTAGTCCGATGGTTTTGAATTTCTGTATTTTTTTCTGAGATAAATATATTAGATCGATCACTAGTATCTACTTTACATTAGTTCAAAGTTACTTTTATTTTAAATGGTTAACCTTTTAGATACTTTGAGTGCAAACATGAAAAATTAGTTTTGGCAAGCTTTCCAAAACTCTGACACCATAGACTTCTGCAGTAACAGGTTCTGTTAAATTGACTCAGTATTGCATTCTATGCAGATACAAATGCTTAATAAGTGCATCAGTATCTAAGTTACATATGTCAAATCAAATCTAGATAATTGTTTTGGTTTTGAAAATTTGATATTTGATCGGACTATGCAGCTTTAAGAGGATAGGACAAGAACTGGTTAACAATAACAGTGGCACGATAATGTGATGGTGGTTTGGTTTTTGAATTATCGCCCAACATCTGGCTGAATTTCGGTCAATTTTGGTTATTTTCAAAACTACATGTTTGTGTTTGTTGTTGTTGTTTTTCCGTTTAAATTTATTTTTTATTACATGCATTGCCTAAGCAGGGTAAATTTTCACTGCAGACAATTTATCTTCTTTTTTCCTCTGTCATTTATCCTATTAAGTATTATAATAATGCTGAGCGCCAGGGTAGGTACCGATAGTATGCATTTTGAAGTAATTGGTCTGACTCGGCCAGGGATTGAACCCCACAGCTTCGAATCCTACGATATTGAGGTCATTACATTAACACAAATTAATCACCATCATCAACATCATCGTCATTAATCCCTAAATCACGAGAGTCATTGACGCATCACGTATTACATCGCAACCAGTTTTCTCTGTTCCCAACTGCCCTCTCGGACTTGCTGAACTCCAGGGCTGTCCCATTCCCCGAGGATGTCTTCTCAACTCTTCCTTGTTAGGATTTATTTAAATCTTAGTATTCATTTAAAGTTGTGGTGTACGATAGATTTGAGTTACCTTACTTTAGTTTCAAGTTACACTTCTTTTAAATGGCTAACCTTTGAGATATTTGAAGTATATCTATGCCAAATTAATTTTGGCAAGCACACCAAAACTTTGACACGATAGGCATCTGTAGTCACATGTTCTATTAACTTGCCTCAGTATTCCCTTTTATGTGGTGACAAATGTTGAATAATGGCACCCATGTCTAAGTTAGATACATAGAATTAAATCTAAATAATTATCTTGGTTTTTGGAAATGTGATGTTTTCATCGAACTAGACTGTGCAGCTTTAAGTTCAAAGCAAGGACAGAGGAAGGCCAGTAGGGTTCACTGGCTGTTGTACACACATCTGGAGGGACAGAATTTTGTGTGACTGGCATATTGTTTTTGGAAAGGTGACAGCGACACATTTGTGTGCCTGTCCAGAATTGTAAGCGACGATCAGTGAACCATGACTATTTTCTATCCTCGCCATAAATAACCAAGCTTGTTCACAAAAAGGAAAGTTTGTTTTATTTAGCGACGCCTCTAGAGCAAATTGATTTTCATATCATCAGCTATTGGACATCAAACATAATATGGTCATTCTGACATCATATTTCTTTGGAGGAAACCCACTGCTACTCTTTCCGATAAGCAGCAAGGGGTCTTTTATATGCTCTTTCCCACTGGCAGGACAGCGCATACCACAGCATTTGATGAACCAGTTGTGGACCACTGGTAGGAAGGGTAAATAGCCCAAACTGCAAATGGGTCTACTGAGCAGGATCGATCCGATGACTGACACCTTCACAGGTGGGCACTCTACCGCCTAAGCTACGTCCCGCTCCCCATTGTAGTGCGGTGCGGGTGAGGTTCCCGCGCCCGTTAGGGACAGAAACAGCCGATGGCGGCGCCACGGTCGTATCGGGGTGGTAACAGGAAGGTGGATATAATCAACGAATATACAGTACACAATAATATAATAATAAAGTAATTCCCTTTCAAGCCTTTATTCTTGCATAACATGATATACATCACATATATATAGTATATATAGTATATATAGTATATATAGTAAGACTAAGAGTATACATAGTATACATATTATACATAGTATATATGGTATATATAGTACATATAGTACACATAGTATATATAGTATATATAGTATATATATAGTATAAATAGTAAGAGTATACATAGTATATATACTATATATGGTATATATAGTATATATAGTATATATGGTATGTATGGTATATATAGTACATATAGGATATAAAGTATATATAGTATATATATAGTATATATATTATATAGAGTATATATAGTATTATAGTGTATATAGTATATATAGTATATATAGTACATATGGTATATCTAGTATATATAGTATATATAGTATATATAGTATATATGGTATATACAGTATATATAGTATATATAGTATATACAGTGTATGTAGTATTTATAATATATATAGTATATGTAGTATATATAGTATATATAGTATATATAGTATATCTAGTATATATAGTATATATAGTATATATATAGTATATATAGCATGTATAGTATGTATAGCATATATATAGCTTTTATAGTATATATACTATATATAGTATATATAGCATAATATAGGATATATAGTATATATACTTTAGTATATAGTATAAGTATATATAGTGTATCGTATATATAGTCTATATAGTAGATAGTATATATAGTATATACAGTATATATAGTATATATAATATAGTATATATAATATATATTACGGATTATACTATATACTATATAGTACATATAGTATATATATATATAGTAATACTAGTATATATAGTATTTATACTTTAGTGTAGGTACAATATATATATTGTACACATACTGATGCTGCTGCACCTATGCTATAAACTAAAACCTGTGTGGTAGTTCCCAGTTTCGGATGAGTCACTGTCACGTAGCTTAGTGCCCGTTAATGCGTAGGGACATGCCATTCCCACTGCACAAACTCCGTCCACCCAAATCGACCACCAACCTTCAAAAGAAACGAATAAAAACCCCACAAATGCAAAAACAAAAGCCTTACCCTATTGCTTGATGGATCGGCAAGCAACTATGGGATTGAGGTGTGCATCAAACAGACGTTGTTCTTTACAGTTACCTTTCAATCTTCCCTTTTTTTGTTTTTATTTTTGTGCGATTTTTGTGTGGGGTTTATGTGTGTATGTGTTCGTCTTGAATACAGAACTGGCAGACTGAAGATGTCTACACACAGCAGAGTTTATGACACATTTAGATGTGTATGGATTTTTATTTAACCTCACGTACCAGACAGGATGGCCGAATGATTTGAGCCTCCGTCTCCCGTTTTGGTAGATCGTGGGATTCGATCCCATGGGTTCGCACCCTGGTCGAGTCAAACCAGTGACTTTAAAAAGTAATATTTGGGTCTTCCTAGCCACGTGCCTGGCATTATCAGGATAGGGCAAGGACTGTTTGGCTCAGTGTCAGGATAATGTGTCTGAGTGGGATATCAGGTCATGGTCCTGGCAGCCTGGTCTCCCAGTGGGGCAGCACTGTAAAGTTGCAATGAGTGAGCACAGTCACAAGTCGGTATCTGTCCTGATATGACCTTGGATGTTGCCAAGACATGAAACTCCAACAATCAGTCTAAGGTCATATGAGGATGGATACCGACTTGTGACAGTGCGCACTCATGGTGACTTTATAGTGCTGCCACACTGGTAAATCAGCCCACCAACACCATGACCCGATATCCCACTGAGTCACGTTATTCTGACACTGAGCTAACCTTCGTTGGTGTATGTACCTGTCTGTATACTACATAGTGTACCAGCTTCATGAGGTCATCTTTACAGGTGAGTGACTACTGCACTAAGAACTCGCCGATCGAGTGAACCGGAGCTATTCCGCAACGAAGGGCTATTTGTTAGTGACCTCTGGCTATGATGCCCTTGTCAGGTGAAAACTGCTGTCATCATATATTACGTCATAAAATGGCGGCTGTATTTAATCATGGCGGTATTGGTGGGTTAGACGCATATGATACAAATAGACGATAATTTTCTGGCAGATCTCTCCCTCTCTCTCCCCTCGGGCTAAACAACACGTGGTCTTGTAATGTAGGTCGCGAAGTGGGCATGCTACACCACATTTGGTTGTCTGCTTATTGGAGTTTTAAACCCTGGCAACATATAAGGTCATATCAGGACGGGAACCGACTTGTTGGTTGGTTGGTTGTTGGAGTTTTACGTCCTGGCAATATCAGGTGATATCAGGATGGGTAGCGACATGTGACAGTGCATAATCGTGGTGACTTTATAGTGCTGCCCCACCAAGAGACAAGGCAACCAGCACCATGACCTGATTTCCGATTCAGTTATATTATCCTGATACTGAACAAACCACTCCTTGTCCTATCCTATTAATGTTGAGTGCCAGGGGAGGAAGCGACAAGTATCAATTTTGTAATTCATTGGATTGACGCAAGCAGGAATTGAACTCCCGACCTTAGACATGGACACCCTTGGACTGATTTGGTCATCAGCTAACTGAGTAGCACTCCAAGATATAACTATATATTTAGGCCACTGCGCCCGGTACACTAAATGGAAGACCGATCCTTTTCACAATATGTGATGTAATTATATTTGGTATTTCTATTCTTTATTCCTATAGACCTATTTCATATGACGTCAGCATAGGTATTTAGGTCAGTGCGTGTGCCTTTTGGCTGCAGGACGACATACTGTCACATTGCAAACTCAATGGCTATGAGCAATCTTCATACAGAAAAAGTGAAATATCTTTAAAACCACGCCACCTAGAAGCAACCGGCTTGGAACACATATAGAAAACATATTCAACGAATAGATTATATTAAATTTATAAGGTTAGGGTTCTGCAATTCAATTAATTTTGAATAAAATAGACGTTTTGCACTGCATGTACCGGCAAACTCAATGCATTGTCAATGACCGTGAGCAATCTTCATACAGAAAAAGTGAAATATCTCTAAAACCACACCACCTAGAAACAAACCTATTGAGAGGACGGGTTGTTGGAGGAAAGGGTCTATATTGGACTCCTAGTATTTAGCCGCATCTCTATGCATTTTTAACGTGGCATAGTCCAATGGTTTTGAGTTTCTGTCATATTCTTTAGATAAATATATTAGATTGATCATTATTATCTACATTACCTTAGTTTGAAGTAACTTTTTCAAATGACTAACTTTTGAAATATTTGAAGTGCAAGCATGCAAAATTAGTTTTGGGAAGCACGCCTAAACTCAGACACCATAGGCTTCTGCAGCAACAGGTTCTATTAAATTGACTCAGTATTCCCTTCTATACAGAAACAAATGTTTAATAAGTGCACCAGTGTCTAAGTTAGATATGTAGAATCAAATCGGGATAATTGTTTTGATTTTGAAAATGTTATGCTTCATCGGGCTGTGCAGTTGACCCACGGAAGACCCACCTTTTCACAATATCTGATCGATTATTTTTGGTATTTCTAGTCTATATTCAAATAGTTGTGTGTGGCTTCTGTGACTTTAACGACTGTCCAATGCATTCGCTGTGAAGTCCGATCTAGTACGCAAGTTATTGCCACTATCGGCAGAGTGACAGTGGCAATGACTTGCCACTGTCACTCTGGATATAATACTTATCCAGAGTGACAGATATAGTATACATAGTATATATAGTATATATAGTATATATAGTATATATGGTATATACGGTATATAGCAAGGGAAATTTCAGTCATAGACGACTGGTCTTCCTCATTCCACTGCTGGTCGATAGAAAGCCCGAGCCTACACTTTTACCGACCCAAGGGATTTTTAACCTCCCACACCACATAGACATGGTGTGGGAGGACTATTTCCTCCACCAACTCCAGTTGGTGGAGGAAATAGTCTATTTTGCACTGCTAGTATTCCGCCGCATGTCAATGCATCTTTAAGCTGTACACCGCGCCCAGTGTAAATCTGTCCGGTTGACGCTAGGCATAAATAGCGATGCGCACGCAACCTGAACACGCACATCCGTCTCATATTTCCACACCGGACGTGGTGGCCGAATCGGCTGAGCGCAGAACGCAGGCTTCCCGTGCGGAAGGTCGGGAGTCTGATTCCCCGTTGAATCAAACCAATGACTTATAAAATTGATACTTGTCGCTACCTAGATAAAGGATTCATCCGGTACTCGCAGTACACGGGTGAAGACCAGCCTTATATAAAAACTGTCGAAAATCGGGCTAATGAACTGAGTCTTTATGAGAGCCTAATTTCACAATCTAAGAAGCAACATTTATTCTTTGTATATGTCTTCATATTTACCCGCTACCTTTGAGTTGAAAAATATAATAAAATATCTAGTTTAATCAGATTTAAAAGTGAAATTGACGGCATTCTAGTGCTGCCATCTTGTCTTTTTGCATTCTCGCACATTTCACCAACTCTGTGCCTATATATGTAGCCATTTGATCCTGGAACCACAGTTTCTACTTCATGTTCCATACTAAAGCTATGTTCGCCCGTATTTAGACTATGTTGCCGTTCACCCGTGTACTACAAGGGTAAATCTTTTATCTAGTCGCTACGTAGCCTGACGCTTGGCATTAATAGGATAGGACAATGACAGGTTATCACAGTGTCACGATAATGTGGCTGTGTGGGATATCGGGTCATGGGTTCTGGTGGCCTGGTCTCCCAGTGGGGAGGTACTATAAAGTTACAAGTCGGTACCCATCCTAATATGACCTTATATGTTGCCAGGATGAAAAACCACAACCAACAATAATGCATTCTCACAGCAGGAGATTAGCTACTGGTTTGTCTGAGCATGATGTGCCAGGTAGAGTCTATTCAGTTGGAGATTGAAATGTAGGCGCTTCCTGCACCAAGTGTTCATGGTGGCATGTGTAGATGGGTGAGGTGGGGTGGGGGGGGGGGGTGAGTGTGCGGGAGAGGGGGTTTGTTTGTTGTTGTTTTATGTCCTAGCAACATCTAACATCATATCAGGATGGGTACCGACTTGTGACAGTGCACACTCATGGCGACTTTATAGTGCTGCCCCACTGGGAAACCATGACACCAGCACCATGACCTGATATCCCGCTCAGTCACATTATCTTGACACTGAGCCAATCAGTCCTTGCCCTATCCTAATTATGCTGAGTGCCAGGCTAGGAAGTGACAAGTATAAATTTTTAAGTCGTTGGTTTGACTCGACCAGGATTCGAACCCACGAACTCATGGGTTCGGATCTCCCGATCTCCCAAAACAGACGCTCACGGGAGATGGGGGTGAGTGTGCGGAGGGGGGTGGGGTGGGGGGAGGTCCATAAAGCATGTCACGTTAAACGGGGTGAGTTTTTTAGATTCGTACTGAATGCTGCATAGCCCAATAAAAGGATCACATTTTGAAAAGCAAAACAATTATCTAGTTTTGACCCTACATATTGTACTTATATACTGATGCCATTTATTTTCTTCTTCTTAAAGTTGCATAGTCCAATGAAAGCATCACATTTTCACAACCAAAATGCTCACATAGGTTTACTTCTACATATTCAACTTAAAAATTGGTGAATTTGTTAAGGATTGGCAGGAAGTGTCATGGCAACAAATGTCAAAAGTGATCCCCAAAAGTCGGGAAACTGCCAATCGGTGGGAAATTCTCATATTAACAAATGCCAAAATCAATCCCCAAAAGTGGGTGTTAGATATGTGTAAAGAGGAGGAAGGTGGGGGGAGTTGCGTGTATTTATAGAAATTAAAGCACAGATAAAGTAAAGACATGTGACCACCTAGGCTCCATGACCCAATTCACGCCTACCTGTCTACAGACCCCTTTCAATGTTTGTAAACATCGTGTATGCGCGTGCAGCTTGACTGAAGAAGGAATGCACACTGCCACTGAGTTTGCCAGTACGTGCAGTGCAAAATCTCAGTTTTATTCAAAATTAATAGAAATCAAGAACCCTAACCATATCAATTTAATATACTCTTTTTGGTAAACATGTCTTTTATGTGTATTCCAATCAGTTTGTTTCTAGGTGGTGTGGTTTTAGAGATATTTAACTTTTTCTGTATGGAGATTGCTCACTGCCATTGACAATGCATTGAGTTTGCTGGTACGTGCAGTGCAAAACATTAGTTTTATTCCAAATTTATAGAAATCCAGAACCCTACCCATATCAATTTAATATAATATTTTTGGTAAACATGTTTTCTATGTGTATTCCAATCAGTTTGTTTCTAGATGTTGTGGTTTTAGAGATATTTAACTTTTTCTGTATGAAGATTGTTCACTGCCATTGAGTTTGCAATGTGACCGGATGTTGTCCTGCAGCCAAGCAGCGTGCGCACTGACCTAAATACATGTACTGACGAAATTGGTCAATGTTGCTCCTTGCCTAAGAGGTCAGTGCAGAGTATTACAATACATGTACAAACAAATGGAGCAATGCGCCTACACCAGGATTCGAACCCACACTACTTGTCATTCATGGGGCTAGCATCTTCACTATTGTACTATCTAGGCACCCTGATGCAATCACTCTATCTATGTTATCCCTACCTGTCTACGTGACTCCTTATCTGAGAGGTCGATGCAAACTATTATACGATAAGTTAATCCCCACAACAATGGAATGGTACATCCACCGCATGACCCTAAACCAGATGGCATGGCCAAATGAGTTGAGCATCCATCTCCAGTTTTGGTAGATCATGGGATTCGAACCCACGAGTTCGAACCATGGTCGAGTCAAACCAATGACTTAACAATTGATACTCATCGCTTCCTAGCCAGGCGCTCGGCATTATTAGTATAGGGAAAGTACTGGTTAGCTCAGTGTCAGGATAAAGTGACTGAGTGGGATATCAGGTCATGGTGCTGGCGGCCTGGTTTCCCAGTGCGGGAGGACTATTAAGTCGTCATGAGTGCGCACTGTCACAAGTCGGTACCTATCCTGTGACAGATGTCCCCAGCTTCTACAACACTCCCTACTGAAGTCATGACCTTAGATGTTGCAAGGATGTACAACAAATAAACAAAACTCCACCACCCAATTATACCTCTTGTAGTTGTAGCAGCCAGTGCCCATCTATAGAGAGAGGCTCTCATCATGTGACCGATGCTAGTCAGATTTAGGTGTTGTCCTCATGCCAGGCTTAACAGGTGCAATCAGTGTGTGACCCCAAGCGCGAAAAGTATTTAGTTATCTATCAAAGTGGCATAGTCCGATGCTTTTCAGTTTCTGTCATTTTTCTGAAAATAAATATATTAAATTGATTATTATAATCTACCTTACTTCAGTTTAAATAACTTTGATTTAAAATAGCTAACCTTTGAGATATTTGAAGTGTAAACTTGTAAAATTACTTTCAGCAAGTATGCCTATACTCTGACACCATAAGCTTTAGTAGTAAAAGGTTCTATTAAATTGCTTCAGTATTTCCTTTTATGTAGCACCAAATGCTTAATAAGTGCATCAGTATCTAATGCTAGGTACACACCTACCGTTTTTCCACACCCACCCACCGTATACGATCAAAAACTCCCCAAAAGTCGTGAGGTGTGCACTCCCCTAGCACACCTACCGATTGCGATTCACGACTTAAAACTCACTTTTAGGGCTAAAACTGCTTCCTTACGATTGCGATTCGCGATTCGAAAAATGAATCGGCCCGTTTTCAGTTTTAAGCGGGTCGGGTCGTGAGTTTTAGTGCGCGAATCGTATACGGTAGGTGTGTACCTAGCATAAGGTAGCTATCTAGAATCGATTCTAGATGTTTGTTTTGGTTTGAACAAATTTGATTCTTCATGGGACGATGCAACTTTGATATTTCCTGACTTGCTATTGCATCTTCTCAAAACTGGATCCTGCTATCACCAGCAAATCTTCACTGCAGCACAGCACCGTTTGCATTTACATAAATCCTAATCTAAATATAAAAATATATATACAGTAAAACCTCTCTATACCGACCCGCTCCACAGATCAACCACTCCCCTATATCGATCGCTTTATTTGGGTCCCAACAATACCACTGTAAGGAGATTCTAACTCTCTAAACCTACCACCTCCCTCATGGCAACTTTATAAGCCAACAAGTCCTTGCAATGTTCTTAGGCGGCTGTCACACCTCGCCGGATTGAGCAACGGACAGAATTGTCTAGTTCGGTGATGATAAGTATCAAAATGTATTAAAATGTCTCAAAATGTTGTGCTATCGGGTCAATGGACACTGGACGAACGGACATGAAACGGACATAAAACAGACATGAACGGATAGCCAACGGATGAAACAAACTCAAACCGGACAAGAACCATAGACGTCAATCCAGCGGTATCCTTTCCTAGTTTTGGGCATGTTCAAAACTTGTACCAACACAAACCGGACATTGTTCATTTTCTGTCCGTTTCCCCCAATCCAGTGAGGTGTGACAGGGCCTTTAATATTGGCGAGCGCCTGGCTAGGAAGCGACAAGTCTCAATTTTGTAAGTCATTGGTATGACTCGACCAGGCACTAGGCCACCGCAACTCCTGGCTGTAACAATTACTGATAATAAATGCACAATGTATATTATCTTGCCATGCATAAATTACTGTCCTTCTGAGCTTCCACTCCAGTAGAGCTACAACTTGACAACATTCACCGAATCGCACGATCTACCAAAACGGGAGACGAACACTCAAGTCATTCGGCCATACCATCTGGTCTCAATATTATAGACACATTGACCAGTGACGTCACTTGCTATCCGGACTGCACTCTGTCCACACCTCTCTCTATCACCTCTCCGCTGGCCATGCTCCTCCTCGATATGTCTGAAAAGAGTTCCAGGAGGGGGAGCCCACCGGCATTTCACTTTCTACTCTTACTCTGTCTGTGTCTATGGCTCGCTGGATGGTCACCATAGAGCAAATAGCCACAGTCCTTTGACTCAACTCTCCTCATTTCTCTTTCCTAGACTCTGCCCATTTCGATTTCTCCCAGGCACACTTCTTCCCCTGACCAGGGTAATTGTGTTCTTGGGTGGGGCCCTTCACCATTACGATTTCTCTGTCTTGTTCTTGTTGCTGGAACGAACGCTGCTCCCACCTTTGCCCGCCTTCCTCAAACCCCTGCTGCTGACCGGATTCAAGTGCTACACTACACTACACCTACAGCTCAACTACACGCCGGACTGAAGAGATTCACTGCCGCCCCAACGCCTCGCTGTTACAACGTTGTGAAGATGTCCCCAGCTTCTACAACACTCCCTACTGAAGTTAAGTCTTCAACCACAGACTGGGCTGATTTATCGGAGCCTCTCTACCCAATGTTGCAGTTCTGCAACCGGTAACGATCGTAAGGTTACAAACACCCCCAATCATCACCAGTGATGTCACTATCACGTGACTCACACCCAGAATGGCCGTGGGGAGCAAAACAAAGCATATGAGTGCTGTTTTGCTTAGAAATCAATAAAGCAATACTTTAATAGATTTGTTCATTTTTATATTAAAACTGGGTAAAGCTGTCAAATGCACTCAATGTCAGCTTATTGTGTTTTTGTCAATTAATATGCCTTTTAATGCTTCCAAAGCATTATGAATAAATAAATAAAAACATAAACAAATAAATAAACACAACTTATAGATTGTGAACCAGAACCCAGCTAAAACTTACAAGCAATGTGTGGTTATCGTAATACCCTGATGATACAGTTACCAAATAAATACAATGTCATGAAACGAGTGCTTAACTGTTATATAAACATGCTGGTAGGTTTCGAGAAACGATTATTGAAATATGTATGCAGTTGAGGGCATTTACGACTGATATATCCAGAAGGAGAAGGAAAAAAAAACAGATCAGGAAAAAGATGTTTTTGACAAATTGGCAAACGCAGCAAATGCAGTTAATCTCAGCCCGAGTAAGAGGTGTGTCCATCTCACTGGGAGACCAGGCCTCCGGCACCATGACCCAATTCCCCACTCAGTCAAATTATCCCGATTCTGAGCTAACCAGTCCTTGCCCTACCCTAGTAATGCTGAGTGCCAGGCTAGTCTAGCGACAACAACATAGCATACATTTGGTAAGCCATTGGTTTGACTCGACTGGGA
This sequence comes from Branchipolynoe longqiensis, assembly GCA_030323885.1. Classification (NCBI taxonomy): domain Eukaryota; kingdom Metazoa; phylum Annelida; class Polychaeta; order Phyllodocida; family Polynoidae; genus Branchipolynoe; species Branchipolynoe longqiensis. The sequence continues at coordinate 5,195,296 of CM059199.1, forward strand.
TCATACGGGAAACCTGGACTCTACCGAGACCAGACGGGATGGCCGAATGAGTTGAGCATCTGTCTCCTGTTTTGGGAGATCGGGGGATCCGAACCCATGGGTTCGTGGCTTGTTTCTAATGTAGATGGCAGAGAAATTGTTCGAAACAATATTTTACATGATAGGATTGTTTCCTTACATTTGTTTCTAATGTAAAGTGAAGTGAAATTTGTGCTAGAAAATATTTTACATGAGATAAAATACCACTTCCTCTATCAGTGTCAGGATAATGTGACTGAGTGGGATATCAAGTCATGGTGCTGGTGGCTAGGTCTCCCAGTGGTCACCATGAGTGCGCACTCTCAAAAGATTCCATCCCATCCTGATATGACCTCAGGTGTTGCTAGGACATAAACCAACAACAAACCGGTGGGGGTTACACAGGAGGGTTGATATATATATATATATATATATATGGTATATATATATGTGCTCTATAATCTTTTATGGGAATATAAACAAGGACAGTATCACTTATCAGTTCTCTCCATATTAGTTATTATCTACTGTACTACTGTCATAGGACTTAGTTATTACCTACTGTACTACTCCATAGGGGATAGTTCCTGCCTCCAGCACTAGGGTGCCACCTGTGAGTGGCTCCTGGCCACCCGGATACCAGCTGCGTCTGGTCACAACCGCTGCCAGACCCGCTCGGATGGTCAGATTTTAAATTTTAGGTGGGCAATTAACATATTCCCGCCAGAGAATATATACTCTTCTCAACGACTCCAGTCTCTTGTTATTCTGTTTACGAGGGGCCAAACTGTTTATATATATATATATGGTGAATGCTGGCATGCAGTTCATGCACAAAGCGCAAGGTGTAGGCAGTTGAGTTCTGCATGTCGAGAAGGTCTGAGCTTTCTGCTTGAAACAACACACTTCTCTTCCGAGCATTCCCAGTTTATTCAAAGCTAAACACTCAAACAAAACACAAGCCATGCCAATATGGATGGGTGTTGTTTAAATAGGTATGCAGGTATTGCAGGTATAGCAATACCTCAGGGAGTTTGACGCCCTTGCCTTGCAGAGTTGTAAACCACTGCCTTGTGGTACGGGTCCTTGACAGAACCGAAGGCTAAGGGAGCAAACCCTAAACAGAAAACCATGTCACTGTGGCAGCATTAAGGGCGGTTGATGTATGGAACTCCCAACATCTCCCGACCAGCCACTGCAGGGACAAATAGTTTTGCGCCTGTCTTGACATGTTCTTGCCGGTGTGAAACCTCTATTTGCTCCCTTAGAGAGAGTGCCGCTGGTAACTTGCAAAAGCCAGCAGCACTTCAACACTTTTGCAGGCAGCTTTCATGAAATGTACCATGGACGCAACTCTCACAGCAGAGAGCTAAATGGAGAGCGGCAGTCAAGTAATGAAAGCAGTCTTTGTCGCATCACGACCGACAGCATGATGATGGTGATGTTTAAATAAACACATCTCACTTTGGGAAAAATCTGTTTGAATTATATGAGTTGGTTGGTGGAGCTTTACATCCTAGTAACATCTAAAGTCATATCAGGACAGGAACTAGATAAAAGATTCACCCCGTACTTCCAGTACAGAGGTGAAACCCATAACATAGTCTAAACACTGGCGAAAATAGTTTTAGTATGGAACAGGAAGTAGAAACTCTTGTTCCAGGATAAAATGGCTACTTATATCGGCACAGAGTTGGTGAAACGAGAGAGAATGCAAAAAGACAAGATGGCTGCGATAAAACGCTGTCGATCTCACTTTTAAGTTGCATTAAAGTATGTTTTATTATATTTTCCAACTCAAAAGTAGCGGGTCAATATGAAGATGTACATAAAGAATATATTCTGCTTCTTAAATTAAGAATTTACTAGCTCAGTTCATTTCGCCAGCATGTCAAAATTCTTCGCCAGTTTTTCTAATGGGTTGGTTTTCACCCCTGTACTGGAAGTACGGGGTGAATCTTTTATCAAGACAGGTACCAACTTGTGACAGTGTGCACTCATGGCGACTTTATAGTGCCTCCCCATTGGGATACCAGGCCACCAGCACCATGTCCTGTTATTCCACTCAGTCACATTATCCTGACACTGAGCTAACCAGTCCTTGCCCTATCTTATTAATGCCAAGTGCCAGGCTAGGAAAGTGACAAATATCAATTTATAAGTCATTGGTTTGACTCGACCAGGGTTCGAACCCGCGGGTTCGAATCCCACGATCTCCCAAAACGGGAGACGGACACTCCGCTCATTCGGCCATCCCGTCTGGTCTAAATGTCTCCAATGTGAGTCATATATAATAAGAGTTACCTGAAATTAACATAATTTAGATTATGTTGATCAATATATTGATTTGATAAATATGGCAGAAACTCAAAATCATCGGATTGTACAATTTTAAATATCGATTCTTTTAAAAGCTGTACAGTATTTATTATGCATGTGTTGCAGCATATGCTATTGAAAGGAGACCTTTTTCAAAATGTCAGTTCACATTGATCGCCCCGATCAATTCGTTGTTGTTGTTTCCAACGTCATATCACGACGGTCCGGTCAATTCGACCCTGGATATTAATGAAAGGCTGTGGATAACAGTTAAATAAATAAATAAATGCAAGAAGTAGTTCTAACATAATTACTGTATGTCACACTGCGTTTTATAATATAGACAATTATTGACCTAGTTTTGGTCTAGTTTGTTTGTTTGTTGTTTTACGTCCTATCAACATCTCATGTCATATCAGGACGGGTATCGACTAGTGACAGTGTGCACTCATGGTGACTTTATAGTGCTGTCGCACTGGGAGACAAGGTCACCAGCACCATGACCTGATATCCCACTCAGTCATATTATCCTGACACTGAGCCAACCAGTCCTTGCCCTATCCTAATAATGCCGAGCGCCTGGCTAGGAAGCGACAAGTATCAATTTTTTAAGTCATTGGTTTGACTCGACCAGGGTTCGAACCCATGATCCCATGGTCTACCAACACGGGAGACGGATGCTCTAACTCATTCGGCCATGTCGTCTGGTTAGTTTTGCTCTATTATATTGTGCATTTCTTTGTTTAAATCCTTTTATTCTGCAATGCATTCTATCACCTAAAATGGATCCCATCGGCAAAATGAAATATAAAAAATAAATCCCCGCAAAAACACTGAAAATTAATATATCCATTTGGAAAGCGTAAGGATTATCAAACCATGATATATGTAATTATAATTTGCCTTGTTATGGCAATTTTTTTGTTAATTTAAGTGGTGGATTCACAACAAACAAAAATCCCTGTTCACTTCATTTAGCACAAAGCGATCAATCTATTTCATTCACACTATTCTCAAGGGATACTGCCATGCAACCCGACGGGGTGACGAAGTGGTTAGGTCTCCCGCTTCTCGTGAGGTCGTGGGATCAAACCTCAGCTGAGTCAAACCAAAGACACTGCAAATTGCTAGGATAGGGTCAGCAATGATTACCTCACCGACAGGAGAATTCCGCTGACTGGAGTATCAATTGGGTCATGGTGCCATGGGCATGGTACCCTTCTGGGGCAGCACTATAAAGGCACAATAAGTGCACACTGTCACAAATAGCTAATTGATCTGGGGCACTCGCAATCCCCTTCTTTTTCTTTCCCCTTTTCCAGCCCCTAAGCCACCCTCACTGCCCAATTGTAGGAACTGATAACCTAACAGAATATGACCTTAGATGTTGCTAGGACGTAAAACAACAAACAAACAAACCTAACAGAATTAGATAACTCAGAAATCACTAATGCTAGCCTGTATCAATATTGTTTGTTTGGTAGTTGTTGTTTTACGTCCTAGCAACAGCTAAGGTCATTTCAGGACGGCTACCGACTTGTGACAGTGCACACTCATGGTGACTGTATAGTGCTGCCCCACTGGGAGACCAGGCCACTGGCAGCAAGACCGAATATCCCACACATTATCCTGATAGTGTGGGAACCAGTTCTTGTCCTATCCTAGTAATCCCGAGGGTCAGGCTAGGTATCGACACTTATCAATTTTATAAGTCATTGGTTTGACTCCGCTGGGATTCAAACTCCCGACCTTCTGCACGGGAAGCCTGCGCTCTACCGATTCGGAAACTGCATAGAGGATCCTCTAGGTATCATGATACTGTATCACTTACTAGCTACTTAAAATTAAAGTTACTTCAAACTAGAATAAGGTAGATCATAATGTCCAACCTAATATATTTAACTCAGAAAATGACAGAAACTCAAAACCATCGGATTATGCAACTTTAATTAAAGCTAAAATAAGGTAGAATTAGCTTATTATATTCTCTAGAAAACCCCCACAAAAACCTAAAACCATCCGACTATGGAACTGTAACTCTTTAATATGAGGTACTCCAAACTAATGTAATGTACATTTTAATTATCAAAGTACTATATTTATCTGAAACAAATACAGCAAAAATCAAAGAAATTATCAGATTATTCAATTTCAACACCCTGCACAGTACACCCCCGTTAAACCAGCTCGGTTAAACCAAACGATCGGTTAATCCAAACTTTTTCGGCGGCACGCCAAAATACTACTATTTTTCATATAAAAAAGGTCGTTAAACCAAAGTCGGTTAATCCAAACTATCGGTTAATCCAAACAAAATTGTCGGACCTCAGGCCACTTTTGGTACGGTTAAACCAAACTTTCATGTGGTTTTCAGGTCATCTGAGACCCCACCGAATTTTGTATATGATAAATGGTAGTATTTTGAAGGAACCATAAAAATTTGTTTGGAGTACCCGATCGTTTGGCTTAACCGAGCTTTGTTTAACGGGGTTATACTGTATATACATAAAAAAAACAATAATCAGAGTGTCCACATACATTGTATATTAGTTTTATTACATGTGTAATACACTCTTACTCAAAGTCAAAGTCAAACCCAAAGCTCGGTTAAACCAATGATCGGTTAATCTAAATAAATTTCTAGGGTCCCTTCAAGTTTGTTTTAACGGGGTTATACTGTATAGTGCAGAGGCTCACCAATAGTCTATTCTGAGCTGACTTGTTACTAAATTAAAGTTAGTAGAAATATACTTTTTGCCCCCTCCACCCCCCCCCCCCCGCCTTTAATTCAGTATGCCAGTTTCTGAATGCCCCTCATGCATACTCCCATTAGCAGGCTGCATATGTGTAGACCTGCTCCAAAGTTGGGTGGTTGTTGGAACTTTACCTCCTGACAACATCTAAGGTCATATCAGGACGGGTACCGACTTCTGACAGTGCACACTCATGGTGAATTTATAGTGCTGTCCCATTAGGAAATCAGGCCGCTGGCACCATGACCCGATATCCCACTCAGTCAGATTATCCTGACACTGAACTAACCAGTTCTTACCCTATTCTAATAATGCCGAGCGCCAGGCTAGGAAGTGACAATTATCAATATTAAAGTCATTTGTTTGACTCGACCAGGAACCAAACTCCCGAACTTCCGCACACGAGGCCCGCGCTCTACCGATTAGACTACCGCACCTCGTGCTCCAAAGTAATAGGTGGTGCCCGTGTGCACCGAACCGTGGTCAAAGCCGTCAAGGATCAGCAGTCAGAACTGTGTGTGAAACCGCACACGTGTTCCATACATTGAGCTCAGGCCTATTATTTGCCTGTGCCAGCCCCCCCGCCCCCCCCCCCCCCCCCCACCTCGACATACTACCCCACTCGGCCTTTGGCGAGACAACTTGTTAAAAATAAGTCTTTTATTCACTTGGACATCAGGAAATCCCTACAGATTGCCTGCCGCCTTTTCACCATGCCTCCACTGTGGGACGAGAGCACGGGTGACCGACTTCAGAATGATTGCTTAGTATTTTTTTAGTTTTTTTTCCGGGTACATTAGTTGTTTAAGCAGGGGAAATTTCAGTCGCAGACTATTGGTCTTCCTCATTCCACTGCTCCTTGCCCTATTCTAATAATGCCGAGTGCCTGGCTAGGAAGCGACAAGTATACATTTTTAAGTCATTGGTTTGACTCGACCAGGATTCGAACCCACGACCCCACGATCTACCACATGGGAGACGGACGCTCTAACTCATTTGGCCATCCCGTCTGTTATATAACACAAGCCTCAAATTCCATATTTACATATAAAAGTATATTAACGGTATATATTATGGATAATTATATATATGTATATATGTATATATATACATATATTCATATGTATTGATATATATATATATATATAGATCTATATACTATGGATATATATATACATATAATATATACATATATGAATATATACATAAATGTATACACATATATACATATATGTGTTGAATTATACACATATATACATATATACACATATGTACATATACATACATAAATACATACATAAATATATACATATACATATATATACACATGTCATTGAATTGGTGTTTACTGGGTTTTGTGCCTGAACTCTTCATGTATAAATATATCCAAATATATCCATATAAATCCATATGTGCACATATAAACATATACAAATATATATATATATGCACATATGCATATATGCATATATATACAAATATATATACATATATAAACATATATATATATATACATCTATTCATATATATATACAATATATATACATAATTATATATACATATACATATGTACATATAATATATATTGTATATACACATATATACACACATATATATATATTATATATATACATATATACACATATATATACATACATATATATACATAATTATATACATAAATACCTCTTTTTCCTTCTGGAACTGATTATGATTTTGTGGACATACCGTCCACTCTCATTAAAATTGCATAGTCAGAAAAAAGCATCCAATTTTCAAAAGTAAAACACTGATTTAAATCTAAACCTAGGTATCCAACTTAGATCCTGGTGCACTTATTAAGCATTTATTGCTGCATATAAGGACATACTAAGTCAATTGAATAGAAACCATTACTGTTGAAGCATATGGGATCGTAGTTTTGACAAGCACACCTAAATAAATCTATCATGTTTACACTTCAGTTGTTTCCGAAGTTAGTCTTTTTAAATCAAACTTACTTCAAACTAAAGTACAGTAGATCATAAGAATATTTATCTCAGAAAATGGCAGAAACTCAAAACCATCGGACGACTCAACTTTAACACCCACCACGAGCAGAGCCAGAAGCACCTTTCTCAGTATCGCGATACACTACTGACATCTGGTGAGAGATGAGGTAACTAATATATTTCCGAGAGTGCTGTCTAACTCGAAGCAACGGCTAAAGTGGTTGTTGGAGTTTTATGTCCTGGCAACATCTAAGGTCATATCAGGATGGGTACCGACTTGTGACAGTGTGCACTCATGGTGACTTTATAGTACTGCCTCACTGGGAAATCAAGCCACCGGTACCATGACCCGATATCCGACTAAGTCATATTATCCTGACACTGAGCAAACCAGTCCTTGCCCTGTTTTATTAATGCCGAGCGCCTGGCTAGGAAGCGACAAGTATTAATTTTTTAAGTCATTGGTTTGACTCGGCCCGGGGACCGTACTCCCGATCAGTAGTATAGTAGGGTAGCTCTATCGATTGGGCCATCGCGCCCGGTCTAAAAACTACTAGTACTAGTAGTAAAGCACATTCTTCACTTTATTGCGGATTTCTGGATTACCATGAGTATAGTTACACTTGGTATATTATCGTACTACCATAGATTTGTTAAATAACATATGGATTGAAAAGAATAAGCCATTTATGTCATGGATTGTAAAAGTATTTAATTTTGTTAAAGAAGCAAAAAAAACAACAAAGTCATAGAGTGCGACAATTCAAGCTGCATAGTTAGATGAAAGCATCACATTTATTTAAATCAGAACAATTATCTAGGTTTGATTTGACATATTCAACTTAGATACTGGTGCACTTATTAAGCATTTGTTTCTGCATAGAAGGGAACACTACTAAGTCAATCTAATTATTATTATTTAATTTTTTTTTGGTAAAGTATTTATTCATCTGAATATGACATTTGTCAGCGCCGAAGCACTGGTCTTCCGGCCATCTTACTATTGGAGTTGACATTCTAAACAATCTAAGTTTGGTCAGTGCTGTATTAGTCACAGCACCGATCCTGAAGAATTAAGGGAGTGGCTCCTGCTGTATAATGTACAGCACCAGTCACTGCGGTTCATTCAAAAATGGGGAGCAGCACCCAGGGCAGCTCAAACAATCGTTGTGGGTTACATGTTTTCTCTTATAAAACAAGTTAAGTTTATAGTTAACAAGACATTTTGTCTGTCTTATATAATTTTCGATGTGTTTAAACAGATTGATAGTTGTGTAGGATGTTCGGTGTGTTGATAGAGTGTGTAGCCTATTGTGTGCGAGTTTTGATGACTTATGTATACCAACAATAATTTGGTATGTTTGGACTACAAATATATCCAAGGTTACACCTTGAAATTAAACTTTACTTCAACCTAAAGACCTAAAGTAAGATAGATTATAACGATCACTCTAATATATATATTACTCCAAAGGAGTGGAGGATTGGCCCCGCGCAGGAGGTGGAGCGGTGCATGCTGGTACCTAGATAGAGGATTCACCCGGTACTCACAGTACACGGGTGAATACCAACCCTATATAAAAACGGTTGAAAAAGCGTGTTAATGAAATGAGAGCCTAATTTCACAATCTAAGAAGCAACATTTATTCTTTGTAGATGTCTTCATATTTACCTGCTACTTTTGAGTTGGAAAATATAATAAATCATATACTTTAATGCAATTTAAAAGTGAAATCGACGGCGCTCTCTGGCCGCCATCTTGTCTTTGTGCATTCTCTCCCATTTCACCAAATCTGGGCTGATATAAGTAGCCATTTGATGATGGAACCACAGTTTCTACTTCATGTTCCATACTAAAGCTATTTTCGCCCGTATTTAGACTACGTTGTCGTTCACCCGTATACTACAAGTACCGGGTGAATCTTTTATCTAGCTGGTACCCCACCCCCACCCCGGATAGGGCGGTGGGGTGCAGAACACTACAGGCATTATTACACGTGATAAAGGGTTTATCACTATTCATATATGTGATGTATAACGCATTATGCAAGTATAAAGATACGTAAGGGAATTATCAATATTATTATACTCTGTAAGATCCAACACTGTACCGGTGGGGCCACCTGCAGCCTCATCGCCTCTACCGGATGTAGACCAGTGTCATATATAGCTATATATTTATATATATATATATATATATATAAATATATATATAAATATATAAATATATATATATATATTTATCTCCAAACCGGTAGAAATTCACACCCATCGGCTTCAATCGGAGTTTATTCCGTTATAAAATAACCCGGTCCCTCTTGTAAAAAAAGTAATCGCACTTTCACCTTTATAGATATGCTCTCCTTTTGATCTTTGTACCTTTTGTCAAACCGCACCTGCAACCTCAAGTAAGGACCAATGTGGGACCAAGCAGGTGCATATACATATATATATATATATATATATATATATATATATATATATCATATATATAGTGTTGCTCTACTGATCCCTATTATTATGGGAATATAAACAAGGACACTACCATCTTCACTTATATTTGTATTGTTAAATTGCGAACCACAGCTAGTGTATGACATCGTTTAGTTCAGGTTTGGCCACGCGGTGCCACCTGTCAGGGGCTCTAACATCCGATAAGCCAGCTGTGTCTGGTCGTTATCGCCTCCAGACCCACTCAGATGGTCAATTTTTATATGAGGAGTTCAGGCACAAAACCCTGTAAACGCCAATACAAAATTGATGGTAAACATAGGAGGCAAACCTTCAAAAATGTTCTTTTTTCTTTATATTCTTATATTTTTGTTCATTGTTTTATAAACATGTCTTCATATATATATATATATATATATATATATATATATATATATATGACATTTTGTAATGTAGCAGTTAGGGCTACTGTTTCCAAAAGCAAATCATGGGCAAGGATGAAAGTAGTCTTGGACAAAAAGAAATGGGAAATAGATTGCGAAGTAGGCAGGAATAGAGTGACAACACTGAGACCAGCCAAAAGGTTCTTCAAGCAACATCTGTACCGGTTCTTAATAGGCATGGAACTAAGACTATGTTTGGAGATCTACTCTATGAAACTGTACTTCCTGTAAATTCCAGCGATCACCCGAGAGAGCACTTCGTGGTTTTAGTTGGTAACCATGCCAAAAGTAACTAGATAATACACCTAAAAACCACATGCAAGCCTATGATATGTAAATATGAGCAGGCTAGTCTAGTAATAAGAGTAGAAAAATATATATATATATACCAAGAAAATCCAAAGAAAACTAACATAGACTACTAACCATACTAAGCAACCACTTACTTACCTGCTACTGTAATGCAGGCAATCAAACACCCTGTCAGCTGCTACTGTGTGATAAGATAACTCCACCACTACAGCTGCCCAGCATTGAAAACAAGCCCGAGTACCCGGGCTTATATGCTATGGACAGCATAAACACAGCCTCAATACAAAATATTTAAAAAAATGTAAAGTGGGAAAATCGCCCCTTCCAACAACGCGAGAGCCATCGCCCGGAACGCAGAGGAATGTTTCAAATACTCCTGGCATTTTTGGGTAATTTTAGATCCCAGTCACACTGGGCTTGTGACTGTTTTGCGACCACTTGTGAAAAGAAGAAAACCCCACATCACTCGCCAACATCCTTGCAAATAAAGCCAACAAAACGCTGGGGGGGCGAGGGGGGGAGGGTTGGTGACTGCTATCAAAGACCAGGGAAGACTGGCTGGCAATCAGTTGGTGTTTAGTTGGTGTTTAGTTGGTGATTAGTTGGTGATTAGTTGGTGATTAGTTGGTGATCAGTTGACGATCAGTTGGCGATCAGTTGGCGATCAGTTGGCGATCAGTTGGTGATTAGTTGGTGGTTAGTTGGTGATTAGTTGGCGATTAGTTGGTGATTAGTTGGTGATTAGTTGGTGATTAGTTGGTGATTAGTTGGTGATTAGTTGGTGATTAGTTGGTGATTAGTTGGTGATTAGTTGGTGATCAGTTGGCGATCAGTTGGTGATTAGTTGGTGATTAGTTGGTGATTAGTTGGTGATTAGTTGGTGATTAGTTGGTTATCAGTTGGCGATCAGTTGGCGATCAGTTCGTGATTAGTTGGCGTTTGGCCGGCAAGTTGTCAGCGACTGGTTAAGGACTGATCAGGGAATGGTTGGGGGACTGATTTGCAACCGATCGACGTTCAATTGCAGATCAGTCACAAATCAGTCCGCGACCACTCACAGACAGATCCTCAACCAATCCTCAACCAATTGCCAAGTTGTCACAGGTGCTTGGCACCAGTGTCACATTTGGTGGCCAATCGGTGATCAGTCAACGATGGTCCCTGGCTGATCGATAACCTCTGAAAATGATTGCCGATCTCCAGCTGACCATTTTGGTCAGAAGGAGGGTTTTGGTGCAACTCTTGCGACCACCAAATAAAACGAGTCTAGTTCCGTGACTTACCTGCTCCGAACTGGTTCCTCAGGGTCAGGTAGTTCTTTCCCGCGCCATGATCATGGAAGGCATCCATAGCCCGGCCCTCAATCGATGTTCCCATAGCACCCTAGCGGATAAAAGAGGAATCAAAATAGTGAGCATTTTGTGAATAGTGAATAGTGAAGTGAAAAGCCTTATTGCGATTTACAACAAAAAAGTACCAAAATAACATAGATTTAGGGTTTGATAATAAATACTATTCTGAGCAAGGCAAATTCAAACATGGTTCCTGAAGAAAATGTGTGAATCCAATTAAAGTTGTATTGTCCCATGGTTTAGATTGATTGATTGATTGGTGGTTGCTTTACGCCGTGTCGGCAGCATAGGCCATATTCACGGCGAGAAATGTTTGTTTTTTGTTCAAACCATTGCTTTTACATGTAAAAGCAGACAATCAATTATGTGCCAATAGACACTCATTAAATTAGAAAGCTCACAATCATATATTTGTGGTCAAGGGAAACAAATTGCCATAGAAAAAGAAAAGTTTTATTAATAATTGATAGAATTTATTTAGTAAACTATATGAGGTGGCACAGTCCAGCTGCCCTCAAAAAGGCTAAAATGTTTTCTTGTTTTACTTTAGTAAAAAGGTCATGCATACTGTCTGCAGTGTAGAATTGTTGGCGCAGGGCCAAAAAATCAATGCAACTTAGTAAAATGTGTTTGAGTGTCAGCGGGGACTGACACCCAATACATTCAGGGGGAGGTTCCCCCTTGAGCAGAAAAGCATGTGTAAGCCACGAGTGGCCAATACGGCAGCGGCTAAGGACCACTTGGTCCTGCCGACCTCCTGCATGAGTCTGTGGTGGTTTCCCCACAGATGGTTCAATTTCTTTAAGTTTATTAATGTTTTCATCCCACTCATGTTGCCATTTGGATTTTATCTGGGTGGCTATTAGTGGTTTCAGATCAGAGTGAGGGATCAGACACGGTTCAAGATCACAGTTCAGGGCCTTCTTCGCAGCCAGATCAGCTCGTTTGTTTCCTTGTATGGCCAGGCACCCAGCATAGGTGGGTCTCATACCCATCCGTTGCCAGTTGGTTCATTTTATAAATGACTGTTGCTAGAATAGGGTGATTTGTTTTCAGTCCAGCAACAGCCAGGAGGCAAGAAACGAATCAATGTATATAACATAGTTAGTGTGGTTGGATACCTCGATACACTTCAATGCGAGAAGGAGTGCTTGGGCTTCCGCAGTGAAAATCGAGCTCTGATTGGGCAAGCGTATGCCAAATCTTTCCCATCGGCAGACTGCCACAGCAGCTACCCGGGTTTGGTCTTTCGAACCATCAGTGTATATGGAGAGGTGGTCTGCAAACTAGCCCATGGTTTAGAGATTCTGCCATATATCGAAGTTTGATCATAATAATGTACTTTACTTTAGCTTGAAGTAACTTTTATCTTAAAGGGTTAATTTGGAGATGCTTTATGTATACATGCTTTAGGCACAACATTTCCTATTTATACCAGGTGTGGAGTAAATGTTACCTTAAATAGCTAACTTTGGAGATAGTTTATGTGTGCGTGCATACATGCATGAATGCACGCACACATACATATATATGAGCCTGTCTCAAAAGATGATAACTCATTTTTTGTTGTCCATTGTAACAGCACAGAAACGGTTACACTGAAAACACAAGGACATTTGCTTCATATCAAGATGTATTCTATTGGGATTATGAAACGCCATGTAAAAAACAAATCAGTTTATCCTGAGCAAATGCATAAGTAGATAGTGTGTTGATTGTTACAATGGACAAAGTTTTGTCCTATATTGCTTAGCACCTTTTGAGACAGTCTCATATATATACCAAATTAATTTTGGAGTTCATGTTTGTTTGTTTGTTGTTTTATGTCCTAGCAACATCTAAGGCCATATCAGGATGGGTACCGACCTGTGACAGTGCGCACTCATGGCGACTTTACAGTGCTGCCTCACTGGGAGACCAGGCCTCCAGCCCCATGACCTGATATCCCACTCAGTCATATTATCCTGACACTGAGCCAACCTGTCCTTGTCCTATCCTAATAATGATGAGTGCCTGGCTAGGAAGCGACAAGTATCAATTTTTAAGTCATTGGTTTGACTCGACCAGTGTTCGAACCCACGATCCCATGGTCTACCAACACGGGAGACGGACGCTCTAACTCATTCGGCCATCCTGTCTGGTAGGAAGGAGTTCATGTCAAAATGCTGGAAATGCTATGCTTCAGCAATGATAGGTGCTATTAAATTGATTTAATATTCCCACTGTGCAGCGATAAATGTTTTCCAAAAGCACCATTATCTTAATTGGATATGTAGAATCAAATCTAGGAAAGTGCTTCAGTTTAGAAAATGTTATGCTTTCATCAGACAATGCAGCTTTAATACGGAAAATAAATGACAGACAACCAAGTGTGGGACAAAAAGAGTTTATTCAAAACTCACAGCAGCACTAAAAAGAAAATAAATTAGTAGTAGGGTGGGTGGAGTGGAAATGTTTGCAGATTGCCGGCTTGACGAGAGGTGAAGAGAAAGCAATGAGCTGCATGCAGTGAACACTTATGGTGACTTCATAGTGCTGCCTCATTGGAAAATCAGGCCGCCAGCACCATGACCCGATATCCCGCTCAGTCACATTATCCTGACACTGAACCAACCAGTCTGTCCAGCAGAAGATGGGTCCAGGGCACAGTGGGAAGGATCGGTTTAACCCAACTATCCTGGTAGTTACTCCCTATGTGGAACCTATGATTCTATTTTTAGCTCTTAAGTAGTTAAAGTTGTATAAACCGATGATTTTGAGTAGCTGTCATTTGTTGAGAGAATTAAATTAGATTAATTGTTATATTCTACCTTACTTTTAGTTTGAAGTACATTAATAAACCATTGTAATTCTTCCCATATTTGGTTTTGTTTGTTTGTTGTTTTACGTCCTAGCAACACCCATATTTGGTTCTGTGTTGGTACCTGCTACCATAATCAGAATTTATACAGTACAGTAAAACCTCTCTAACCGACCACCTCCACAGATCGACCACTCCCCTATATTGATCGCTTTATTTGGGTCCCAACAACACCATTGTAACCATATTCTAACTCCCTAAACCGACCATCTGCCTAAATCGACCACTTAAAGTCGATCCCACGGTCGGTCGATTTAGAGAGGTTTTACTGTATTAGCATTATTGTAATTCGTTTGTTGTTGTTTTAGGTCCTAGCAACACTTAAGGTTATATCAGGACGTTTTCTTAGCAGAGTTCCAAAGGCGGCTAGTCGCTATGGCCCTGTCACACTACGATGTATTGCGTCAACGTACGCCCAATGGCTGAAATGGTTCCAATACATCGAGATGCGTCAAACTTTTCAGCGTTGGGGGCAAAGTTGGACGTATACATACCGTATACACAGCATATGGCCAACTTATAGCCAACATATGGGTAACGTACCTCCTGGCGAAAAATGCTCGAATTACTTTCACGGTACGTTCACGGAACACCGGGGAACGTTATATACGTTATTCGATCGCCAGAACTACGTGTCATATGTTACATACATCATGACACGGTGGAGAAATGCTAAACGTACGTTGGACGTACGTTAGGCGTATATTATCCATACGTTGTCATTACGCGGACTGTACGTTCCCAATGCCTTTAAAGTAGGTCGACTTGGTGCAATGTAGTGCAAAGTAGTGGGCAGCGTTTGACTAACATATGTCTAACGTACATCGATGTAAGCCTAATGCATACATAATGTATGTCGGACGTAAAATCCACACGTTGTCAAACGTTGTCGTACATCGAAAGTTTTGGACATGTCCAAAACCTCGACGCGCGCTGCTGTAACTCGACGTAACCTGACGTCTCTCGACATAACTCGACGTCTGGCTAACGTAAGCATGACGTAAGCATGACGTAACCCGCCGTACCTCAACGTAATGACCAAAAGTCACCTACGTCGGCTTACGTTGGCTCGTTACATCGTAGTGTGACAGGCCTATTAGTATTAGTTAGTGCACACAGCGCTAGGCAAATCAATCAATCCTTTCACAACTAGTACTTAGAGGATACCTATGTAGCAGTGACATTTAGGCCGCTAAATTATAGAGTAGGTTACGGTTCATAGCCTTGGCTGTGCCACCATCTCAACCGACGCTTATTATAATTGAGTTTACGGTACTGATATGTTTCATATTGTTAGAGGTCGTGGAATTTGATATATATATATATATATATATGTAGTACAGTTGTGGTGGAGTGGTTAGAGTGTCTGACTTTTTTCTAGGTTGGACTCCTAATCTGAAGGTCAGTGGTTCGATTCCCTGTGCCCCCATCTCTGCAAATTTCGATTTCCACCGTTGTGTATAACTTACAGCGTCATCAAAGGCCAGTTGCTCTCATGCCATGTCTATGTGGTGTGGGAGGTTAAGAATCCCTTGGGTCGGTAAAAGTGTAGGCTCGGGCTTTCTAGCGACAAACTGTCTAATGGTGAAAACAGGCTTATCCATGATAGGCAGTATAAATCTTCAACAACAGTATTACCTCGTTAAACCAAACTTGAAGGGACCCTAGGAATTTGTTTTGATTATCCGATCATTGGTTTAACCAAGCTTTGGCTTCGACTTTGACTTGGAGTAAGGCTGTATTGCATATGTAATATACAATATATGTGGACACTTTGATTATTGTTTTTTATGTACATACATTATAACTCCGTTAAACGAAGCTCGGTTAAACCAAATGATCGGTTAATCCAAACAAATTTTACAGACCTTCAAAATACTACCATTTATCATATAAAAAAGTTTGTGGGGTCTCAGATGACCTTATAACCACACGACAGTTTGGTTTAACTGTACCGGAAGTGGCCTGAGGTCCCACAATGTTGCTTGGATTAACCGATAATTAGGATTAACCGACTTTGGTTTAACCAACTTTTTTATATGATAAATGGTAGTATTTTGCCGGGCCGATGAAAAAAGTTTGGATTAACCAATCATTTGGTTTAACCAAGCTTGGTTTAACGGGGTTATACTGGATAAATATATATATTGCATATATTATAACTATGTCCCAACCACTTTTTTCTTCTCTTTCTTTTGGTACATTAGTTGATTAAGCAGGGGTAATTTTATAATCACTAACAACTGGTCTTCCTCATTGCACTGTTCCTTGCCCTATCCCGTCCTGATATGACCTTAGATGTTGCCAGGGCGTAAAACTCCAGCAACCAACCCACCTTGCCCTATCCTAGTAATGCTGAATCTCAGGCTAGGTAGCGGCAAATATAAATTGTTAAGTCATTGGTTTGACTCTATCGCGGTTCGAACCCCTTATGAGAGGTGGACACTTTCTTCATTTGGCCATCCCGTCTGGTCAAAAGCAAACTTCCGGCACCAATACACAACAAAAGTTCAATAAGGTTCTCCTATGCTGGATAGTTGCTTCAGTTGAAAATGCGGCATAGCTTTATTAATTCTAATATACAGCCGAAGAATTCATTTCTGATGTTATTGGTTTAAACGAGTTGTGTTCTATACGTTCTCTAACACTAGTCTGAGTGCCTAGATTTGTCTCAATCTAAATGCACATGGCATAAGATGTGCTGGTTATATTGATGTAACTGCAATGCTGGATAAAAGATTAATATCTTAATTTATTATATATATTTTTATAGTTGGTATTCTATGTTTCAAACAAGAGCTGAGATGAGCTGAAACTAGCACATTTCATAGCTGCACCCAGTGTATTAGCATGTGCCATGTGCTTCTCGTGGTTTTGTTTTGCTCTGATGCATCCCACAATGCACCGCACCGCTGGAACCGTGATGTAGTCTATTGAATTGACTTCACATCCCCTTCTCTGCAGCAACAAGTGCATAATAAGTACACGAGTATCTAATTTGGAAATCAAGATTCAAATCTAGATAATTGTTTTGCTTTTGTAAATGTGATGCTTTTAGCAAATTGTGCAGCTCCACACTTAGCTTAAACGCTCAGCAAAATCTGAGAAAAGAGCAACCATACAGTGAAACCCCGTTATAGCGTGACTGTTTGGTCCATTAAATATCATCGTGAAAACAAGGTGTTGCGCTAAATCGGGGTTCAGTTTATTGAATTACCTTTGAATTAATGAATACTGTTGGGTCCATTAAATATCATCGTCTAAACAGTGGGGTCACGCTAAATCGGGGTTCAGTTTATTGAATTACCTTTGAATTAAGGAATACCGTTGGGTCCATTAAATATCATCGTCTAAACAGTGGGGTGGTGCTAAATCAGGGTTCAGTTTATTGAATTACCTTTGAATTAAGGAATACCATTGGGTCCATTAAATATCATCATGAAAACAGGGGGTGGCGCTAAATCGGGGTTTAGTTTATTGAATTACCTTTGAATTAAGGAATACCGTTGGGTCCATTAAATATCATCGTCTAAACAGTGGGGTGGTGCTAAATCAGGGTTCAGTTTATTGAATTACCTTTGAATTAAGGAATATCTTTGGGTCCATTAAATATCATTGTCTAAACAGTGGGGTCATGCTAAATCGGGGTTCAGTTTATCGATTTACCTTTGAATTAAGGAATACCATTGGGTCCATTAAATATCATCGTCTAAACAGTGGGGTGGCGCTAAATCGGGGTTCAGTTTATTGAATTACCTTTGAATTAAGGAATACCGTTGGGTCCATTAAATATCATCGTCTAAACAGTGGGGTTGCACTAAATCGGGGTTCAGTTTATTGAATTACCTTTGAATTAAGAAATACTGGGTCCAATGAATCATCGCATTATATCAGGATTCGCGTTAAATCGGGGCGCGTTATAATGGGGTTTCACTGTACTGTCATATCTAAATTATCGATTAATACACCCTGTCACAAGATGGAGATTATCTAGGAATATTTTACTTTATTCACTGTATTAAAGCTGCACAATCCGATAAAAGCAACATATTATCTAAACCAAAACACTTACCTACATTTGATACTACAAATCCAACTTAGACACGGGTGTACTCAATAAACATTTATTGCTGCATTGAAGGAGTATTAATTCAATTTAATTAATTTAATAGAACCTGCGTCCACTGAGGCATATGATGGCCTACATTATGGTCTGCACACCAAATGTGATTTAGTATTTTTTCACCGCAAATATATTCAAAATTAAAGTTGCATAGTCCGATGGTTTTGAATTTCTGTATTTTTTCTGAGATAAATATATTAGATCGATCACTAGTATCTACTTTACATTAGTTCAAAGTTACTTTTATTTTAAATGGTAAACCTTTGAGATATTTTGAGTGCAAACATGGAAAATTAGTTTTGGCAAGCTTGTCAAAACTCTGACACCATAGACTTCTGCAGTAATAGGTTCTGTTAAATTGACTCAGTATTGCCTTCTATGCAGAAACAAATGCTTAATAAGTGCATCAGTATCTAAGTTAGATATGTAAAATCTAATCTAGATACTTGGTTTGGTTTTGAAAATTTGATATTTCATCGGACTATGCAGCTTTAACCTGTATAAATATAAGTTGCTTCAAATGAAAGTAAAGTAGATAATAATGATCGACCTAACAGTATATATAGTGAAACCCCGCTATAACGCACCCTGATTTAACACATTGTGGTGTTCTCTGTGGTGGAGTGGTTAGAGTGTCTGACTTTTTTCTAGGTCAGACTCCTAATCTGAAGGTTGGTGGTTCGATTCCCTGTGCTTCCACCTCTGCCAATTTGGATTTCCACCGCTGTGTATAACGTACAGCGTCATCAAAGGCCAGTTCCTCTCATACCATGTCTATGTGGTGTGGGAGGTTAAAAATCCCTTGGGTCGGTAAAAGTGTAGACTCGGGCTTTCTATCGACAAACTGTCTAATGGTGAAAACAAGTCTATTCAGACTTATCCATGATAGGCAGTATAAATCTTCAAGAAGAAAAAAACATTGGGATATAACACGATGATTTATTGGACCCATAATTCTTTAGTTCAGACGTAATTCAGTAAAGTGACCCCCAATTTAGCGCGACCCCGATTTTTTCGCAATCACATTATATGGACCTGAAGGATCGCATTATAGCCGGGTCATGCTGAATATTTAAAATAATTTACAGTGACTCAAAACCATTAGACTGCACAATTTTAATCCTATATTTTAATAGCAATATATGAGGCCACCAGCACTTCATGTGTTTCTGTTAGATAATTGCTGTTGGAGGATAGCTTGACACACAGCTCAATTATAAATTCACAGACATGGTGTCGGATTACCTACCTTAGGTCATTGTGGAATGATGGTCAGGAACCAGTTCGTGTCTAAGCATGGTGACAATATAGCTCTACACCTAACAGAGACCAGCAGTGCATTAACACCGCCATATAAGCTGACTCAGAGTTGGCAAGTTTATAGGTTTGCATGTGTTTACTCCCTAAGAAACCCCCATCACAAGCTTTATCAATCAATCAATCAATCAATCAACCAACAACTTTTATTCCAGGATATTACATCCATATCAAAATGCATTACCTTACAGCTTGCAGCTATAAACATCGTTCGAAATAAGAGTTTGTCCGCTTGTCCGGGACAAGTGGAAATTCAGACGGACATTCACATCACACTATACCTGTCCGTTGAACAAGTGGAATATTTGGCTTACTTCTATCAATGTTATGTGATGTATAGCGCACTATACGAGTATAAATACAAGGGTAACATGTACATCCTACATTTCTTCTTGCGCATTGGTGGAGTGCCCCCCACCCTCCCAGCTGTCGAGTAAATTGCCGGGTGGGCGCCCCCCTCGCGTCACACACTGGAGGATATTATTATGCGAGTTTGAGTTGTCCGTCTGAATTTTCACTCGTCCTCAGTACTTCCCTATTAGTTAAGTACTGTGGACAAATGAAAATTCAGACGGACAAGTGAAACTCACACCAGACTCCGATGGACAAGTGAAATCTTTTGCTTATTTCTGATCACTGAGAATTATATATCATATTTCTTTGGTGATTAGACGATGGTGATTATACAATGAGCTGCCCAGTTTAGCTATGCACATCATAAAACGATCAACAATAAATTTTTTTTATGACAGTTCACCCCTAGGAGATCAATATTTATTTGTTTTTAGCCGCGGGTCATTGTTTTTAATTTCTTGATACAGGAGTAAATGTGTTGTATAATTCATTATGTGGATATTATTGGTGATGGAGTACTTGTATTAATCGCTGTCCGCGATAATAGTAATACAACTTGACTCTCTCAGTCTCTGGTTGGGATTACTTGTTCATATCTAGATGTACCTTGTTCATATCTAGATGTACCTCGTTCATTATCTAGATGAACCTCATTCATTATCTAGATGTACCTTGTTCATTATCTAGATGTACCTGGTTCATATCTAGATGTACCTTGTTCCTATCTAGATGATCCATGCTCATATCTAGATGTACCTTGTTCATATGTAGATGTACCTTGTTCATTATCTAGATGTACCTTGTTCATTATCTAGATGTACCTTGTTCCCACATAAATGTTCCTATCTAGATGTACCTTGTTCATTATCTAGATGTACCTGGTTCATATCTAAATGTACCTTGTTCCTATCTAACTGTACCTTGTTCCTATCTAGATGTACCTTGTTCCTATCTAGATGTACCATGTTCATATCTGGATGTACCTTATTCCTATCTATTGCCCTATCATATTAACAGATTAATGCTGAGCGCCAGGTTAGGAAACGACAAGTATCAATTTTGTAAGTCATTGGTTTGACTCGACTAGATATTGAACTCCCGACCTTCCCACACGGGAAGTCTGCGCTCTACTGATTTGCCCACCGCGTGGTTCGAACCAGTTATGTTGGGTAGGGTACTATATCTGAGCCCCCTGGACAACTGCTCATCTGCATCCAACAGCTGTTTTCCCAGACTGAACTTAGTCTTCGATGTTAAGGATTAAATATGTATGATTGTAATCAATATGCTCCGTGCAAGGGGAAAAAAACACCCAAAAGGCTACATGTGGAACATGAACAACTGGGGTCTATTGATGGTTGCTTGTTGGAGTATTACATCCTGGCAACATCAAAGGTCATATCAGGATGGGCATCGATTTGTGACAGTGCACATTCATAGCGACTTTATAGTACTGCCCCATTACTGTACCATTACCTGATATACCACTCAGTCACATTATCTTGACACTGAACCAACCAGTACTTGCGCTATCCTAATAATGCCGAGCACCTGGCTAGGAAGCGATAAGTTTCAATTTTTCAAGTCCTTCGTTTGACTCGACCAGGTTTCAAACCCATGGGTTTGAATCCCACGATCTTCCAAAACGTGGGTCTATTGAGGATTTGGCATGTGACGTCACAGATCACATGTTTTTGTTTAGATATCCAGGCTGGACGCCAGACTAATCAATAGGTTGGGATAATGGAGACTGACATTTTAAATTTCTCCTTTTGTTTCAAAAGATGACTTGAAATACACCAGGTTGGATTAAAAACATGCTTTTACATCAACTAAATATTATGCTCGCGTGCGCTCTCTATCATGCTCTCTTTCTCTTTCTCACTCTTTCTCTCTGTTTTTGTCTCTTTCTCTTTCTCTCTCTTTCTCTCTCTCTTTCTCTATCTTTCTATCTCTCTTTCTCTCTCTCTTTCTCACGCTTTCTCTCTCTTTCTCTCTCTTTTTCCTTCCCTCTCTTTCTCTATCTTTCTCTCTCTCTCTCTATATATATATACCAGACGGGGTGGCCAGATGAGTAGAGCGTCCGTCTCCTGTTTTGGGAGATCGGGGGATCCGAACCCATGAGTTTGTGGGTTCGAATCCTGGTCAAGTCAAACCAATGACTTAAAAATTGATACTTGTCGCTTCCTAGCCAGGCGCTCGGCATTATTAGGATAGAGCAAGGACTGGTTTGGCTCAGTATCAGTATAATGTGGCTGAGTGGGATATCAGGTCATGGTGCTGGTGGCCTGGTTTCCCAGTGGGGCAGCACTATAAAGTCGCCATGAGTGTGCACTCTCACAAGTCGGTACCCATCCTGATATGACCTTAGATGTTGCTAGGGCGTAATACAACAACGAACTCTCTCTATATATATATATATATACATTTAACCACCCACCAAATATCGCCAAAAGACTTTTAGGAACGGTAATTGGTGCTTGATCATAGGGTAGCATCAATAGTAGTATGTGTAGGACCTTTATAGCCGACCTCTGTAATCATAGGGGCTCTGAAATTGATGTTATTGGTGTCATTATCATTTATGTATGAATACAATAGCCTGGATCATACAATATTACAATGATAGTGATAAACTCGTTATCGCGTGTAATAAGCTCTATAGTGCCTCCCCCTATTTCTCCCCCCCCCCCCCCATCCATGGGTGGGAGGGGTCCCGGTGTAACGATTTCAACTTCCCCCCTTCCCAAGTTCCCCCCGGGAATCTGAAAACGTTTTTAACTTCCCTCCGGGGAAAGTAAAAACGTTTTCAGATTCCCAGGAGGGGAACTTAAAAACAGTTTTCAGATTCCTCCCCCTATTTTCAAATTCCCCCTCTGGGAATTTAAAATTGTTCAAGAATAAAGAAAATTCCCCAAAATGTAAAAGTTTTAAAAAGATCGAAAATCTATGAAAAATAGTAATAGTAGTCACCAAAATTTCCCCAAAAAGATTTGTTGTTAATCGAACAATTTCATGTAAAAAATTCACCAAAAAAATGTATATTTGACGAAAATAAAGAATTTCACACAAAAATTCTATATTTTTTTAATTATTCAAAAAAGCACAACAAATTGAAAAGTTAAACAAATCGAAAATTTCACGGAAAATAAAAAATTTCCAGACAATTTCCAGGGGGGTAGGGGTGAGGGTGGGGGTGGAGGAAAAAGGCAGCCTAAGGATCCCAACCACATTCCTCTGAGAGGGCCTGGGGAGGCTGGGTGGTTGGTGTAGTTTTACGCACGTTTTCAAGTTCCCCGGGGGGAGGGAAAGTTAAAATGAGGGAGGGAACTTGAAAACGTTTTCAAATTCCCCTGGGAGGAATTTGAAAACGTTTTCAAGTTCCCGGGGGGGAACTTGAATCAGGGGGGAATTTGAAATCTTTACACTGGCATGCACCGCTCCAACCCCTTTGCGGGTCTTGACACTCCACTCACTTGGAAATTTTACACTATTATTAAGAAAAATGGATATGCTGTTGTGATATTATATCACTTAAATTATTGGTGAAAGTAATAAAGGCTCCAATTGAACTACCATTGATATGGTCTCATGAAAAAGTAAAGTAAAATTTGTTTTATTTAACGACGCCTCTAGAGCACATTGATTTTTATCAGCGGCTATTGAACGTCAAACATATGGTCATTCTGACATATTTCGTTGGAGGAAACCTGCTACCTCCACATAGGCTACTCTTTCTGATAATCAGCAAGGGGTATTTTATATGCACTTTCCCACAGACAGGACAGCACATACCACAGCCTTTTGATGAACCGGTTGTGGACCACTGGTTGGAATAGATAATAGCCCCAAACTGCAAATGTGTCCACTGAGCAGGATCGATCGCATGACCCACAGATTCACAGTTGGACACTCTATCACCTGAGCTACGTCCTTCTATGTTGACCCAAAAATTAAAACTCAGTGAATATATCTACACAAATAGGCCTACTATTGCTGTAACTCATGAAAAATAATGGCGGATTATTTAACTATAGGCCTACATCAAGTGATGGATGCATTGATGCTGAAATACAGAGGAGGATGGCCAAGGCTAGCACATCTTTCGGCCGACTACACCAGAGACTCTGGAACAACCACCATGTGTCCATGCGGGTCAAAGGCAAGATCTACCATGCAATCGTGCTATCCACCCTACTATACAGAGCTGAGGCCTGGACGGTGTACAGACTACAGGTGAAAAAGCTGCATGCCTTCATGATGCGACATCTGCGTTCAATCATGAGGCTAACCTGGAAGGACAAAGTGACAAATAAGGAAATACTCGAACGAACGGGGCTGCACTCTATGGAAGATCTTCTGATAAAAAAGAATCTCCGGTACCTCATGAGGATGTCATCAGACAGGCTACCAAAGCAGATTGTCTATTTTCAACTATCTTCTGGTTACGCCCTCGTCTCCGGTTCAAGGATACCATCAAGAGAAACCTGAAGCTGAGAAACATCAAGACCGACTCATGGACATCACTCTCACAGCAGAGAGCTAAATGGAAAGCGGCAGTCAAGTAATGAAAGCAGTCTTTGTCGCATCGCGACCGACAGCATGATGATGATGATGAGGCCTACAGGGATGTGGAATAACGAACATATAGTGTGACTTTCTGGAAAGATGAATTGGTATTCTTGTCTATGGTGGTTAAAGTTGCATAGTCTAATATTTATTAGATTTGATCCGATATAGCCAAAATAGATATTTGTGTACCTATTGAAAATGTATTGCTTCCAAGAAAGGCATGCTAAGTCAATGTAATAAAAACCTGTCACTCTTGAAGCTAATCGTTTGTGAACGCTCATGTGCTTGCCAAAATTAATTTGGCATTGTTGCATTTTAAATATTGTTATAGCTTTAAATATCAGTTTATCCTAATCAGCTTTTAATATCAGTTAGCTTTAAATAAAAGACACTTCAAACTAAATGGAAGTAGATTATATTGATCAACCTAATGTATTTATCTATAATTCACTTCACATATCTCCACAGATAAAGGTTACCTCAAACTAAGGGGGAACTGGATTATATTGATTAACCTAATGTATTTATCGATTAAAATAAAAGAAAAACTGGCAGAAATTCAAAACCATCAGACTATGCAACGTTAAAGGTGCATAGTCTGATGAAATATCAAATTTTCGAAACCGAACCAAATATCTAGATTTTATTTGACATATCTAACTTAGATCTTGATGCACTTATTAAGCATTTATTTCTGCATAGAAGGCAATACTGAGTCAATTTAACATAACCTCTTACTGCAGAAGTCTGTGGTGTCAGAGTTTTGGCAAGCCTGCCAAAACTAAGTTTACCATTTAAAATAAAAGTAACTTTGAACTAATGTAAAGTAGATACTAGTGAGCGATCTAATATATTTATCTCAGAAAAAATACAGAAATTCAAAACCATTGGACTATGCAACTTTAATGCACACCGTCCAAAATGGCGGAGTAAACAAAGGTCACGTGGTTTTGTGACGTCACTGCAGACCTCAATCCCGCAATAATTTGCGCATGCGCCGTGCCAATTTGCGCATGCGCCGTGCAAATCGGCGCACACACCGTACTAATGTGGGTGTTCGTCGCTGCTATTTGCTAAGGCCGCTAGAAATGGTTGTTAGTTTATTGGAGCTTTACATCCTAGCAACATCTAAGGTCATATCAGGACGGGTACCGCCTTGTGACAGTGCACACTCATGGCAACTTTCTAGTGCTGCTCCATTGTGAGATCAGGCTGCCGGCACCATGACATGATATCCCACTCAGTCACATTATCCTGTCACTGAGCTCACCAGGCCTTGCCGTAAGTCATTGGTTTGATTGGACTGGGAATCCAACTCCTAACCTTCCGCACGGGAAGCCTGCGCTCTACCAATTCGGCCACTGCGTCCGATCACTAGAAATGTAGGCTTATGTTTGCGAGCCTGGTTATGTTATCATGTGATTGGACGATAAGCTGTGCACCCACGTCAGCCAAATAAACATAATTGAGAATGAATCTATATTTCTGGGTGGTCCCCAAAGGGTGAGGATAATGTGACTTGAGTGAGATACCATATCCTCATGCCAATTGCATGGTAGCTCATAGATAAAAGATTCACCCGGCATTTGTAGTACACGGGTGAACGACAATGTAGTGTAAATACGGGCGAAAATAGCTTTAGTATAGAACAGGAAGTAGAATGCCTGCCTCCAGTATCAAATGGATACTTATATAGGCACAGAGTTGGTCAAATGGGAGAGAATGCAAAAAGACCAGATGGCAGCCATAGAACATCATCGATTTCACTTTTAAATCTTATTAAACTAGATATTTTATTATATTTTTCAACTCAAACATAGCGGGGAAATATGAAGACATATACAAAGAATAAATGTTGCTTCTCAAATTGTGAAATTAGGCTCTCAAATCATTTCCCCGCTTTTTCGACCATTTTTATATAGGGTTGGTATTCACCCGTGTACTGCGAGTACCGGGTGAATCCTTTATCTAGGTAGCTCAGGGAAACAACACTATCAATCCACTGAGTGTACAGTGCCATGAGTCGGCATTCATTCTGATGTTACAGCATATATTGATAGGAAGAAAAACCCCAATTACTCATTCACCCAGAAGCAATGCTTAAAGCTGCATAGTCCGATGAAGGCTTAAAATGTCAAAAACTAAAACACTGATCTAGAATTGTTTCTACATATTCAACTTAGGTTCTCATGTACTTATTAAAGCTGCATAGTCCGATGAAAATATCAAATTTTCAAAACCTAAACAATTCTCTAAATGTGATCCTACATATCTAACTTAGATAATGGTTCACTTATTAAACATTTGTCACCACATAGAAGAGAATACGGAGGCAATTTAATAGAACCTGTTACCGCAGAAGCCTATGGGGTCAGAGTCTTGACAAGCTTGCCAATATTAATTTTGCATGGTTCCACTTCCAATATCTCAAAAGTTAGCCATTTAAAAGAAAAGTTGCTCCAAGCTAAAATAAGGTACATAATAATGATCAACCTAATGTGTTTATCTCAGAAAATTTCAGAAACTCAAAACCATCGGACTATGCAACTTTAACCATTTGTTGCTACACTGAAGGGTTACTAAGCCAATTTAATGGAACAGTTTAGCGGCGAATGCTTATGGGAGTATCCTGATATGACCTTAGATATTGCTAGGACGTAAAACAACAACAAACAAACACACTTATGGGAGTCAGGCATTTTGTTGTGCTTGCCAAAATTAATTTGGCATCTTTCCACTTCAAATAGCTCTAAAGTTAAACATTTAAAATCAGTCACTTTGAACTAATGTAAAGTAAATTATAATGATTAACCTAATGTGTTTATTATGTTTAAATGGCAGAAACTCAGAATTATCGGGCTATACAACTTTAACTTCCGTGACCAGAATAGATAAAAGATTCACCCCATACTTGCAGTACAGGAGGAGTGAATACAAACCCTATATAAAAGCTGGCGAAAACTGCTTTAGTATGGAACAGGAAGTAGAAACTCAGTATCAAATGGCTACCCATTTCGGCACAGAGTTGGTGAAATGAGAGAGAATGCAAAAAGACAAGATGACGGTGATAAAATGCCATCGGTTTTATTTGTAAAATTCCTTAAACTATAAGTTTTATTATATATTTCAAATCAAAAGTAGCAGGTAAATATGAAGATTTATGTGAAGAATATATTTTGCTTCTTAAATTAAGAATTTACCAGTTCAATTCATTTCCCTGCCATGTCGAAATTCTTCGCCCGTTTTTCTAATAGGTTGGTTTTCACCTCTGTACTGGAAGTACGGGGTGAATCCTTTATCTATGACGAGAGGAGAAGTGTTGTTTCCAAGGTGATGTTGGCTGTCTGTGGTATCATATTTATTATACAAGCACCGTAAGGCTGTAATCGATTAAACACATCGGACCATCCGAATCACTTTTTCCCCCTCATGTGCAGATCTAGATAAAAGATTCACCCCGTACTTACAGTGCAGGGGTGAATGACAATGTAGTCTAAATACAGGTGAAACTAGCTTGAATATGGAACAGGAAGTAGAATGCCTGGCACCAGTGTCAAATGGTTACTTATATCAACACAGAGTTGGTGAAATGGGAGAGAATGCAAAAAGACAAGATGGCGGCCAGAGAATGCCGTCGATTTCACTTTTAAATTGCATTAAAGTATATGTTTTATTATATTTTCCAATTCAAAAGTAGCGGGTAAATATGAAGACGTACATAAAGAATATATTATGCTTCTTAAATTAAGAATTTACCAGCTCAGTTAATTAACGCAGCATGTCGAAATTCTTCGCCAGCTTTTCTAATGGGTTGGTTTTCACCCCTGTACTGGAAGTACGGGGTGAATCTTTTATCTAGTGCAGATCCTACAACCTCGGGTTGCATAATCGAATACGCTCGCTGCTGTAAAAAAAAATGGTGTCTTAATTCAAAACCTTTTAAAAGAAAAAACCAATATAACTACAGCAGCATAGGATTCAAAGTATTGTATGATTGCATAGTTTAGTTATATTTCCATTTCATGAATCTGGGTTATTAAAAAAAACACCATTAAAACAGACATGTGGGACTTGTACTGGTAGCTGTTATCCTTCAGGTACCATCACAAATGTGACGTCATCGCTCCTGATGGTCCCAGCCAAGACGTGGGGCATTGGGGTCGGATCGTTTTGCACACGGCCCGTGTATTTTTAGTTTCACCTCGCAATGTTCTATTTGAAATCCAGACGACTCGGATCACTCGAGTGGTCCGGACAGTCATAATCGAATACGGCCTAAATGTGTGAGAATGTGTGAGAATGTGTGGGTGCTTACGACTAGAACTAGATAAAAGATTCACCCGGTACTTGTAGTACCCGGGTGAAGACCAGCCTTATATAAAAACGGTCGAAAAATCGGGCTAATGAGATGAGTCTTTATGAGAGCCTAATTTCACAATCTAAGAAGCAACATTTATTCTCTGTATATCTTCATATTTACCCGCTACTTTTGAGTTAGAAAATATAATAAAACATATACTTTAATGCAATTTAAAAGTGAAATCGACAGCGTCTCTGGCTGCCATCTTGTCTTTTTGCATTCTCTCCCATTTCACCAACTCTGTGCTGATATAAGTAACCATTTGACACTGGTGCCAGGCATTCTACTTCTTGTTCCATACTAAAGCTATTTTCGCCCGTATTTAGACTACTTTGTCGTTCACCCCTGTACTGGAAGTACGGGGTGAATCGTTTATCTAGACTAGAACAAGCTACCTAGATACTCAGCAGCTGTTGGTGTTGCTCACATACTAGAAATAAAACTTACTAATCCTAGCTTTTGTGGCATATCTGTCACGATATCCCACGATTGCTACAACTAATTTTGCCCCGTCCTGATGTGAAGTTAGCTGTTGCTAGGAAGCAAAACCCCAAACAAACAAAGCAATTATGCTGTACACACCCTACTTAACTCTGTCTAAATTCCCATCGGCCTATAAGATTGAAAAATGTTAGCGTATTCGATGCTTGAGGGGTGGAGGTAGAAGTGGGTCTTTTCAACTCCCCCCCCCCCTCCCCCTACACACATCCACCCAACCTCCCAGACCACATACATGCATACATGCATCCACACACGTCTAACTCTACCTACCCCCGTGTAACTCATACATACATCTCCACACACTGACACATAACACACACACCCCCGACACACACACACACATACACAGAGCCCTACCACCCAAACACATACACACAACATTATCCCTCAAACAAAATCCACACAATCCATCCCATACCCCCCCCCCCCCCACTGCCCCCACCCACACATACCCAAATCCCACTCGCATACGCAAACACAACCTCCCCGCGCCTCCACACATACCCAAATCCCACTCACCCACCAACCCACTCACCCACTCACTCACTCAGACCAATCAACTTTTAATACAGCTCTCCCGGAGTGCTTGGCAGGCAGTCGGCCCCCACGTACTGCTTGTTACAAGCCCACCGGGAACCGGCGGCGCGTTTCACCCACAATTCACCGACGATGTATGCCATCGGGCTCTACCAATTCATGCGACAGCACCATTTCCGCTTACATAGTTAGTTTTTGGAGTTTTACATCCTGGCAACAGCTACGGTCATATCAGGTCAGGTACCGACTTGTGATAGTGCACACCCATGGCAAATTTATAGCACTGCCCCAGTGGGAGACCAGGCTGCTGGCACCATGACCCAATATCCCAAGCAGTCACATTATCCTGATACTGTGCTAACCAGCCCTTGTCCTAGCCTAATAATGCTGAGCACTAGACTAGGTAGATAAAGGATTCACCCGGTACTCGCAGTACACGGGTGAAGACCAGCCTTATATAAAAACGGTCGAAAAATCGGGCTAATGAAATGAGTCTTTCTGAGAGCCTAATTTCACAATATAAGAAGCAACATTTATTCTTTGTATATGTCTTCATATTTCCCCGCTACCTTTGCGTTGAAAAATATAATAAAACATCTGGTTTAATAAGATTTAAAAGTGAAATCAACAGCATTCTATGGTCGCCATCTTGTCTTTTTGCATTCTCTCCCATTTCACCAACTCTGTGCCGATCTAAGTAACCATTTGACACTGGAGCCAGGCATTGTAATTCCTGTTCCATACTAAAGCTATTTCCGGCCGTATTTATACTATGTTGTGGTTCACCCGTGTACTGCGAGTACCGGGTGAATCTTTTATCTACATGCTAGGTAGCGACAAGTATAAATTTGATAAGTCATTGGTTTGACTCGGCTGGGATTAAAACCCTATTTAGTCAATAGACCTAGGTTGCACAGAAAAGGTAAATCAGTTCCATTGGTTGGGATTATTTATCCAAATATAAATAATCCACTTCAATTAACGACGCAAATATATATACAGTATAACCCCGTTAAACCAAACTTGAAGGGACCATAGCAATTTGTTTGGATTAACCGATCATTGGTCTAACCGAGCTTTGGTTTCGACTTTGACTTGGCTTTGGCAAAAACGTGGGTGCATTATGAATGTAATAGATAATGTATCTGGACACTTTGGTTATTGTTTTTATGTATATACAGTATAACCCCATTAAACCAAGCTCAGTTAAACCAAACAATCGGTTAATCCAAACTTTTTTCGACGGCCCGGCAAAATACTACCATTTATTATATAAAAAAGTCTCAGATGACCTTATAACCACATGAAAGTTTGGTTTAACCATACGGAAGTGGCCTGGTGCCCGACAATTTTGTTTGGATTTACCGATACTTTTGATTAACCGACTTTGGTTTAACCAACTTTTTTATATGATAAATGGTAGTATTTTGCCTGGCCGCCGAAAATAGTTTGGATTAAGCGATATTTTGGTTTAACCGAGCTTGGTTTAACGGGGTTGTACTGTATATTGGTATTGTTCAACAACCATACAGCATGTAGCGGTAGGCTGCAGGATCCCGCACAGCTCGCTGTACAGGATCCTGGTTATGGCACCAGTCTCGTTGGGGTGATGGAAATGGGAACTATTTGCCTAGAGCAGGATTCGAACCTATATTTATTGCCAGTCCGGGGGCTAGTATGCTAGCTATTACACTAGCTAGGCTACCTGATGCAATCACTCTATGCATACACGCCTTCCTGTCTATTTCCTTTCCTTAAAGACCGGGCGCGGTGGCCGAATCGGTAGAGCACAGGCCTCACGTGCGGAAGATCGGGAGTTTGCGAGTTCGGTTCCCAGTCGAGTCAAACCAATGACTTAAAAATTGATACTTGTTGCTTTCTAGCCTGGTGCTCGGCATTATTAGGATAGGACAAGGGCTGGTTGGCTCAGTGTCAGGATAATGTGACTGAGGGGGATATCGGGTCATGGTGCCGGCGGCCTGATTTCCCAGTGGGGCAGCACTATAAAATTGCCATGAGTGCGTATTGTCACAAGTCGGTACCTGTCCTGACATGACCTTAGATGTTGCTAGGATGTAAACCAACAAACAAACAAACCTTTCCTCAGATGTCAGTGAGGATTACTACTGTAGCAACCCACTTACCTGAACTACTTCATGCTGTCAACCCCCAGCCTTATAAGTACAAGCATGTACCTAATCATTCACTAACAGAATAACACATCTTAAAACCCGAACCAGACGGGATGGCCAAATGAGTTGGAGCGTCCGTCTCCCGTGTTGGTGCCATGGGATTGTTAGTTCGAGTCAAACCAATTACTTAAAAATGTATACCTGTCGCTTCCTAGCCAGGCGCTCAGCATTATTAGGATAGGCCAAGGACTGGTTGGCTGAGTGTCAGGATAATGTGACTGAGTAGGATATCAGGTCATGGTGCTGGCAGCCTGGTCTCCCAGTGGTGCAGCACTATAAAGTCACCATGAGCGTGCACTGTCACAAGTCGGTACCCAACCTGATATGACTTTAGATGTTGCTAGGACATAAAACAACACAACAAACAATCTTAAAACCCTATCCACAATAAAATGCCATCTAAGCAATTCAGACCAGACGGGGTGGCCGAATGAGTTGAGCGTCCGTCTCCTGTTTTGGGAGATCGGGGAATCCGAACTTATGGGTTCGTCGGTTCGAACCCAGACCGAGTTAAACCAATGACATAGAAATTGATACAAACGTTGAATTGCTGCTAGCCCAACGCATTTTTAACAGTTTACCAGACACAAAAAGTGAAACAAATTCAGAGGCGGGCGATTTTTTTTTGGGGGGGGGGGGATGTCGGGCTTCAATGTAATGTCAATATATACTAGAATATAGAATTATTACTATCTCATAAGTTATATGCAAGTCTTGAAATGGATAATATGGTCATTTCAGCTGACTTGTTGATTGATACTTCTGATGGCAATATCAGACTACACATACATATATATATATATATATAGGACACTTTATTTGCGTCATGGCTAAGCATAATACAGGCTTACCAGTAAAAGTTGGAAATCGGGGCTGAGAATGACTCCCCAGCACGCGCACAAGCCGGAACTGACCGGTGGTGGCGCTGGTGTAGGCAACACCAGGGCAAATACGGGCAAGTCAACGATTGGACATAATAGTCGAGAAGTAATAATAAATAATAATAATCATAATTATTAGGTTAGAACTCCGCCCCTTTTATATAGACATAATAAATTATACAATTCTCTCTCTCTCTCTCTCTATATATATATATATTGTCAGCGTTCGAAATAAGAGCTTGCCCGCTTGTCAGGGACAAGTGAGAATGGGCATGGACAAGTAGAATATAGTTTGAGCTTGTCCTTTGGACAAGTGAAAATTGTGGGCTGAAAAACATGTATTTTGTGATTTCTCATTCATTTGTAGCCAAGAGCTATATGTTTATATATGTATATATGCTGTATAAGAATTATACTAGTATAATAACCCGGAATTCTATACTCTCCTAACACCCACCCACCAGTAATCGGGTGGTTGAGCCTGGGATTACTCATCTACTGCTCAGGCTTCAACTCCGACGGTGGTGCCACCACTCGCCTGCTCACTGTCCTACTCACTTAACGCAGAGAAATGCATATATATGTATGTTAATATTTATGTATATTATGTATATAAGGTAAGTACTGTGGGCAAGTGAAAATTCAGACGGACAAGTGCAACATCACACTAGACCTGCCCGGTAAATAAGTGGGAAAAGTTTGCTTATTTCTATCACTGATTGTAAATAAATATATTGTCAAAAGGCTGGAAGATCAGTGCCACAACATTGGGGGAAAAATACTTTTTCAATTAATAAACTATATTTACAACAACAAAAATAAAACAAAAATATAATAAAATCCCATAGACTTTAGCAGAGACAGATAATGCAAATGTACTAAACACATTAACGGAGAAGTAAATGGATACATGCATCCCAACAGTTTTATTCCTGAATACATACATGGTAGAGTATATCTGATATTTGTATTAACTAGTCTAGTGTGAGTAATCATATTCTCAACAATTAGATCCACTTTTGCCACATTTTGGCTTTGTTTGTCACCGCTACTATCATCGCATGACTGTCATTCGGCTTGACTGTCATTCTATGTGATTGTCATTAGGATCGACTGTCATCACGTGTGGCTGTCATTACAGGTGACTCTCATTTTGTGCAGCTGTCATTAAACATGTATATATCATCTCGTGCGACTGTCATTCTGCATGACCATCATTTGTGACTGTAATATTGTGTCACTCATTTGCATGGATATCATTCCTAATGACTGGCGTTCATCATGACTGGCATTCATCATGACTGGCATCCATCATGGATATACTTCCTAATGACTGTCATTCATCATGACTGTCATTCATCATGGATATACTTCCTAATGACTGCCATTCATCATGACTGTCATTAATCATGGATACAATTCCTAATGACTGCCATTCATCATGACTGTCATTCATCATGGATATAATTCCTAATGACTGTCATTCATCATGACTGTCATTCATCATGGATATAATTCCTAGTGACTGTCATTTCTCATGACAACCTCTATCAATCTGCTTTCCCCCGCTCGCCTCTAATGCTGAGTGTGCTGTGTTAATTAAATATCTCGATGCAAGATGGTGTTGTTTTTTTGTGACAAGTTTTTTATTCTGCCCATAACGTATAAGCTCCCGTGGTACTATCCGAAATTATGCAATGATGCAATACTGTCAGTCACACCTAATATGTCACTTCCGAGTTCTTCTGCAACCAGGGCCGCATTTAAGGTCCATCTCGGAGGTGCCTCGGAGATGGCCCTGATGTCACGCTAGTCTGAACGTATTTAGCTGTCGGCCGCCTCGAAAATGCCAGCTTCCATAGGCGGTGGCCATTTGCAATGGAAAAGCTGCGCTGTGATTGGCTGAAACCATTGAATACGGCGGCCATTTTCGAGGCGCTTTTTGTCTCCTATCTGAAAAGGGAGGCATCTCCGAGATGTCTCCAAGATGCACCCTGAACATAAATAGGCCAAAAACCGCCGTGGAGACGTCTCCGTGGTGCCTCTGAGACGCACCCTGAACACTGCTCAGGTAAACCTAATAGGCAGAAAGAAGGGTGGGTGGGTGGGTACTGGACTGTGAATAAACGCCTCACATGGTTTAAAAAATAATTACTGCATTAAAAAGGAGTATTCAACAATGGCATGACAAGCTGTCAAGATGTTTGGTCATTGGGGTGGTTTATTACATAACAAAAATATAATTAAGCATTTGGAGGTCCAACACAGTACTGTGTAGTCACAGGTACACACGCCATCCTGCGGCCGGTCCGGGAACCAGTGATCGTGATGCAGGACCCAGCAGTGAACTGGCCAACTGGGAAGTGACGTATTCAAAAGTACATCAAGCGCATAGTACGCAAACATATAGATATGGTTCCTATTCGTAGAACAAAAACACACACTGTTTTGTGTTAATTAGGTTATTATAGTAAATACTACGTTGAAAACATCACAGTCATATCACGGTTTTGGCTTAACTGCTAAGTTATATTTGAAGGGTTCAGGCGCAAAAACCGACAAACGCCATCCAGGATTAAATGAAACCATGACTACCGTGTTTGAGCTGAAGCTGCCATCATTCCAATAATCAAATCTGTTTTTTCCCGCAGAAGCTGCCACGTGCCCTATTTAACGCCCTACTCAATATCAAGTCAATAGACTTTCACTGGAAAGTGCAACAATAAAATTCCATTTGACAGAAATCAACTGTAATGGATATGTCGGTGTTTGGACCTGAGCCCTTCATTTATACAACTGTATAGGAAAATGATACAATTAAACAGATAAAGCTTAAACAAACTAATCATATCGTCCATCTTAATCACAAAGTAATTCTAGCCTGAAGATGGAATATGCGTTAGAGGGCCAGTAACATGATCAACACACAACTTTACTTATTCAGCAGGGTCCGTACACATATGAAGATATGGAATTCAAGGCCATTTCAAGGCTTTTCAATGCTGTTTTTGATAGGAATTCAAGACTATTTTCATTTGGATTTAGTCTGAAATCGCCATTCCGAATTCAGACTTAGTTTAGATCAGTGGGGACAGTTTAAAAGAATTCAATGCTTTTCAAAGACTAATTACCCAAAATAGGTTAAATTTGGGGCTTTTCAAGGCCTTGAAATGAAGTTCAAGACTTTCCAGGCCCCGTACGGACCTTACCTGTGTAATTACCGCATATTATTTTCCCTGAATGACGTCATAGGATGGGCTATTAAAACTCCAACCCTATAGATAGGGACTGATTTGTCCTGCAACAGTTCTCCAAGTACCCTCTAGGTACTTACAGTGGTTCAAGGCTGTTCGAGAATTTGACTATTTTTCTAAGCTATAGCGAATATTCATGCAAGGAATACATTCTAAAACAAGGTAAAGAGATACTTTTTTAAGCGCATAACAATTATCAACTTATCATTTTTGTTTAAATCTGAATTATTCAGTTACAATATTCCATGCATCAAAAGTCTCTCATTCGCTGCCGTGGTTATATATTCACACACAACAAATACAAACAACTTAACAAAAGCAACAACACAAGCAATAAACCAAATATACCAAACACTGTGATTACCAGCAAATCTATAGTATAACCAAGGCCTGGGGATGTATAATGAAATTGTCTGGTTGTTATGTTCCATAGCAACGTATAGGCTTTCAATATGTTGGAATAGTGATTCATTAACAACCAAATATACCAAACACCGTGATTACCAGCAAAGCAATAGTATAACCAAGGCCCGAGGCTGTATAATGAAACTGTCTGGTTGCTATGTTCTATAGCAACTTGTAGGCTTTCAATATGAAGAGCTCAGGCGCAAACCACGTAAACGGCAATCTAAAAATATAGTTTAAATAATAGATTTCTACCTGAAAATAATTTTAATTCTCATTAATTCCACTTTTCATATGATCATGTCATGGGGGTGATGAAAATGGGAAATATTGCACCTAGAGCGGGACTCGAACCCACATCTCTTTGCATTCCGGGCCAGTGTGCTAACCATTACACCACCTAGGCTCCCTGATATCAACACACTACCCACGCCTACCTGTCTATGTGGTTACTTGCCTGAGAGGTCAGTGCAGACCACTACACTCGTCCCCGTGGAATTGTAAGTCTTTTAATGCTTACAATTACATACATACAGGCAATGCACTAACAATAACACATACATACACAGGGTAGGTTCAACAACCATACAGCGCAAAGCTTGTACAGGATCCTGATCACGGCAACCAGTGTCATGGGGGTGATGAAAATGGGAAATATTGCACCTAGAGCGGGACTCGAACCCACATCTCTTTGCATTCCGGGCCAGTGTGCTAACCATTACACCACCTAGGCTCCCTGATATCAACACACTACCCACGCCTACCTGTCTATGTGGTTACTTGCCTGAGAGGTCAGTGCAGACCACTACAATCATATGGTTATGGAACATTGAACAAAAAGGTAAGACTATAACAAAATAAACATTTTGAAGGTTTGATTCCAATGTTTATCTCCATTTTTGGATTGGCGTTTACGTGATCGTGCGACTGAAATCTTCATATGTTGGAATAGTGATTCATTACCAACCAAATATACCAAACACCATGATTGCCAGCAAATCAATAGTACAACCAAGGCCCGGGGATGTATAATTAAATTGACTGGTTGCTATGTTCCATAGCAACTTGTAGGGTTTCAATATGTTCCAATAGTGATTCATTAACAACCAAATATACCAAACATCATGTATAACTAAGACATGAGGCTGTATAATTAAAGCTGCATAGTCCGATGAAAATCAAATTTTCAAAACCAAACCAATTATCTAGATTTGATTTTACATATCTAACTTAGATACTGATGCACTTATTAAGCATTTGTTTCTGGGTAGAAGGCAATACTGAGTCAATTTAACAGAACCTGTTACTTCAGAAGTCTATGGTGTCAGAGTTTTGGCAAGCTTGCGAAAACTAATTTTCCATGTTTGCACTCAAAATATCTCAAAAGTTTACCATTTAAAATCCAAGTTACTTTGAACTATTATAAAGTAGATACTAGTGATCGATTTAATATATTTATCTCAGAAAAAATACAGAAATTCAAAATCATCGGACTTTGCAACTTTAACTTGTCTGGTATTACTATTATTAATGTTCCTCTGTTCCATAGCAACTTGTAAGGTTTTGATATGTTGGAATAGTGATTCAAAATTATGAACCCATAGAAGCAAATTCACCTAGATATATTTTAGAATTAGATATCATTATCAGTTTATTTTGCAGGCCCTCGAAACCAATTTTTTTTCAACTCAATCAGTATGTGCACTTTGGCCATCATTTAAAGTTCAAGCGATTTAAATAACGCTTTAACAACTCAATGCTTTGACCGCGATGTAATTAATACCCAAGTCACACTATCCTTGCGACCAGTTGCGACCATTTTGTGACAACAAAACATGGGTGGTCGCAAAATGGTCGCCAGTGGTCACAAAGTGGTTCTCAGTGGTCGCCAACCTCCAGACGACCATTTTTGTCCCAACAAGGTTGCAGTTGCTGCGACAAAAACATCCTTGCAACCAATATGGTCACAAGGAGGTCACTGAGCATTTTTATAGGTCTGGTCGCCGACTGATCGATGACCTGGCATGCTGCCAACCTCTTGTCACCTGTCGGCGATCTGTCGGCGACTGACAGCGATCGATCGGCAATCGGCGGCAAAAAAGGGGGTCAAAACAACGATTGGCGATTAGTCGGTGATCGGTTGGTGACCACTCGGCAATCAATCACCGACAGATCGCTGACCATTGTTTTTCTTGCCTCCTTTTTACTTTGGTCGCAAGGAGGTCGCCGGTGACTGAGTTTTTTTCGTCGCAAGCTGGTCGTAAGCGGTCGCAAGCCTGAGTGTGTCAGGGGCTTAAACTATCCATTAATCATTAATCATTTCAACATGAAATAGTCAGATGCGTAATATGTTAACTATTGTTAGCTGGGTGTTATTATGTGTAAACAGACCCACTTCCTTTTCATTTGTTTGTTTGTTGTTGTTTTACGTCCTAGCAACATCTAAGGTCATATCAGGACGGCCTTCCTTTTCAAACAACATGATTTATTGCAATCACTATAAATATCCCTTGTTTTCAGGATATAATATTATAATGACGTCAAATCTATTACAGGTACCTAACCTATTATCCGGCTTCCAGAAATCCGAAATTCCCGGCAAACTGGCTATTTTATATTTTAAAAACTGGTTAAATACAATTTAGTTCTTTACTTTTCACTGATTATTATATATTTTAAGTATACACTTAGACTATCTCCAGAAAACCGGAAAATGTAGAAATGTGGGCCACTTCCGGTCCCAAGCATGCCGGATATTTGCTCCCTGCACAATGCACTAGTATTATTACACTGACAGCAACCAATACTAGTGCATTGACACCTATAGTATTATAGTGACAGCAATGACTGCAATATGACGCTAACACCACCAGGAGACATACAAGAACCCATTCACGTTACTAGAATTTATCAAATCTAAATTAGGATTTTATTTTCGTTGACAACCCGTAATCGGTTAGATAAATAAGTTGTCAAAAATATAATTTCATGGTTGTGGGCAACAATGCGTTGATAACCTAAAGTGTGTCAGACAAAAAAGATGTCCTAAATATAACTTCATGGTTGTGGGGAAACAATGCATTGATAACATGGAGCATGTCAGAGAAATAAGTTGTCAAAAATATACCTTCATGGTTGTGGGCAACAATGCATTAATAACCTAAAGTGTGTCAGATAAATAAGATGTCCTAAATATAACTTCATGGTTGTGGGCAACAATGCACTGATAACATGGAGCGTGTCAGAGAAATAAGTTCTCAAAAATATAACGCCATCGTTGAGGGCAACAATGCGTTGATAACATGGTGCGTGTCAGATAAATAAGTTGTCCTAAATGTAACTGCATGGTTGTGGGCAACAATGAGTTGATAACCTACATTGTGTCAGAGAAATAAGGAACTGTTATAAAAAATATAACTTCATCTTTGAGGGCAACAATGAGTTGATAACCTGGAGAGTGTCAGAGAAATAAGTTGTCAAAAATATAATGTCATGGTTGAAAGCAACAATGAGTTGATAATATGTAGTGTGCCAGAGAAATAAGTTGTCAAAAATATAACTTTATGGTTGTGGGCAACAATGAGGAGACCAACAACAACAACAACAAGAGCAGCATCAACAACAACAAGAACAGAAACAAGATTACTAACCTGCCCCGTGTTGGCTAATGTTTCGTCAACGCCATGGAAATAGAAATAGCTTTTAGGGTGTTTATCTTTCTGTGCATTATACGGTGGGACAACGGGACCAAACTTAGGGTTCGCCTTGGAGTAGTCAGTCGAGATGCTGGAGACGGCGATGCAGTCAAGGGTGAAACCCTTCTCCAGCCCCATCACCCTGTTAGGCGGAGGGGAGGGAGGGGTGTGGTAGATCTTGTTATGGCGCTTGTTTCCCGTGGCACTCATGGTGGTGGAGGGTGTTGATTGGTTATTACCGGCGCTGGTTGAGTAGGTGATCCTTGATGTCCTTCTCCCCCTGTACAATGCACAACACAATGCGGTGTCAGTCAATATAATGTATCTGGCGGTGGTGGTCAGTGTGGACTCGGTGTGACGAATAGTCAGTGTGGATAGCTTATATATATGGCTATATATATACATATATATATACAGTTGCTCCAGTAACCTGCTGTAATTCCGATTACACCCGCTAGGTGGTGCAAGCATGTGCTTCCCACTGAGAACACTTCTCCAGTGTGTATGTAAGTACGTACGCACTGTGGTGGGTGGTGGGTGGTTGGTGGTGGTGGTAGTGGTGGTGGCCCAGGCTGGTGGTGGTAGTGGTGGTGGCCCAGGCTAGCTAGGTGGGTGGGAGGGTGGGTGGTATGGGGGAGGGTCAGGGAGGAGGAGGGGGAGGAGGAGGGGAGGAGGAGGGGAGGGGGGCTAGGAGGAGGGAGTGTTCTGCATGGACAGGTTCCGAACCACTGCACTCCCCCTTTCCCTTTCAGGTGTCACGTGATCGACACGTAAACAATGAGCTACTGCACATGCGCAGAGTTAGCGGGCCGGACGCAGGAGCGGCTGGCTGCACATGCGCACATGCCCAGGGAAGGAAACTTTGGAACTGCCAGTGTGGCAGGAACGTGAAGTGGTGCGAGGATTTGGGTGTAGTGTGGCTATGTTTTAAGCACGGTGGGAAGGGTGAGGGAGGGTGAGGGGCGAGGAGGGGAGGGAGAGGGGGGGGGGGGGAGAGATGGAGGAGAAGGGGAAGGGGTAGGGGAGGGGTGAGGGAGGGGTAGAAGGGGACGAGGAGGGGGAAGGGGAAGAGGAGGAGGCAGGAGAATGAGAGGGGAACGGGAGGGGGAGAGGGGGAAGGAGAAGGTGAGGGGGGAGGAGAAGGGGATTGAAGAGGAGATGGGGAAGGAGAGAGGAGAGGAGAGGAAGTAACTCAGCCTCGAGGAAGTGTATGTGTGGGTGTGGGGAGGGGAACTATTCGGTCTAAAGACAAGAGCCTGGGTGGGGGAGGGGGAATGTGTGTATATGAGTAAATTATCTATATGTGTATATGTGTGTGTGGGGGTGTGTGCAGTTTACAGTCTCGTGGAGAGAGTTTGTGTGTGTTTCTGGCAGCGGGGGACAGCGGGGGGCGGGGGTGGGTACGGTATGGTATGATATAGAGGCGGTGTGTGTTGTGTATGTGTATGTGTGGTGTGTGTGTCGGTGGGTGGGGATTAATAAGGCATGGAGGTGGAGAGTGGGGGGGGGGGGGTTGGGTGGGGGTAGGGGATCGTGATAATTCATGGGGATGGTGGGTGAGGTGGGTGTTGCGTAGGCGGTTAGGTGGGTGTATGTGTGTATGGGTGTATGGTATTGTATAGGAGGGGAGGAGGAGGGAGTGTGTGTGTGGGGGGGGGGCAATGCATGGAACACGTGGGTGAGGTGGGTAGGTGGGTGGGTGAGTGTACGTGTATGGGTGTGGGGGTGTATGGTATTGTATAGGAGGGGAGGAGGAGGGAGTGTGTGTTGGGGGGGGGGGCAATGCATGGAACACGTGGGTGAGGTGGGTAGGTGGGTGGGTGAGTGTACGTGTATGGGTGTGGGGGTGTATGGTATTGCATAGGAGGGGAGGAGGGAGTGAGTGTGTGTGTGTGGGGGGGGGGATGCATGGAAACACGTGGGTGAGGTGGGTAGGTGTGGTGGGTGAGTGTACGTGTATGGGTGTGGGGGTGTATGGTATTGTATAGGAGGGGAGGGAGGAGGGAGTGTGTGGGGGTGGGGGCAATGCATGGAACACGTGGGTGAGGTGGGTAGGTGGGTGGGTGAGTGTACGTGTATGGGTGTGGGGGTGTATGGTATTGTATAGGAGGGGAGGAGGAGGGAGTGTGTGGGGGTGGGGCGTAGGGTATTGTATGAGAGGGGAGGAGGAAGGAATGTGTGTGTGTGTGGGGGGGGGGGGGTGAGGCCAAAGTATGGAACAGGTGGGTGTTGGGTAGGTGGGTGTGAATGTCGGATGGTTGTGTGTGTTTGGTGGTGGTGGTGGTGGTGGGGGGGGGGGGGGGGGTTAGTGTAAGGAGGGGGGTCGTTGCTAGGACTATTCTTATTGGCAAAGCGATCAGCTCGATTCGGTTCAGAGGAGCTGTGGTGGTTGGAATTATAACTGGAGGAAGGTGTGTGTGGTGTGTGTGTGGTGTGTGTGTGTGTGGGGGGGGGGGGGGGGTATGTGCCATGCACGTTACGTTATTGAATGGAGGCGGCAAGTTGACAGGAAACAACCCAGACAGCGCCAATGGTACAGATAATCGGAACGGAACAATGAACGAAATAGAAGAATGATATATCGAAAAGTTGGGTGTTGAGGTTTTACGTCCTAGAAACATGGATGGTCATATCAGGATGGGTACCGACTTGTGACAGTGCGCACTCATGTTAACTTAATTTAGCTTAGACTAGCTTTTTATCTTAAACGGGTAACTTGGGAGATATCTGAAGTGAAAAGGTGACAAATTAAATTTGGAATACACATAAAATTAAAAGACCTGAACATCATAAGCATCAGCAGTGCCAGATTCTGTTATTGTATTAAAGTGACATAACACGCCATGCTATGCAGCAACAAATGCTTAAACCCCTGTCACACCTCGCCGGATTGAGGAAACGGAAAGAAACCGAACAAAGTCCATTGATTGTCTGCTGCATATCCATTGCATATCCGTTGATACCCGTTGATATCCGGCCTGATCCGTTCCAAGTTTTGAACATGCACAAAACTTGGAACGGATGCCGCTGGATTGACGTCTACAGTTCTTGTCCGGTTTGAGTCCATTTAGTCTGCTTACCAACCGTTGGCCATCCGTTCATGTCCGTTTTATGTCAGTTTCATGTCTGTTCGTCCAGCGGCCTTTGACCCGATATTGCAACAGTTTGACACATTTTAATACATTTTGATACTTATCACACCCAAACACGACCGGATTAGACAATTCTGTCCATTGCTCAATCCAGCGAGGTGTGACAGGCACTTTAATAAGCGCACAAGGATCTAAGCTTGATATATAGGATCAAATCAAGAAAAGTGTTTCTTTGTCTCTGTTTTACATCCTAGCAACCTCTTAGGTCATATCAGGATATGTACCGACTTGTGAAAGTGTGCACTCATGGTGACTTTATAGTGCTGCCCCACTGGAATAC
The DNA here is from genome assembly GCA_030323885.1 of Branchipolynoe longqiensis. NCBI lineage: Eukaryota > Metazoa > Annelida > Polychaeta > Phyllodocida > Polynoidae > Branchipolynoe > Branchipolynoe longqiensis. The sequence continues at coordinate 5,239,418 of CM059199.1, forward strand.
CAAGTTGCCAGCACCATGACCTGATATCCCAACCAGTTACATTATCCTGACACTGAAGCAACCATTCGTTGCCCTATCCTAATAATGGTGAGCACGTGGCTAGGAAGTGACAAGTATCAATTTTAAAGTCATTGGTTTGACTCGACCAGGGTTCAATTCGGATACCCCGATCTCCCAAAACAGGAGACGAACGCTCAACTCATTCGGCCATCCCGTCTGGACCAAGATAAATATTGGTTTAAACAAATGTATGCTTTCATTGGACTATGAAGTCTTGAATATCATGTTCCTTAATTCGTGTTAATGTCTTTTATTAACCACTCATACTCATTGTTCCGGTTTTACTGAGTCATGATTCCCATACATGTGAGTCATGCAAACAGTTATTGTTAAATTCTTCAAGACTTCTTGACATATTCACAATAATCACATTTGAACATGCCTAGGCCTTCGCGGTTTGCATATTTTGAAACTAATAATTCTCATGGGGGGTGATGAAAATAGAATGAAATATTGCGCCTAGAGCAGGATTCGAACCCACACGTCTTGCATCCTGGTATTGCAACAGGTAGTGGTACTACTGGTCAAATGGTACGAGTGCCATTAGGACAGAATGGTTGAGTACCTCACACAACACCTCTGGCCCCTTTCAACATTGGACCAGAATGAGTTGAATGTCAATCTCCCCTTTTGGTAGATGGTGGGATTCGAACCCACAGGTTCGAACCTTGGTCGAGTCAAATCAAAGACTTAAATATAGATACTTGTCGCTTCCTAGCCAGGCACTTGGCATTATTAGGATAGGGCAAGGACTGGTTGACTCAGTGTCAGGATAATGTGACTGAGTGGGATATCAGGTCATGGTGCTGGTGGCATGGTCTCCCAGCAGGGCAGCAATATAAAGTCGCCATGACCGCGCACTGTCGCAAGTCGATACCCATCCTGATATGACCGCAGATGTTGCCAGGACATAGAACTCCACCAACCAGCCAATCTTTCAGCATTGGTGGTGTAATAAAGTAGTAAACCATTTGCAAACTGACAAGTGTGCACGACTCAGATTTGTGAAGAGGCTCTATGTTGCATCGTGTTCTGCATGGCTGCGTATCTAGGCTGCATAACTAGAGACCTAATGCGCATTCAGGGATTAATTATAATAAGATTCATGATTTGCGGCCAAATGCCAGGCATTTGTGTCCCTGCGAAAGGCCAGCTTGGCATTTGAGTCAGTTCTGTAGCTTGATAAAACATTCACGCCTGCCCACAGTAGGGATGAATGTTTGTTTTGTTTGTTTGTTGTTGTTTTATGTCCTAGCAACATCTAAGGTCATATCAGGACGGGTACCGACTTGTGACAGTGCGCACTCATGGCGACTTTATAGTGCTGTCCCACTGGGAAACCAGGCCGCCGGCACCATGACCTGGTATCCCACTCAGTCACATTATCCTGACAATGAGCACACCAGTCCTTGCCCTATCCTAATAATGCCGAGCGCCTGGCTAGGAAGCGACAAGTAACAATTTTAAAGTCATTGGTTTGACTCGACCGGGACTCGAACCCATGACCCCACGATCTACCAGCACGGGAGACGGACGCTCTAACTCATTCGGCCATCCCGTCTGGTGGGGATGAATGAGAACCATATCTCAACCCAAGTAAAATGGCTTTGGTATAAACAAGACGTGGAACTCTTGTTTCCAGTGTTTATCTATATTGGTGTAGAGTTGATGAAATGGGAGAGAATGAAAAAGCACACTAAAATGGCGGCCACTGAAAGTCTATGAATCTGCGTGATATCACATATTTTTCACGCCAAAGGTAGCAGGTTATAGTAGATAAGCTTTTGAACGATATATTTAACATATTAAATTGCAAATTTATGTGATTATTTCCATAATCCTGCCTTCTGACCATTTTTCTAGAGGGTTGTTTGGCAGCCCTGTTGTGGGGGCAATTACATCACAGCCTGGTGCCACATGCAGTCTACAGACAGGTACCTACACCCAAACAGGAAAATGACCTTCACCTCCTGGCTAAGTTCATTTAATTTTTATATATTTAAATGGACTTGGTTGGTTGCTGGAGTTTTACGTGCTGGCAACATGCAAGGTCATATAAGGACGGGTTACGACATGTGACAGTGCACACTCATGCTGACTTTATAGTTCTGCCCCACTGGGAGACCAGGCCGCCAGCACCATGACCTGATATCCCACTCAGTCATATTATCTTGACACTGAGCCAACCAGTCCTTGTCCTATCCTAATAATGCCGAGCGCCTGGCTAGGTTTTAGTAGGAAGCAACAAGCATACATTTTTAAGTCATTGGTTTGATTCGACCAAGGTTCGAACCCATGGGTTCGAATCCCATGATCTACCAAAACAGGAGACAGACGCTCAACTAATTCGGCCATTGGGTCTGTAATTTTACATCATTTTACTCCAAATATCACCAAATGTAGCCATTTATAATAAAAATTACTTCAAACGTAAAGTAGATTAGAGAAATACCTTAGACGTTCTCAGGACATAGACTCCAAAACAAACCATCTAAAATATCGACAGAAACTCAAACCCATCGGACTGTGCACCTATAAACATACTTTGATAATAATCATTCCAATGTTGTGGAGTGTTCCTAAGTACATGATTTGTTGTTGGAGTTTACATCATTGCAACATCCGACTTGTGACAGGGCGCACTCATGGCAATTTTATACTGCTGCCCCACTGGGAAATCAGGCCACCATCACCGTGACCTGATATCCCACTTAGTCACATTATCATCACACTGAGCTAACCAGTCCTTGCCTTATCCTATTGATACCGAGCGCCAAGCTAGGAAATGACAAGCATTAACTTTGTAAGTCGTTTGTTTGACTCGACCGGGAATTGAACTCCCAGGATGCCTGTGGTCTCAAGCCTTTGATGGTGTGCCCCACAAAAGACTATTAAACAAAGTCAAAGCTCTGCGAATATCCGGATCAATTACTGAATGGATACAGGACTTCCTGTCTGAGAGAAAGCAAAGGGTAGTTGTAGGTAATAAAAAATCTTCCTTTAAGAATGTCACCTCAGGAATACCTCAGGGAAGTGTGCTGGGATCAATATTATTTATAATATTTATAAATGACCTGCCAGGCAGTGTCTCATCAAACCTAAAAATATTTGCTTATGACACAAAGGTCTTTCGAGCAATAAAAGACGTAAGAGATAAAAATCTCTTGCAAGAGGATATTCTGAAACTCGCACAACGGTCCGAGAAATGGCAATTGCCCTTCAATGAAAAGAAGTGCAAAATTATTCATTACAGGAAAAATAATCCTCATTATGCCTATATTATGCAGAACACTGTCCTGCAACAAGATAGCTATGAAAAGGACTTGGGTGTAACCTTCGACTCCCATCTCTCCTTTCAGAAACACATGAAGACTATCATCTCAAATGCTAACCAGCGAGTAGGAATAATTAAAAGAACCTTCCATCGCCTCAACAAGAACAATTTTCTCATTCTATTTAAGTCTCTTGTTAGGCCAATTTTGGAATACTGTCCACAAATTTGGAGCCCAATTTTTCGGAAAGATATTCTGGAGATCGAAAAGGTTCAGAGACGTGCAACGAAACTAGTTGCAGTTATAAAGGACTTACCCTATGAACAAAGGCTCAGGAAATTGAAACTTCCTACCCTTTCCTACAGAAGGAAAAGAAGTGACATAATTTTTAAAATTATGAAAGGTTTTGATAAAATAGATATGAACCAATTTTTCACCTTGAATAAAAGAGAAGGCAGCCGGGGCCATTCTCTCAAACTAGTAAAACCCAGAGCCATTTCAAAATTAAGGCACCACAGTTTCTCAAACAGGATCATAAATATATGGACAGTCTCCCACAAAATGTTATTGATGCCGGCTCAATAAATTCATTCAAGAACAGATTAGAAAAAGCATGGGCTGATGATCCAGGGAAATTTGACCACTTATTCACCACATCCTACTAATTTATTCCTTGTGTTGCTAATTACTTGCACTCAAGCAAAAATGAGAGACAAATAAGTGTTCACACTTCCTGTCTACCAATCGCTATATCAAAAGCTGTACATGTCAGGAATGAGTTAAGCTACTCGGCTACTGTTGAACTGTAGATGGCATTCGTTCGGCTGTTCAAGGAAAGCTTGTTTTATTTAACGATGTCTCTAGAGCACATTGATCTTTATCATTGGCTATTCTAAGTCAAAGATATGGTCATTCTGACATATTTCTTTGGAGGCAACCTGCTGCCGCCACATAGGCTACTCCTTCCAATAAGCAGCAAGGGGTATTTTATATGCACTTTCCCACAGACAACACAGCACATACCACAACCTTTGATGAACCAGTTGTGGACCACTTGTTGGAACGGAAAATAGCCCAAACTGCAAATGGGTCCACTGAGCAGGATCGATCGGATGACTCACACCTTCACAGGTAGACAGTCTACCACCTGAGCTATGTCCCGCTACCATGCGCTCAACTGTTCATGAAAACCCACCACCGACAGGCAAATGGCTCCCTTATGTAACAACAAAAACACACACACAGAACTTGCTCCCTCCCTCTCTACCCTTCTCCACTCGTAGATACTCATCATGTACACACATCTAGCATACCTCATCATCATCATGCTGTCGGTCACGATGCGATAAAGACTGCTTTCATTACTTGACTGCCGCTCTCCATTTAGCTCTCTGCTGTGAGAGTTGCGTCCATGAGTCGGTCTTAATGTCTCTCAGCTTCAGGTTTCGCTTGATGGTATCCCTGAACCGGAGACGGGGGGCGCCCTCTCTTTCTGTAGCCAGAAGACAGTTGAGAATAGAGGATCTGCTTTGGTAGCCTGTCTGATGACATCCTCATGAGGTGTCCAGTGCACCGGAGATTCTTTTTGATCAGAAGATCTTCCATAGAGGGCAGCCCCATCCGTTCGAGTATTTCCTTATTCGTCACTTTGTCCTTCCAGGTTAGCCTCATGATTGAACGCAGATGTCGCATCATGAAGGCATGCAGCTTTTTCACCTGCCGTCTGTACACTGTCCAGGCCTCAGCTCCGTATAGTAGGGTGGATAGCACGATTGCGCGGTAGATCTTACCTTTGACCCGAATGGACACTTGGTGGTTGTTCCAGAGTCTCTGGCGTAGTCGGCTGAAAGATGCGCTAGTCTTGGCCATCCTCCTCTGTATCTCAGCATCAATGCGTCCATCACTTGATATAGTGCTTCCGAGATAGGTGAATTCCGGAACAGAGTTCAGCTTGTTTCCGTCAACCATGATCTCCTCCTCTCGGGTTCTTGTAGAGTTGGGTTGGTACAGCACCTCCGTCTTCTTGATGTTAATTTTCAGGCCAAACTTCTTTGATGCATCGGAGAAAGCGTCCACTATTTTCTGGGTCTCTTCAGCAGAGTGGGCAACCAGTGCACTGTCATCTGCGAATAGTAGCTCTCTCACCAGTATCTGAGTAGTCTTGGTCTTCGCTCTGAAGTGTGCGACATTGAATAGCTCAGCGGTCTGTCTGGACTGTATATATATGCCATCCCCCATGTCTCGGAAAGCCTCATCTAGCATTGCTGATAGGAAGATGGAGAAGAGCGTGGGGGCCAGTACACAACCTTGCTTGACCCCCTTGGTAACCCTGAACGATTCCGAGACTTCCCCTCCAGCACTAACATTCGCCATCATTCCTGTATGTAGACCCTCGATCATAGTTGTGAACTTCTCTGGGCATCCATACTTCCTCAGTAGCTGCCATAGCCCGGTCCTCCCGACTGTATCAAATGCCTTAGTGAAATCAACAAATACCATGTACAGTGGTCGGTCCTGCTCAATGCACTTTTCTTGTAGCTGTCGGAGACAAAATATCATATCCACAGTGCTCCGGTTACCTCTGAAGCCACACTGTGACTCTGGAACTACACCAGGTGTTATGTGAATAGATAGTCTGTTGAGTAGGATCCTGGCGAAGATCTTCCCTGCTATGGAAAGAAGAGAGATTCCTCTATAGTTCCCACAGTCTGTTCGATCACCTTTCTTGTAGATGGTTACAATGCTGGCATCCTTCCATGCTTGGGGTACAGAACCCTCCTCCCAGGCTTTGGTGATTAGTTGGTGCAGTCTGTTGAGCAGATTGTCTACTCCATGCTTCCATACCTCGGCAGGAATTCCATCACCCCCAGGTGCTTTGCCATCTTTCAGGCTGGCGATTGCTCTAGCCATCTCATCCATGGTTGGAATCTCATCGAGGCATGTTTTGGTAATGCGCTGCTGGATATTGTTCAGAGCTTTGTGATCTATGTCACCAGGGACGTTGAGTAGCTTCTGGAAGTGTTCGCTCCATCTTGCCACAACTCTCTTACTGTCGGAAAAGGTCTCCGTTCCATCTGTTGATTTCAGGTGAACAGGTCCCTTCTTCACGAGTCCCCACACTTCCTTCAGTCCGCTGTAGAAGCCCTTCATGTTGTTTCTGTCTGCAGCTCTCTGCAGCTCCTCTGCCTTCATTTCCCACCAGTCTGACTTCAATGCACGGGTGCATTTTTGTAGCAATCTGCAGGCATCTTTGTATGCTGCAGTGGTGGATCTAGTGTTCCTGGTCTGCAACACTCTCTGGTGGGCTTGGTCTCTTCTGCTCATAAGAACATTTCATGAAAGCTGCCTGCAAAAGTGTTGAAGTGCTGCTGGCTTTTGCAAGTTACCAGCGGCACTCTCTCGGGGAGCAAATAGAGGTTTCACACCGGCAAGAACATGTCAAGACAGGCGCAAAACTATTTGTCCCTGCAGTGGCTGGTCGGGAGATGTTGGGAGTTCCATACATCAACCGCCCTTAATGCTGCCACAGTGACATGGTTTTCTGTTTAGGGTTTGCTCCCCTAGCCTTCGGTTCTGTCAAGGACCTGTACCACAAGGCAGTGGTTTACAACTCTGCAAGGCAGGGGCGTCAAACTCCCTGAGGTATTGCTATACCTGCATACCTACCGGACTGTAAAACCTCTAAATCGACCTACCATGGGATAGACTTTTTTTTCTTGAAGATTTATACTGCCTATCATGGATAAGTCTGAATAGACTTGTTTTCACCATTAGACAGTTTGTCGATAGAAAGCCCGAGCCTACACTTGTCCCGACCCAAGGGATTTTTAACCTCCCACACCAGATAGGCAGCGTATGAGAGCAACTGGCCTTTGGTGATGCTGTAAGTTATGCACAGCGGTGGAAATCTAAATTGGCAGAGGTGGGGGGCACGGGGAATCGAACCACTGAGCTTCAGATTAGGAGTCTGACCTAGAAAAAAGTCAGACACTTTCACCACTCCGCCACAGAGAACACTTTAACTGGTCCATTTAGGGAGGTGGTCGGTTTAGGGAGTTAGAATATTCTTACAATGGTATTGTTGGGACCCAACTAAAGCGATCGATATAGGGGAGTGGTGGATCTGTGGAGGTGGTTGGTTAGAGAGGTTTTACTCTAGATATAATTATTCGTCCAATCCGTATGTAGCCCTATCCGAGGGCTGCGTGGTTAAAAAGCACACGCAAATATAAAATCGTTCTCTATAATATGATCCGACATAAAACATAAGATCGCCATTGTAATCGGCACATTTATTGATCCTGCATCAACATTATTTATCTTACCACCTAGCTAATCCGACAGTAGGTGTTGGGAGCAAAGTAGTCCAGATTAACGAAGGTTCACTGTATGTAAATACATAAATATACAGACATTATGTAAAACATATATATATATGTATATATATATATATATATATATATATATATATATATATATATATGGTAGATCGTGGCATCATGGGTTCGAACCCTGGTCGAGTCAAACCAATGACTTAAAAATGTATACTTGTCGCTTCATAGCCTGGCGCTCGGCATTATTAGGATAGGACAAGGACTGGTTGGCTCAGTGCCAGGATAATGTGACTGAGTGGGATATCAGGTCATGGTGCCGGCGACCTGGTTTCCCAGTGGGACAACATTATAAAGTCGCCATGAGTGTGCACTGTCATATATATATATATATATATATATATATATGATGTGTAGGGACTTGTATGAATATAAATAACGTAAGTTCCTCCGTATTTCATTAGTGGATATGGCTGACGCTGCAGGTGGCGCCCCCAGCCAGCGTCTAAACACACTAATCACTCCCTCTGACCCATGCCAGTCACAGCGAGAAACCATATATATTTTTGTTTTGGGTTCATTAGTTGTTTAAGCAGGGGAAATTTCAGTCATAGACGACTGGTCTTCCTCATTCCACTGTTGGTCGATAGAAAGCCCGAGCCTACACTTTTACCGACCCAAGGGATTTTTAACCTCCCACACCACATAGACATGGTATGAGAGCAACCGGCCTTTGATGGCGCTGTAAGTTATACACAGCAGTGGAAATCCAAATTGGCAGAGCTGGGGGCACGGGGAATCGAACCGCTGACCCTCAGATTAGGAGTCTGACCTAGAAAAAAGTCACTCTAACCACTCCACCACAGAGAACGCCTCTCATTACTTGAGACTTTGTGGGAGACGGCCATTTCTCAACACTGGTGAACCAGACTAGGTGGCTCTGCCAGAGCTTGAGGATATTTTGATTGATTGATACCATGTGTGCTGATTTAGATATCTTGATTAATTGATACCATGTGGTGCCGATTGAGATATCTTGATTGTTTGATACCATGTGGTGGTGATTGAGATATTTTGATTGATAATGTGTATGCTGATTGAGATATCTTGATCGATTGATACCATGTGGTGGTGATTGAGATATTTTGATTGATTGATAATGTGTATACTGATTGAGATATCTTGATCGATTGATACCATGTGGTGCTGATGGAAATCGCTTTATTGATTGATGCCATGTGATGCTGATTGAGATATATTGATTGATTGATTGATGCAGTGTGGTGCTGGTTGAGATAATATTATATTGATTGATTGGTTGATACCATGTGGTACTGATGGAGATATATTGATTGATTGGTTTATACCATGTGGTGCTGATGGAGATATATTGATTGATTGATTGATACCATGTGGTATTGATTGAGATATTGATTGGTTGATTGATACCATATGTGCTGGTTGAGATATATTGATTGGTTGATACCATGTGGTACTGATTGAGATATATTAATTGGTTGATTGATTTTATACCACGTGGTGCTGATTGAGATGTGTGTAATTTCAAATGGCAGACTCTGACACCCTGACACAGAAATCAAAATCAGAAACAAAAACGAATCCTAGATGATTAAACTGAGAGCCTAGAAACTCTTGAAAAGTTATTTTTGTTAAGTGTTTTGATTTTGCGAAGTTCCAAACTTGTGAAAGGAGGATCCAGCTTGTGGTATTTATTCTGTCAGTCTTGACAATCACATTCACATGCCTACATTGACCGCGCGCGGTGGCCGAATCGGTAGAGCGCAGTCCTTGCCTGCGGAAGATCGGGAGTTCGGGAGTTCGGTTCCCGGTCGAGTCAAACCAGTGACTTAAAAATTGATACTTGTCGCTTCCTAGCCTGGTGCTTGGCATTATTAGGATAGGGCAATAGCTGGTTAGCTTTGTGTCAGGATAATGTGACTGAGTGGGATATCGGGTCAGGGTGCCGGCAGCCTGATTTCCCAGTGGGGCAGCACTATAAATTCGCTATGAGTGTTTACTGTCACAAGTCGGTACCCATCCTAATATGACCTTAGATGTTGCTCGGACATAAAACAAACAAACAAACATGCCTACATTGAAATCTACACGAACTTCAGTAGTAGGCCTAGATCTACATGTCCTGATATGACCATGTATGTTGCTAGGACGTAAAACCCCAACAAACACATCGATCCCCGTCATGATATGACCTTACATGTCGCTTGGACGTAAAACCCAAACAAACAAGTCGATACCCGACATGATATATCCGTACATACTACTAGCACATAAAACCTCAACAAACAAGTCGATACCCATCAGAATATGACCCTACGTGTTGTTAGGATGTAAAACCATAACAAACACATCGATATCCGTCATGATATGACCTTACATGTCGCTTGGACGTAAAACCCCAACAAACAAGTCGATACCCGTCATGATATGACCGTACATGCTACTAGCACATCAAACCTTAACAAACAAGTCAATACCCGCCAGAATATGACCCTACGTGTTGTTAGGACGTAAAACCATAACAAACAAACCTGATGTGTGTGCCTTTACATCACCAGACGGGTTAGCCGAATGAATAGAGCGTCCGTCTCCTGTTTTAGGAGATCGGGAGATCCGAACCCATGAGTTTGTGGGTTCGAATCCTGGTCGAGTCAAACCAATGACTTGAAAATTGATGCCTGTCATTTCCTAGCCTGGCGCTCGGCATTATTAGGATAGGACAAGGACTGGTTGGCTCAGTGTCAGGATAATGTGACTAAGTGGGACATCAGCTCATGGTGCTGGCGGCCTGGTTTCCCAGTGGGGCAGCACTATAACGCTGCCATGAGTGCACACTGTGACAAGTCAGTACCCGTCCTGATATGACCTTAGATGTTGCTAGGATGCTAAACAACAACAAACAAAAAGCCTTTAGATCTGACACAACCCGATGGTTGGTTCCCTTTCAGTATGTCTCCTGGAAAGATTATCTCTGACTTACAGATATGGGTCACTCTCCTGAAAACTGGTCAGCATGGGATGGGATTTTAAAACATCAATAAAAAAACTTCTTCCTTATTTGTTTCCTTATACTTTTCATATTCATGTTCAGATTTGCTGAAAGAAATGACGGAAATAAAATAAACTGTGTGCTTCTTTCGTCCTTTTATTTATGAAGTGTTTTTGTACAAATAAAAACCATTTTACAGTTAGTCATTTGTAACATGACATATGGGACGTGGTTGAATCCTATTAACATCTTGTATTGCATTGATATATCAAACAAAACAGTTCCCAAATCAAAAAGGAAGTATTTATTAACAAGTATGCATGCTTAAATTATAAGAAAATTATTTGATGTCTTCAGAAATAACATTACAAATTTCTATCCCAGATGTAACTAGTGGTGTCTGAATGCCACACAAATATTGTACACTAATTATTCAGTGAATGAAGCATGGCTGGGAATTACTTTTTTTTAAATCAATATAAGCACTACATATTTCTGTATATTATGCCATGATTAATATGCTTCTAAGTATGATATTATTTAATTCTGATTAGATTTTTATTAAGCGGACTGTGCGGTGTCCTAAATATGTGTTACACGTGTGACACACATGTTATACTGCCATAAGACATAGCTTAATCATGGACTACACCTTTATTTTTTATCTCATCAATTTATATTTTTACATAGATGTAAAGGGAAGATTTCCAGCTTTCATTTGCAACTGAAAAATGCTAAAAATTCAAATATTAGATTTTAACTCTCCGTGTGACACTTCTGGCCAGTTTTCAGGACAGTGACCCATATGGGGACATCGTCTACTTTCCAACTAAAGGCTTATGAAGATGAGTCTTGTGTGGCATGGTTGTGTGGATCATAGATAAAAGATTCACCCCTATACAGAGTAGAGGTGAATGATAACATCGTCTAAATACAGGTGAACATTTCTTTAGTATGGAACAAGAAGTGGAATTCTCTGGTTCCAGTATCTAATGACAACTTATATTGACACAGAGTTGGTGAAATGGGAGAGAATGCAAAACGACAAGATGTCGATCACAGAATGCTGTTGATTTCACTTTTTTTGTAGTCGATTAAACTACATGTTTAGTATATTTTTCAACTTAAAAGTAGCGGGTAGCCTAAATGTGACGATAAAGGTGAAGAATATATTTTGCTTGTTAGATTAAGGATTTAGACCCCTCTATGTGCTTTCATTAACCCAGCCTTTCAGCACTTTTTCTAATTGGTTGTTTTCCACTGCTACTGCAAGTAGGCCTACGAGGTGAATCTTTTATCTACGTGGATCATAGTTCATGGCCCTGTCACATTATGATGCTTCTCGCCGGCGCGCCGCCAATGCGCAAAATCACTTTAAATCGTCGAGACACGTCAAACTTTTCGGCATTAGCACAACGTATTGGTAGCATGCGGCCGACTTTGTGGTAACGCATATCGACGCCTGAGAAAAAACCCAAAAAGGTTTGGCGCAACATGTGGGAACGAGCCTCATGCGCGTGCGGTGTCAGCCTAGCGTTCGCATAATATTATTCCAGCGCTCGCCATCAGAGGAAAAAAGTATACGTATGACAATGTCACACAACATCAGAACAACGTACGTCCAACGCGCTTCTAACATATCTCGACAACCCCCTAACGTCACCATAACGTTGGCACCCGTGCGTTGTCGCACGTTGTCGCACGTCGAAAGTTTTGTGCAAGCACACAACTTCGCTGACCCCCTGACGCGCACCGAGGACCCTCGCCGTGCATCAATGAATACCAACGCGCGCCTAACGTGCGCGTAACGCTTCCTGACGTATCCCGATGTTGCGCCAAAAAATCACATATGTCGGCGCGCGTTGGCGAGAAGCGTCGTAATGTGACAGCACCATTAGTAAATGGACAAAGCCATGACACAGGCGCTCAGGTTCGGGAACATTCTCGTATCTCGGACCCGGAAAAGCCGGTCACGGGTTGTGCTGCCACCTGGCGTCAATCTACTGCACTATACGATTCTAGCCATGTAGCTTGCTTCCACCTAGCGGCAAATATGGTACCATGGACTGCGCTCTGCCCTTATCTATAGTATATATCCCACTCGCGTTATCTTAAAGTTGCATAGTCCGATGGTTTACAGTGTCTGCCATTTTTCTGGGATGAATATATTAAATTAATTGTTATAATCTACCTGACTTTAGTTTGAAGTAACGCTTATTTTAAATGCCAATGGCGTTCTCTGTGGTGGAGTGGTTAGAGTGTCTGACTTTTTTCTAGGTCAGACTCCTAATCTGACGGTCGGCGGTTCGATTCCCCGTGCCCCCAGCTCTGCCAATTTGGATTTCCACCGCTGTGTATAACTTACAGTGTCATCAAAGGCCGGTTGCTCTCATACCATGTCTATAGCCCTGTTCACACGGGGAATGTAAATCGATTCATAGAAAGCGACTTGCCTAGTTCGCCTCACATTTCTCGTGTGAACGGGTGTCTGATGCGGATTAGGGCTGATTCGACTCACGTGATGCGGATCGTGTAGACCACCTAAGCGAGGTAGTCTACGTGAGGCGATTTCTCTGATTCGATTTATTTTGCCCGTGTGGACGCACTGAGGCGGATTAAGCACCTCACACGCATGCGCAGTCGAGACCTTAGTTTGTTGACTTTCCGGTCGATCAGAAGCGCATATTATATAATTTAAATAATGAAACCGCTATCTACGCACAGATATTTTTTTCATCATTTATTTTTAGGGTTTCACTGCCCAGCAGAAGTTTTGACCGTTCCAAACCAATACTTTTCAGTCATTACATATGTAGGTCGAACCCACACTCTCTGGTGCCGGCGTCATCGAACCCAAAATGGCGCTGGTTAGTCCTGACTTGCTCATGCGCAGCATTCGATTTCCGGCCCAAGTACTGCCCGTGTGAACGGGCCGCTAATTCGCCTCACCTGATTCGATTTGTCTAGTTCGCCTCACATTTTGCCCGTGTGAACAGGGCTTAGGTGGTGTGGGAGGTTAAAAATCCCTTGGGTCGGTAAAAGTGTAGGTTCAGGCTTTCTATCGACCAGCAGTGGAATGAGGAAGACCAGTCGTCTATGACTGAAATTTCCCCTACTTAAACAACTAATGGACCAAAAAAATAAAAAATAAAAATGTTAAGGGCAAATCTGTCAAATTAGTTTTGGCAAGCACGCCAAATCTCTGACACTATAGGGTTCAGCAGTAACAGGTTTTATTAAATTAACTCAGTATTTCCTTCTATTTGGCATGAAATGCTTTACATGTGCATCATTGTCTCAGTTAGATATGTGGAATCAATTCTAGATAATTACTTTCAGTTTGAAAAGTTGGTGCTTCATCGGACTATGCAGCTTTAATTCGAAATCTGGTTAGTTGTGCCACTGATTTGATCAAAAGCTTAGAAATGCCATGCTGTATATCAAGTAGTGAAAGTACTTAATCCAATCCAATAAGTTTTCATGTATTTCCAAATAAGGACACAAACAATGGAAGATTCCTTGACATTGGATGGCGAAAATGAGAGCGATGGCAGATCTCTCAGCAATGCGGTGGAAAAGCTTTGTTGGCGTTTTTCTCTGCACCTCCAGTGGTACACTAAGCATGAAGTACATTCGCAGATTTCTCAGCACTGACGTCGTTTGCATTTCGATTAAAAGCCAGGCTACGCGATGGCACCCCGAAAGTGTAAGATCGGTCTATATCGTAATGTTACTGTCATCAAGGATTTTATATATAAGGATGGCAAAGCGACGCTGTTTGAGGCCCTCCCAGCATGCAATCTGAAAATACGGCCACCATATTGGAAGTGTGATAATGAGCGATGATAGGGGCACCATAATTTACATAGCTAGCAATATGATGTTTACAGTTTAGACCCTCCCTGCCTTCTGGTCTTCTCTCTATTGTCACACTTTAAACAAAATGGTTGCAATATGCCAATAGTCATACCTGGCTGCATTTCTAAGACAATGTAAACCGTGCCGGCTTAAAGCTGCATTGTCCGATGAAATGTCAAATTTTCAAAACCAAATCAATTATCTAGATTTGATTTTACATATCTAACTTAGATACTGATGCACTTATTAAGCATTTGTTTCTGCGTAGAAGGCAATACTGAGTCAATTTAATAGAACCTGTTACTGCAGAAGTCTATGGTGTCAGAGTTTTGGCAAGCTTGTCAAAACTAATTTTCCATGTTTGCACTCAAAATATCTCAAAAGTTTACCATTTAAAATACAAGTAACTTTGAACTAATGTAAAGTAGATACTAGTGACCGATCTAATATATTTAGCTCAGAAAAAAGACAGAAATTCAAAACCATCGGACTATGCAACTTTAATACAACATAAAACCACCAAAGACCTACATCTGTAAACAGCGACATTCTACTAGGCTATAGCATATGAATGACATGGACAAGTATCACGCTTTCAAAATGGTCAATTATCACACTTTCATGACATCACTTAACCATCTATCCCTCTACTGTCTATGCCGTCATCTCGAGAATTCTGTCTGTGGTGAACCTAATTAAAATATCTGGTGTGGCGAACCGAATAGAAATATTTGTTTTGTAAATGAGTAAATAGGTCTACTTAATGAAAATTAATTAAAAACCAAACGTTTATATTCACTCTGTATAAATACTGCAAATTAATTTTCAGAATGCAAAGACTTTCACAATGTATTGTAGTAGTCCAGACATGAGCTCCACTATCATATGGTGGCATCAAGGACTGCTCCGTCACCGTCACAGTTTACAGCGATAGGTGGTGATACGGTAGCCATTGGGCAGCGCCGCTGACAGGGCTGCCACCTACTGCGTGTGGCTAGCATAACCTCCCCCCTGAGGAAGTTGATGTTGGACCCGGCATGGCAGAGGCGGGTCACTTGATCATGGATGCCGCAATGAGCGGAGAATAAAAGACGACTAAGAAGCAAGCGTATTCGTTCTCCTGCTTGTTTGGGGGGTGGGGGTGGGGTGGGGGGGGGGGGGGTCTACAATGTGAGGGTCGAGTTCTGGGTGGCCAACAAAGGGGCCCCATCACAGTATCTTAGAATTTCAAAACCCTAACTATTATCTACCCTTAGATGCTGCTAATCACTTCCTGGACTTCTCAATTCATTAGATGTATCTCATCTAATTCATTTCCCAGCATTGCCATACTTGCCAACATTTTAGAATTATGGCCTATAAAGTGGTAGAGGCACTGCGACAGAGTGTAAAGTCTAGGTCTCCATAAGTAAAGTTGAATGCTTCCTCCAGCTAATAGTTTTACCACTCGTTGTGCTCACCAGTATGTAAAGTCTACTGCTCCAATCAGTGGTTGTGTAGGCAGGCGATGGTGAAATCAATACAGGCAAAGAGAAAGAAAGAGTATAAAGTGTGAAAGAAGAGAGAGAGTCAAGCCCTCTGGTTTATTATTTGTATGGTAAATGGATTCAGTATAAAGTATCATCCCACCCCTTTCCCCCAATGAGAAACAAGCATTTCTAGCTCTGCCAATAGGGATCCAGCATTCCTGGTCCCCATGGTTACCAGTGATCTGGCAACCACCACCAAGCTGTGTGGCTCCCCTGACCACCACCTGCCTTGAGCCTGAGTGTGGTGATCCTGTCCAGGAGAGGGGGGAAGGCTCTGAGTGCCCCTTACACACAGTCCTGCCGGCACCACTATGTCTATTTACCAATCAATCAGGCACCACCAGCACCTACATATACACATACATGCACCTGGTTACGTATACCCGATCAAAAATAGAACATTTGCATTCCATCACCAATGCATTAAATCGGAATCGGTAGAGGCACTGCAACAGAGCGTGGGGCGGAGCAGGGCGAGGGTTTGGGAGGGAGGCGGGGAGGGAGGCGGAGGCTTCAAAGGGAGGCGATTTTTTAAATCAAAACTTTAAATGGGACAATCTGGTGGCACTTTATAGCAATATTTGTGTCAAAGAAAGTACATCACTGCTTGCAAATGAAAGGAGTTTTCAATAAAAAATAAAAATTAAAACAATAGGTCAAATATTACAGGTAGGCTATTAAGATGTTGGTTGTTTGAGTTTTACGTCCTGGCAACATATAAGGTTATATCATTTCGGGTACCGCCGTGTGACAGTGCGCACTCCTGGCGACTTTATAGTGCTGCCCACTGGGAGAACAGGTCTCCAGCACCATGGCCTGATATCCCCCTCAGTCATATTATCCTGACACTGAGCCAACCAGTCCTTATAGTATCCCAATAATGCGAGCGCCTGTCTAGGAAATGACAAGTATCTATTATTAAGTCATTGGTTTGACTCAACCAGAGTTGGAACCCGTGGGTTCGAATCCCAACTGAAATTCTGGATTTTTTTTCTCTCTCTAACGGTTGTTCATAAACCGAGAATTCGTTCGGAAACCGATGCACTTTTTGTTAGAAAACGTATGTTCACGAACCGATTTGGTCGAAAACCGAGCTGTTAAAAAACCTAGGTTTCCCTTTATGCATTATATATATACATATATATATGTATACCTCTGTATATATCTCTGTATATACTTAGATATATACATATATATGTATATACGTATATACTAATAAATATTATATATATCGAGCAATCAACTGCAGGTTAAAACCTGACTGAAATCTACAAACCTCTCTAACCGACCACCTCCACAGATCGACCACTCCCCTATATCGATCGCTATATTTGGGTCCCAACAATACCATTGTAACCATATTCTAATTCCCTAAACGACCACCTCTCTAAATGGACCAGTTTAAGCTGCATAGTCCGATGAAAACATCAAATTTTCAAAACCAAAACAATTATCAGGATCTGATTGTACATAGCTAAATTAGATACTGATGCATTTATCAAACATTTGTGGCCACATAGAAGGGAATACTGGGGCAATTTATTAGAACATATTACTGCAGAAAGCTATGGTGTCAGAGTTTTGGCGTGCTTGCCAAAATTAATTTCCCATGTTCACACTTTAAATATCTTGAAAATTAGCCATTTAAAATAAAAACTACTTCAAAATAAAGTAAGGTACATCATAACGATCAACCTAATGTATTTATCTAAAAAACACACAAAAACTCAAAACCATCGCGCAGTGCAACTTTAAGTTAAAGTTGCATAGCGCGACGGGTTTTGAGTTTCTGTCATTTTCTGAGATAAACATATTAGGGTGATCGTTATAATCTACCCTACTTTCACTTGAAGTAACTTTTATTTTAAATAGCTAACGTTTGAGATATTTGAAGTGCAAACAAGCTAAATTAATTTTGGCAAGCTTGCCAAAACACTGACACCATAGGTTTCTGCAGTAATACTAATAGGTTCTATTAAATTGCATCAGTATTCCCTTCTATGTGGTGACAAATGTTGAACAAGTACACCAGTATTTAAGTTAGATATGTAGAATCAAATTGAGATACTTGTTTTGGTTTTGAAAATTTATTGCTTCATCGGACTATGCAGCTTTAAAGTCGATCCCACGGTCGGTCGATTTAGAGAGGCTTTAATGTATATATAATAATATTTTAATCATCTTAAAGTTGCATAGTCCGATGGCTTTGGGTTTATGAAATTTTTCTGAGATACGTATATTAAATTGATCATTATTATCTTCCTTAGTTTAGTTTGAAGTAACTTTTAATTGAAATGGCTACCTCTTGAGATATTTGAAATTCAAACGTGTGAAAATAATTTTGGCAAGCACGCCAAAACTCTGATACCATAGGCTTCTGCAGTAACACTAACAGGATCTATTAAATTGACTCAGTGTTCCATTCTATGTGGCAACAAATACTTAATAAGTGCATGAGTATCTAAGTTAGATATGTAGAATCAAATCCAGATAATTGTTTTGATTTTGAAAATTTGATGCTTCATCGGACTATGCAGCTTTAAATGTACATCTCCATAAATTGACTAGATTAGATCAAGACGACAACAAAATGACCAAAAAAAAACACCATAACAACAAATCGACTGACCGGCTTCAGCGTGGTTGTGACGTTGATGAGTTTCCTCACGTCCTCCCGCTTGAAGTAAGACCGGCAGTGTACGTCCTTGACCCCGCTGTACTTAGGCAGCAGTGTGTCCTTGTACTTGGTGCGTCGCCGCTCCGTCGGGACCCCGTCGTTGACGAAGCGTTCCTCGCGTGACGTCAGCACCCCCGGCGGCGGCGTCGGCATACAGTAACCGCGGGCAGACATCTTGTTGAGCGTCTTCTGCAGGTAGTTCGTCGGTTTCTCCGCCAGGGGAACTTCGGGCAGACTGAGCTTGGAGACGCGGGTCTCGTCGTCTGCCTGCGAGCGTATCGAGCGTCCCGTATCCATGGCGACGCAGTTGCGGTGGTAGTAGCTGGTGCCCTGCGAGTGGCTGGTGACGGACTGGGCCAGACGTTGTCGGCTGCTGCCCGGGGACCGGTAGGGGGCGCGGGTTGAGCGGTTCGCTGCCGGAATCTGCGGAGTGGTGAGCGCTTGTAGTGCCTTGTTTGCCCGCGTGGTGGCGCGCGGGTCTATGGACAGCTCAGTCTGGCTCGAGGAGGATTTGAGACGCACCCCAGTCTCGGCCTCGTAGTCGGTGCCACTACCACTCTTCTCTTGCTGTGTAGAAAAATGATTTTTGTTTGTTTATTTTAGGATATTTATACACATGTATAGTGAAACGTCGGTTTTTTAACATACTTCGTTCCTAAATGTTGTTCGTAAACCGATTTGTTTAATTGTTAACCGAAACTAATTTTTACATAAGAAGCAATGGGCAATGGATTAATATCGTCCTGACCCCCAAATGAAAGGGGTTTTTATACTGTGAATATGCATCAAATCTTGCACAAAATGCATAAACAATAATTATAAATAAAATAGAATTTAAGCTGCCATATTTCTTGATTAATCAGATTCAGATTTCTTCTCTATTTGACCCAAAAATTGCCTCTAAAACCTCATTTGACGCAATTTTGTGAAAGGTCACCACACAGCCATGAATATACAGTATAACCCGTTAAACCAAACTTGAAGGGACCCTAGAAATTTGTTTGGATTAACCGATCATTGGTTTAACCGAGCTTTGGCTTTGACTTTGAGTAAGAGTGTATTGCACATGTAATATACAATGTATGTGGACACTTTGATTATTGTTTTTTATGTACATACAGTATAATACAGCTAAACCAAGCTCGGTTAAGCCAAGCGATCGGTTGACCCAAACAAATTTCTAGGGTCCCTTCAAAATACTACCATTTATCCTATAAAAAAGTCGGTGGGGTCTCAGATGACCTTATAACCACATGAAAGTTTGGTCTAACTGTACTGGAAGTGGCATGGGCCCTGAAATTCCGTTTGGATTAACCGATAATTTGGATTAAGCGACTGTTAGTGACGTTTTTATATGACAAATGGTAGTATTTTGCCGGGCCGCCGAAAAAAGTTAGGATTAACCGATTTGTTGGCTTAACTGAGCTTGGTTTAACCGAGCTTGGTTTAGCGGGGTTTTTCTGTATATATTTATATATACCGCATTCTCAGTTTAAAAACATATATATGTATATTATATATATATATACATGTTCCTAAACCGAGAATCCGTTTGGAAACCAATGCACTTTTTATTAGAAAAATATGTTTGTGAAGCAATTTGTTCGTAAAGCGAGCTGTTCGAAAACCGAGGTCTTATTGTAACTCTCCTTTTAGGAATAAGCGGAATGGATAACACTCTGGGTATTTTGAGTTCCACTGGTCCTTCAGGAAAAACTGAAGCTGTAACGCAACATGCCAGGTCACAGCTTCAGCTTACAGACCGGAAGTTGGAGAAGCGGTGAATACACATGAACAAAGTGGTTATTTCATCGTAATGTAAAATCTTTGCAAGGACAAGTTCATTGTATTCTATATTAGAAGCAAATGGCTGGCGAGAATCCTCCCAAGTTTGGTCATCAGAAGGCATGTGGTTATAAATGTAAAGTGAGTTTAAAGTATAGGGTTTATAGAGATAAAAGATTCACCGTCTACCTGCAGTAGGGGTGAATGATAACGTAGTCTAAATACTGCCGAAAGCGGCTTTAGTATGGAACAGGAAGTGGAATACCTGGTTCCAGTATCAAATGGCTACATATATCGGCACAGAGTTGGTGAAATGGGAGAGAATGCAGAAATACAAGATGGTGGCGATAGAACGCCGTCCATTTCACTTTTAAAGTGTGTTTAAGTATATGCATCCCAGCTAACAATAAAACGTCATAGTGACGTCAGAATAACGTTATAGAATGTCAGAATAACATTATTAAAAAATGTAATATAAAAGTTATTTTGTATGGAGTGAAAAACCTTATTTGATAAAGTTCTAGAGACGGTTTTAACGTCATTTTGATGTTTTCATAAAACATTGTGTGTTAAATCATCATGGATAGCCATGTTGCCCTGAGTACCAGGTATACAATGCTAACCAATGGTTTTAATGGCTACTTGCTGTGATCCTTGATCTTGGTTGCCTTGCAATGGCCCTTCCTTATGTGTAAACTGGTTCACTTACTTTTCTTGAATGTCACTTTAATGCAGGTTAATTTCCCATTAAATGGTCATAAGATGGTTGGGCCAGATCATCCCATCCTAATCGCCAAATATGTAATGAAGATCACACCAATATCAACTAGAATACTTTGGATTAGGTCTGGGTATACTTTTAAATTATATCTCACATGTCTTTAGACTCTGTTTCAAGATAGCTCTCCTCTGTCTCAGTCACAATAGACCCCACAACATTACAATACATGTTATAACATCAGTATAATGTTACTATGGCGTAATAATGCACCATAACCAAATAATAACGTTAGCCTGACGTTAGATAACGCTATGTGTTAGCTGAGTGTTTTATTATATTTTTCAAATCAGAAGTAGCAGGGAAATATGAAGATGTATGTAAAGATTATATTTTGCTTCTTAAATTAAGAATTTATCAGATCAATTCATTTCCCCAACATGCCGAAATTCTTCGTCAGCTTTTATATAGTGTTGTTTTTCACCCCTACTTCAAGAACGGGGTGATCTTTTATCTAGGGTTTATAGTGAAAGATAAAGCTGGAAGTTACACCGGCCCCAACTTCCGGTTTGTACGCTGAAACTGTGACCGGGCATATATATAGTCACAGCCTCAGTCCTTCCAGAGAGACCAGCGGAACTTGGATCGTACGTATTAAAGCGGAATAGTGCAATGGTTGTGAGTTTCTAACATTTTCTGGGATAAAATATTAGGTTGATCGCTATTTTAGGCTGAACATTACATTAACTTAAACTAACTTTGATTTCAAGGAGCAAACTTTGGCGATATTTGAAGTGTAAACAAGCTAAATTAATTTTGGTGTGATTGTGCAAACTCTCACGCTTATGGGAAATTTTAAAATTGCAAGCACAACATTTTTTTTAAGTGAGCCGTGCGAGGGAGGCAGATAGTGGGGATGAGCGTGGTCACATGACATCACCCACAGTTAAAGAAGCATAGTTTAAAGGTGTGGAGCAGTTAGCCAAGGCGCTCAGGGTCTGGATAACAAGCAGTAGTGAGTTCAACCTTAAAGTTGCATAGTCCGATTCTTTTGAGTTTCTGACATTTAATTTGAAGTAACTTTTACTTTAAATCGCTAACCTTTGAGATATTTGAAATGGAAACATGCTAAATTAATTTTGGCAAGCTTGCCAAAACTCTAACACCATAGGCTTCTGCAGTAACAGGTTCTATTAATTGACTCAATCCCCTTCTATGTGACGACAAATGTTTAATAAGTGCACCAGCATCTAAGTTAGATATGTAGAATCAAATCTAGATAATTATTTTGGTTTTGAAAATTTTATGTTTTCATCGGACTATGCAGCTTTAACAGATAGTGAGTGGCTGCCAAGTAGAGAAACAATAAGGTTACTGAGTAGAATATACAATAAACACATTGCAAGTGAGTTAATAAGGTCACCTGCCACTGGACATGAATTAGCTGGGCAGTTGTATCAGAATTAGTACTAGACTATGACAATCAGTAACCGATGGACAATCAGTGTTTGGCTGCATCCCAAATAATATTTGCATAACAAGTTATACCTCACAAAAGGTTTAGCAAGGACAAATTATGGCGCTGAGAAAATCTTTTCGCACATGCTTACAGTGTGACAATATAAGTATGCCCTGCATACCAATGTGTATCAAACTTGCTCTCAATCTATTACGTAACATGTGCTGCACATTTCCTTTTGTTTGTTGTTGTTTTACATCCTAGCAACACCTAAGGTCATATCAGGACGGGTACCGACTTGTGACAGTGCACACTCATAGCGACTTTATACTGCTATCCCACTGGGAAACCAGGCCGCCAGCACCATGACCTGGTATCCCACTCAGTCACATTATCCTGACACTGGGCACACAGGTCCTTGCCCTGTCCTAATAATGCCGAGCGCCTGACTAGGAAGCGACAGGTATCAATTTTTAAGTCATTGGTTTGACTCGACCAGGGTTCGACCCCATGACCCCACGATCTACCAGCACGGGAGACGGATGCTCTAACTCATTCTACATAGATGTCATGTACAGACCTACTACATTACTGTTGCGGTTTGCTATATATTCTGTAATAACTGCCTTCTTAAATTAAATCAAAGTTAATGAGACATCCCGTCGGTTATTTGCATAAGTGAAACTGCATGTTGTGTGATAACTAGCTTGGGCTACTGCACATTTCCTGAAAAACAATATTGCCAATGTTAGGAATACCCACGAGGGGTCGTCAGGGTGCTTTCAGCTGTGTACTTAGGCGCACTATAGGTGGCGCCACTTCCCAGCGCTATGCACATTTGTTTGTTGTCATTTGTATCAAAGGAAAAGTAAAGCTTGTATTATTTAATGACGCCTCTAGAGCACATTGATTTTTATCACCGGCTATTGGACATCAAGTATATGGTCATTCTGACATATTTTTTTGCGGAAAGCTGCTACCACATAGGCTATGCTTTCCGATAAGCAGCAAGGGGTCTTTTATATGTACTTTCCCACAGACAGGGCAGCACTTACCACAGCTTTTGATGAACCAGTTGTGGACCACTGATTGGAACGGAAAATAGCCCAAACTGCAAATGGTGGAGTCAAACCAATGACGTACCAAATTGATACTTGCCGCTTCGTAGCCTGATGCTCGGCATTAATAGGATAGGGCAAGGACTGGTTGGCTCAGTGCAAGATTGTTATTGTTGTTGAAGATTTATACTGCCTATCATGGATAAGCCTGAATAGGCTTGTTTTCACCATTAGACAGTTTGTCGATAGAAAGCCCGAGCCTACACTTTTACCGACCCAAGGGATTTTTAACCTCCCACACCACATAGACATGGTATGAGAGCAACTGGCCTTTGATGTTGCTGTAAGTTATACACAGCGGTGGAAATCCAAATTGGCAGAGATGGGGGCACTGGGAATCGAACCACCGACCTTCAGGTTAGGAGTCTGACCTAGAAAAATGTCAGACACTCTAACCACTCCGCCACAGAGAACACCAAGATAATGTGGCTGAGTGGGATATCAGTTCATGGTGCCAGCTGCCTGATTTCCTAGTAAGGCAGCACTATTAAGTCGCCATGAGTGCATACTGTCACAAGTCGGTACCATTTCTGATATGACGATAGATGTTGCTAGGACGTAAAACTCTAACAATCAACAATCAACCGAACATTAGGCATATATGTTTGTTGCCATTTGTATCGATGATAGCAGTGTATGCATACACAATCACCACACGCGTACGTAATCATGAGCTGTCTCTATTGACAACATTCCGCAGATCTAGTTCCTAATTGACAGCACCAAGTTGAATAGGCTACTGAGTGTAGCCATTAGGAACCAGGTGTTTATGGCTTCAAATTGAGCTTAATGTGTAAGGCCTGTCAATAGCCGTGTTTACACGGGCGATTTAAAACGTTTCATATGAAACCACTTGCCTAGATCGACACACATTTGGCGTGTAAACGCGACTCTGAGGCGTTTTAGGGCTGAATCGCTTCATATGAAACGGTTCATCTATACCACCTCCCGAGGTGGTTTATTTGAAGCGATTCAGCTGGTTCCCGGGCGGCGATAGTATAAAATAGTAGTGCGTGCCGGCAACAGGTGGAGCAGTAACTAATCGCTGGTGCCCGGCAGTGTTAGGGCCCGATTACGCCGAAATCTAGTGAATGCGATCATATTTAACAGAATTACAGACTCAAATAATTAAATTTAATTAAATTAACCTTAAATTCCAAGCGATATTAACATAGCAGCTACATCGGTGTCGAATCGACATGTGTAAACTAAACAAATAGCAGTGCTTGCCAGCTACAGGTGCCTGCTGGTTCCCGGTGCCGACACACTTTCCAACTCCGCCGTGTAAACACGCTTCTAAAACGCTTCATATAAATCGCCTTGTCTAGAACGTTTCACAATTCCCCGTGTAAACACAGCTTATGGCATAGGTCTGGCAGGGAAAAGAATCCCGCTTCCAGTCATAAAAACCGACCAAGTCCAAGCTTCAGTTCCTCTGCAGGAACAGCGGACTTTATACCTGGGCCGCGTTCAGGGCACGTCTCGGCGACATCTCGGCGATGTGTCGGCGATGCTTTTTGGCCTATTTGCGTTCAGGGTGCGTCACGGCGACGTCTCCGCGACGCCTCCCTTTTCAGATAGGAGACAAAACGCGCCTCGAAAATGGCCGGCATATCCAGTAGTTTCAGCCTATCACAGCACAGCTTTCCCATTGCAAATGGCCGCCACCTATGGGGGACGCCATTTTCGAGGCAAAAAACTGCTTTTGCTGTTCAGACTGGCATGACGTCATGCACGTCGCCGAGGCGCCGCCGAGACGGACTCTGAACGCGGCCCTGGGCCTCATTCAGGGTACGCATTGGAAGCGCCTCGGAGAATTTCCGGACATCGCGGTAGTCTGAAGACTTTAGCTGTCAGGTGGCTCAAAAATGGCGGCCTCCATAGGGTACAGCCATTTGAAATTGAAAGACCAGCTCTGATTGGCTGAAACCGCTGAAACCCATGGCCATTTTGGAGGTGTTTTTGCCTCCTACCTGAAAAGCGCGACATCTCGGAGTTGACTCTGAGGTGCTCCCTGAACGCAAATTGGCCAAAAAGACGTCGCGGAGTTTTCTCAGAGTCGACTCTTAGGCATATCTTGAACGCGGCCCAGAAGAGGTGTCGTACCAATGTAAGCATGACATACTTTATGCACATCCCTGTAGATCTTACCCAACCACCTTGCCATGACTCAGTCAATATTGCCTCATTGTAATCAACATTATTTAGACTCCGCGGGCAACACGTAAACTTTGTAGTGCGATAACTAGAAATAAACAATGCATGTACACGTGAATTGAACACATGTTCAGTGTCAAAGTTTCCGTTCATACCCGGATGTACGGGTATATTTGATCGTATTATACATACTCCCCTGAAGCCTGAAGTAAAAAAACAGGGCTTTTTGCACTCAGGTGGTTGAAGCACCAATGGTAGAAGCATTTGAGAGAAGGCTGGATAGAAATTGGAGAGGACACCCACAGTTATATGACTTCAGGGCACCGTCGACCTCCATACGTGTGCAAAAAAAATGGTTCTTTTCCCTGTCATAATGAGCTGGCATTAGAGGCCCATTAGAGCCTAGATCAGCCAGAAGAGGATCTGTAAGTTAATCTGTGAGTTAAAATGATACTGCGCAATTTAGTGGTTTAAACTTGCATAAATCGAGGCTTTTCAGTTTCTGCCGTATTCTTTTTAGATAAATATATTAGGGTTATCGTTATAATCTAGCTGACTTTAGTTTTAAGTATCTATTCGCTTAAACAGTTAACTTTGGAGATATTTTAAGTGAAAATATGCTAACTTATTTTTGGTAAGCACAACAGAATACTGGCCACCATAGTTTTCAACAATAACAGGTGCTTTTAAATTGACTTAATATCAACAACAAATGACTGCACCAATATAGAAGTTTTGTTGTTTTTTGGGGAACATTAGTTGATTAAGCTGGGAAATTTCAATCACGGCCAATTGTTTTTCCTCATTCCATTGCTCCTTGACCTATCCCAGTAATGTTGAATGCCAGGTTTGCTAGTGACAGGTCGGGAGTTCGATTCCAGCTCGAGTCAAACAAATTACTTATAAAATTGACACTTGTCGCTACAATGCCTTGTGCTCATCATTAATAGGATAGGGCAAGGACTGGTTAGCACAGTATCAGAATAATGTGACTGTGTGGGATATTGGGTCATGGTGCCGGTGGCCTGGGCTCCCAGTGGGGCAACACTATAAAGTTGCCATGAGTGTGCACTGTTACAAGCCGGTACCCATCCTGATATGACCTTAGATGTTGCTAGGACATAAAACAACAAGCAAATATACATGTAGGTAAGTTGATTGAATCAGGGAACCTAGATAGTCTAATGGCTAGGACGCTACCCCGGAATGGCAGACCTGTGGGTTCGAGTCCCGCTCTAAATACGATGTAGCCTTTATTTGCAACACTACCAGGGCAGTACAAATGCACCACCTGTGCCATATATAAGAACTATTCGCAGGTCAATACCAGGTCGCTTTATTTCATAATTCATACCTCATCAAAGACTTGAAAAAATAACCGGAAGAAATTATGAAAAATGGAATGTCATCCTTAGCATAACCCAGTCCATATTGCCATGGGTGGAGAGATAAGACTAAGTAGTATCTGCAGAACGTTGATATGTATACATACATTGAAGTGTCCCTGAAGATAAGCCATGTGGTTCCTACCTTTACATACACAATCAGTGCTGATAAGAAGTCTACATATTGTCAAAGACCCTATATTACTAAGACGGCTCACTAAGCCTGTAATATGTAATCAAAATGATCAAACCCACCACTTGGTGCACTGGCTGTTCTCTTGGTTAAACAGGTGCTATATTATATGTATAAATGTATATGAATGTGAAAGATGTGTGATGATGGCGATGCTGATGATGATGCTGATGATGATGTGTATTTGTTCATAGCAATTTCATATTGATGTGTATTCATACTTACCTATCTCATGTATAATATAATTGTATGTGTTTACATGTGAAACACCAACCAGCAGCTGGGCTGATCAAACCCACCACAAGGTGGCACTGCGAAATTTACATTACCATGGGAGAGATAGGGATGAGCCGTCTTATTATTATAGGGTCTTTGATATTGTGAAGCAAACCTCCTTTGGAATTCGCCAGAAGTCTATGTTTTAATTAGGTGTGATTGTAATAGCCCAACCACTACCATTAGTCACTTAGAATATCTATTACAGTAATTACTGTAGGTTTAGAATACTTGCTAGGTTTACCAGATGGTTGGTTGTTGGGAGTTTTACGTCCTGACAACATCTAAGGTCATATCAGGGTGTATACATGTAATCAGCAAAATCTAAACCCTGTAATTTACACACTCCACAGGTGTTGGTCATTTAGGGCCTGCCCCTTAACAACCCAATTATTTCATATTGATAATCTCTGTCTGGGATTAGCGACATTCAATAGAGCAGAGGAACGATATCAAACGTGTCCATATTCTCTGGTCTACGTGGTGATTGCTACTAGGTATTTTGACATGACCAACACAACTTTCCTTCTTAAGGCCCTCTCACATTATGCCATATTGCATCAGCGTATGCTGATGTATGTGATTTTGCACCAACACGCTGGTGTATGCTGGTGTATGCACCAGTTTAACCATCGGGCTATTCCACCCCCGCTTAAGGCGAGCCTAACGTGTTAATATAAATAATTGTTTCCATGTGAATGTCTTGTGCCTCCTGCCGCTGGTTGTCTGTCATCCTGCCAGCCTGACCCTTGACTAGCAATGTGCGAGGTGGAGAGTTCGACTCCTGACAGACCATGGGCAGAAGGCCCTTAATTAAATAAGATTATAGAGCAATCCAAATAGCAATCGGAAGTTGACCATAGCGGTTAATAATATAAGTCTGGAGAACAGTAAAGAATGCAAGGAACGTTCATGTCACTTCTTAGGAGCTCACCGTTTTATTCTTACCTCTTACTAACAGAATGAATTTAGCAATATAACTTATGTTATGATTTAAATATAGTTCAACAGTGGAATGTATGTTATAAGTCAAATCCCCTCCCATATAATTAAGTTAAGTTGGAATTTCGACAATAAAAGCCTAAATTTCGGCTAAAACATCGGAGCGTGCAAAAACACGTCCAATGGGTCTGGCTCCGAAGGCCCGACCTTCTATTGTTGCTAGGATAGTCACAATCGACGTATCCAAGCAACGCTTTACAGCAGGGAACCCGGCCTCGCAAAAGTGGCAGTTGCGAGCCCACGCAAATAAGAGCAAAATGCGTGCCCACGCGAAATGTGATCCCGCAAATAATCGGTCGAGTAGTCTCGCCCACTTCACAGGTATACGCTGGTGTATGCTGGGGTTCGCCTGGGTATGCTGGTGTATGCTGGTGTATGCTGGTGAATGCTGGTGTACGCTGAGACAAGTTATGGGTACGTTATCAGTATGTTTGGCATATAAGTAGTATTCATTAAAGCCCACTGGTGTATGCTGAGACAAGTTATGGGTACGTTTGACATAAGTCATATTTTATAGCATGTTCAAAATTCCGCCATATGACAGCATATGTCAGCATGTGCTGATGCAATACGGCATAGTGTGACAGGGCCTTTACCTGGCGTGGGGGCCGAATCTATGGAGTGTCAGGCGGCAGCATACCACCCATGAATTAACCATCTTATGGATAACATAGACAATGGTACCATTTTCTAACTTGTCCAGGCTACTAATAAATGTGTCAACTTCTTGTAAATTTGTACCAGACAGGATGGCAGAATGAGTTAGAGCATCCGTCTCCTGTGTTGATAGATCATGGGATTGTGGGTTCGAACCCTGGTCGAGTCAAACCAATGATATAAAAATTGATACTTGTCGCTTCCTAGCCAGGCACTCTGCATTATTAGGAGAGGGCAATGACTAGTTGGCTCAGTGTCAGGATAATGTGATTGAGTGGGATATCAGGTCATGGTGCTGGCGGCCTGGTCTCCCAGTGGGGCAGCACTATAAAGTCGCCATGAGTGTGCACTGTCACAAGTCAGTAGCCATCCTGATATGACTTTAGATGTTGCTAGGACGCAAAACAACAATAAACAAACAATGTAAATTTGTAAGTTTCTTAAGACTGATATGCCGCTCTGCAAGCATCTGATTTGCACTCCACCAGTGGTCCACAACTGGTTCATCAAAGGCTGTGGTATGTGTTGTCCTTTCTCTGGGAAAGCGCATATAAAAGACCCTTTGCTGTTTCTTGGAAAGAGTAGCCTATGTCGCGGCAGCGGGTTTCCTCCAAAGAAATATGTCAGAATGATCATATGTTTTATGTCCAAATAGCCCTTGATAAAAATCAATGTGCTCTACAGGCGTCGCTAAATAAAACAAGCTTTACTTTTTTCATACAGCCCTAATAATAGTGTTTATTATTAGAGCGATACTGAACTTCTGATGGTTTCTTTTGAATTGGTTATTTAACTTGAACTCCACAGGAACTATTAGGAATCTGTGTCTTGTTTGTGACTCTTATCCCAACTCTACAGCCAGAGAATGTGAAGTATCAGTTCATTTAGTACTATGCTTCTAGGATAAGGTCACACTGCCCAGTATCGGTTGGTTGTTTTACATCCTGGCAACATCTAAGGTTATGTTAAGATGAGTACCGACTTGTGACAGTGTGCAGTCATGCCGAATTTACAGTGCTGCCCCACTGGGAGACCAGGCCACCAGCACCATGACCTGATATCCCACTCAGTTACATTATCCTGAGACTGAGCTAACCAGCCCTTGCCCTATCTTAATAATGCCATGTGCCTGGCTAGGAAGCGATACGAATCAATTTTTACGTTACTGGTTTGACTCGACCATGGTTCGAACCCACAATCCCATGATCTACCAACAGAGGAGATGGACGCTCTAACTCATTCTGCCATCCCGTCTGGTACAAATTTACAAGAAGTTGACACATTTATTAGTAGCCTGGACAAGTTAGAAAATGGTACCATTGTCTATGTTATTCATAAGATGGTTAATTCATGGGTGGGACGCTGCCACCTGACACTCCATAGATTTGGCCACCATGCCAGGTAAAGGCCCTGTCACACTATCCCGTATTGTGTCAGCACTTGCCGACATACGTTGTCATCTGGTGGAATTTTGAACATGCTCTAACTCATTCGGCCATCCCGTCTGGTACAAATTTACAAGAAGTTCACACATTTATTATCTATGGTTAAATCATTGGTTTGACTGGATCAGGAATTGAACCCATAGGTTCAAATCCCACGATCTACCAAAACGGGAGACGGACGCTCAACTCATTCGGCCATCCCATCTGGTCAATGTGCCCAATATATGTATGGACAAGAAGAGTCAATGTCGTCAGTTTGCTTGTCCGGGGATTTACGTCCCAGTAACATCTTAGGTCACATCAGGACGGATACCGATTTGTGACAGTACACTCCCACGGCAACTTTATAGTGTTGCCTCACTGGAAACCTGCACCCACCGGCATCATGACCCAATATCCCACTGAGTTGCATTATCCTAATACCGAGCAAATCCATCCTTGCCCTCTCCTAGTAATGTCGAGCGCCATGGTAGGTAGCGGCAAGTATCGACCTCGTAAGTCATTAGTTTGAGCCAGATGGGGTTTGAACCCATGACCTCCAGCACCCGACCCATCCAGCGCTCTTACCAATTCTGCCATCTCAGCTGAGGAATGCTGGTTAGTCGGTAAATGCTTACATAGCTGCCCATCCGAGCAGTACAGCATTGTGAAAGCCTGAACCTCGCCGATCACAGGTTGCTACCTTGATTATCCTAGCTATGTACAAAGACGCTATAATACTAAGACGGCTCACTCAGCCTGTACTGTGTAATCAAAATGATCAAACCCACCACTTGGTGTGCTGGCTGTTCTCTTGGTTAAACAGGTGCTATATTATATGTATAAATGTATATATGAATGTGAAAGATGTGTGATGATGGCAATGATGATGATGATGCTGATGATGTGGGTATTTGTTCATAACAATTTCATATCGATGTGTATTCATACTTACCTATCTCATGTATAATATAATTGTATGTGTTTACATGTGAAACACCAACCAGCAGCCGGGCTTATCAAACCCACCACAAGGTGGCACTGCGAAATTTACATAACCATGGGAGAGATAGGGAGTGAGCCATCTTAGTATTATAGGGTCTTTGCTATGTACTTATAGATGTTCACTAAAATGAGAAAAAATTGTCTTTAGATCAAACCTAGCTATGTGTTTATATGTTCACCAAAGAGAGAACAACTTGTCTTTGGATCAAAGGCGATCGATTTACAAAGAAAACCTTGCCCTTGAAATATTATGCTCTGTAATGAGATAAATATTTCAGAGGCCAGGGCCCGTATTCATGAGCTGGGGTTAGGGCTCTAACCGCGGCTAGTGGTATCCCACCCGGCTAACGTTGGAAAATCCGCATTCATGAGCCGGTGCCAGCGCTAATCGCGGAGCGTAACCTAGGCTACGCTACCCCATTTTTGAATCAGGGTTAACTGCAAGCCGCGCCGGTTAGTGTGCGTGTATGGGTGTAAATCTATTCACTGCGATCATATTTAACACATTTACATACTCAATAAGTGAAATTTAATCAAATTAACCCTAAAATCGAACTGTTATTAAGGTTCCCGCCGCATTGGCGGCATTATTCATATTGTCGAATCGATAAATGTATAGTAAACAAATCGATGAATGTATAGTAAACAAATCGCCGCTGCTGCAGCGACGTCGATATCCATACTGTCCAACGTCAAATAAACATGGCCACCGCCGTCGCCGCCGAATCGGCGGCAATATATTATACCCAAGTCTATTCAATGCGATCATATTTGACAGAATTACATACGCAATAAGTGAAATCTTATCAATTTAACCCTAAATTCGAACCGATATTAACGCCGACGCCGCATTGGCGGCGTTATTCATATTGTCGACTGGAGGGAATTCCCAAATCTATAAATAAACTCATGGTTAGCTATCCGTGGCGGCTTGGACATTGGTGAATATGACTTGACCTATTTCTCCAACCCGCGGATAGCTACCTCAGAGCTAGCGTGTAGCCCACGGCTAGCCTGGCACCAGCCCATGAATATGGGCCCAGGGGAATTAGACAGAAATATGTATGCTTTCCCATTTAGTCTTATCTATGCACACTTCACTTCCTGGTCCAATGCATGCCTTGCATTTGACAAATCTTAATATTATCATTCAGAGAACTGTTTTTGATTTAATAAACAATTAATTATATGTGGCTTTTTCTTAAATGTGTTTAGTCAGTAAATAACTTCGTCTGTCAGGGACTGGGAGCAGTGGCCAAATGGGCAGAGTGCAGGCTTCCCGTGCGGAAGGTCTGGAGTTCAAGTCCCTACCGAGTCAAATCAATGACTTACCAAATTTATACATGTCGCTACCTAGCCTGGTGCTAAGCATTCCTAGGATATGGCAAGAACTGGTTAGTTCAGTGTCAGGACAATGGGACTAAGAAGGAAATCAGGTGATGGTGCTTGAGGTATGGTATCCCAGTGGGACAGCACTATAAAGTCACCATTAATGCACACGTTAGTGTACCCCTCCTGATATGACCATAGCTGTTGCCAGGCTGTAAAACCCCAACAAACAAATCTTTGGTCTTCTATCTTCCAGCCATACAACAAAGAACTTGTTGACTCAACTGTCCGTATAATTGGAATGAGTTGCCAATTATGGTACCATTCTTTTTGCAGGACTAAAAAGACGCTATGGTTGGGTGGGAAATTGGGTCATGGTACCGGAAGGACAGTATCTGTGTCGAACGGCACCAGTGCAGGATGTAGCGAGTTTGGACCTAGTCTAGTACAGGGTTCATCCCCATTTTGATCAAACAGTTTTCACAGGACTTTTCAGGACTTTCAAGGTCCTTTCAGTGCAAAATTCCAGAATGTTTTTATGCCAGTTATTAAATTAAAGTACCCAAAGCGCGTCCGTATTCATAGTTGATTCACTGTGTAATGCCTGGTACACACCTACCGTATACGATTCGTGCACCAAAACTCGCGACTCAATCCGACCCGTATAAAACTGAAAACGGGCCGATTCATTTTTCGAATCGCGAATCGCAATCGTAATCGGCCCGTTTTAGCCCTAAAACTGAGTTTTTAGTCACGAATCGCAATCGCTAGGTGTGCGCGGGGAGCGCACACCTAGCGATTTTTGTGCGCGAAACGGGCAGTTTTAGATCGTATACGGTAGGTGGGTGCGCACAAACGGTAGGTGTGTACTAGGCATAAGATGTGAAGTGTAAATAAGCATTAAATACCAACAACAAACCTATGCATAGCCTTAATATAAAAATCAAGAGGCAGGATAAGAAAATAAAAATCACTGTAAATACAAAACATCACTGATTACAACAGTCTCCACATCGGTGAATATAGGCTTAAAAACATAGTCATGATTTTCCATTTTCAAGGATTTTCAAGGCTCTTTAGACACATTCCAGAACGTTCCAAGCTTGTATCCCTGAATTATCAAATTCCATGACTTGCCAGGGTTTCAAGGACCAGTACGATTGTTTGTTTGTTGTTGTTTTATGTCCTAGCAACATCTAAGGTAATATCAGGACGGGTACCGACCTGTGACAGTGCGGCCTGGTCTCCCAGTTGGGCAGCACTTTACAGTCACCATGTGTGTGCACTGTCACAAGTTGGTACCGGTCTTGATATGACCTTAGATGTTGCCAGGAAGTCAAAGTTCAACAATCAACAACCATCAGAGAGAACAGACCTAGAAGGTACTCGGGTTTCTTAATAGTTGTATAACTTACAGCGGCATCAAAGGCCAGTTGCTCTCATACCATGTCTATGTGGTGTGGGAGGTTAAAGATCCCTTGGGTCGGTAAAAGTGTAGGCTCGGGCTTTCTATCGACAAACTGTCTAAAGGTGAAAACAAGTCTATTCAGACTTATCCATGATAGGCAGTATAAATCTTCAAGAAAGGTCTCTGATCAAGGCTCCACGATCACTGATCCGTAGGATTCCCTCCAAATTGTCAGGCATTGTACGGCGGGCTCATGAATTTGCGCGCATGAGAGATAGCACGTGTGCTGTGTCATGAATAACGCTGGTCATGGTTGATTAACTTCAGCCATGGCTCATTGAACACATGAAAATCCCCGAAAGTACAATACAAATTAAGTATAACAGCGAATAGTCTATTATGTTAGAGCATATTGATGATGTACTTCATGGATGCCCCCCATGCCCCCCCCCCCCTCCCTCCCTAAACACACACAGATTCAGACTCGTTCGTAACCTGTAATATAATACACCTTTTCCACCACCGGAAATGCACACTCAAGTGAACCTTATGCTGCAGGTCAACTTTAGAAGTGCGTCCGGTTTATTAGATAAGGCTACCGGGCGCGGTGGCCGAATCGGTAGAGCACAGGCCTCGCGTGTGGAAGATCGGGAGTTCGCGAATTCAGTTCCCGGTCGAGTCAAACCAATGACTTAAAAATCTATACTTGTCGCTTCCTAGCTTGGTGCTTGGCATTATTAGGATAGGGCAAGGAGTGGTTAGCTCAGTGTCAGGATAATGTGACTGAGTGGGATATCAGGTCATGGTGCCGGTGGCCCGATTTCCCAGTGGGGCAGCACTATAAAATCGCCATGAGCGCATACTGTCACAAGTCGGTACCCATCCTGATATGACCTTAGATGTTGCTAGGACGTAAAACAACAACAGACAAACATATTAGATAAGGGCATGGTCAAATATAACAAAAAGTTGGTGATCACTATGGACCACTCTGCGACCACTTATGACCACCTGCGATCTCTTTTCGATCATCTCGCCTTGAATACGGCCTATGCTGGTGACACGGGGTAAAGCAATCACCAATCAATCAATCAATCAATCCTTGCGACCACCCATTTGTTGTGGTCGCAAGGTGGTCGCAAGCAGTCTAGCTAACTTGGTTATGCACATTTAAATTGAGAAAAACAATCCTTTACTTTCTAAAAATGTTAAAGTTGCATGGTCCGATGACTTGTGAGTTTTCCCAAACTTTTTGAGATAAATATATTAAATTGATCGTTATGACCTACTTACCATTACCCTGAAGTGGTTTTGGTGAATGCAAACTCATTTTGAAGATATTTGAAGTAAATCCATTCAAAATAATTTCGGCAATCTTGCCAAAACTCCCGGGCTGGAAGCCAAGACTGTGACACCATTCCCAATCTCACCATGACCATGTGGTGCACTGACCTCATTACCATACTGAACTCACAACTTTAATACATTTACTACTAGGAAGCATAGCAGGAATGTAGCATAGCGCGTAGCATAGCGTAACATAACATACTGGCATTGGAGTAAACATCCTGATTCCTACACTTTCAGTTCAATATCAGTGACATTTTATACGTTAATTATCAAGTGAGTGAGATAACACAACTTATAATCTAGCTCATGAGAAGAATAACAGATAACAGAAGCTCTGCTGAACATAAACAAAACAGCCTGTTTCTGGAGAGCGCCTCTGTCTTACTCAGGCCGATCACGTGGCATGTGAAACTAGGCCATGACCACCGAGAGCCTCAGAGAGGTCACGAGATTGACCTGATTCTTAGAGAGTGAGTTCTGAGGCACATGCCTTCCTCTAGCAGTGGTGTGAATGTACATTCTTGTCAAATCGGATTTATTTAATAAATACAGCACCAATTGATTAGTGTGGGCACCAGTATCTAAGTGAGATATGTAGGATCAAATGTAGGTAAGTGTTTTAGTTTTGAAAATATATTTATACCATCGGACCATGCAACTTTAATACCTTTATCGAACTATGCAACTAACTAACTATCTAACTTTAAGCGCTCAATGAACAAAACATTCACAATGAATCTTACCGAGTCAAAACTACCCAGAAACCTCAGCAGGATCCCAGTGCTCTTCCACTTCTTCTGACCTTTGCCTTTGCCCTTCCGGCCGCCACTCATATTTTGCAGCACTACTTCCTGAGACGACCGAGTCGCCCTTTCGCCGGCTACCGTCGAGGCCAACCCCCGCTTAAGCCTCAGCACATTGCGTGGTTTTCTCCAGGCGGCCACCCGCTTCCTCCGGTCGCCCGATGGAGGAATTCCTTCCGCGTCTCCCATGTCGTGACCGGCGTCCTTCGGCATGAGGTGCATGACTGTCTGCGGCTTCCGCCAGTTCCTCAGGTGCGAATGTGTGTAGTTCCGCTCCTCGTCCGACCTCTCCGGGTCAGAAGCACCGCCTCCTTCGCCGGTCGGGGTCACCTTCTTCCCGGGCCGCAACCGGAAGGCATTCCGGGGCTTCCGCCAGTGCTTCCGGTACTCGGCGCTGCCGTAGCGTGGACAGAGAGTGTCCGCATCGTCTCTGGAACTTCCGGGAATTGGATCCAGACTCGGGAAGAGGCGGAGAATGGGCCGCTGCCGCGATTTCCACTTGCGCAGGTGAGCATGCGTGTAGACATGCTTCCGGAAGCTGGGGCTCGCAGCCGGGCCACTTCCTGTGGCGGCGGGTGCGGCGGCGGGTGCACTTCGGTCGGGTCCGTCGGGACGCACTCGACGACCGAAGGGAGGTGGCGCCACTGAGGTGTTGCTTTTTTGGGGGAGAGTTGCATCATTTGCGACTTGGACATTCTTGCATAGGCTGGAGGGGCGCGAACCCATGTCACCCCTCCATCCCGGCTGTAGGCTTCTCCACGCACCAGTGCTCCACAACTGGTTCATCAAAGGCTGCGGTATGTGTTGTCCAGTCTGTGGGGAAGTGCGTATAAAAGACCCCTTGCTAGTTATCGGAAACAGTAGCCTATGTGGCGGCAGCGGGGTTCCTCCAAAGAAATATGTCAGAATGACCATAAGTTTGAAGTCCAATAGCCGATGATAAAATCAATGTGCTCTAGAGGCGTCGTTAAATAAAGCAAACTTTCCTTTTTATTTGCGGCCCCACGCTGTCAGCCTCGCGCCCAGCCGGCGGGCACGGGCAGCGGGCCGACTAGCAGGGCAGGGTTCATACAGCTATTCAGTAACCAAATTTCAGGCCTTTTTCGGAAAGAAATTCATTTGACATTATAATGATTATATAATACATGTCAACTCTTTATGGTCTTACTTTTTATGGTATTTTCAAATTGAAGGCCTTTCCAAGAGATAGATATCTTCAAATTGAAGGTCTTTTTCGGGACTTTTCAGGGAAGAAATTCATTTGACATTATAATGATTATATAATACATGTCAACTCTTTATGGTCGTACTTTTTATGGTATTTTCAAATTGAAGGCCTTTTCAAGAAATACCTTCAAATTGAAGGCCTATTTAAGATTTGTGAACCCTGCAGGGTAATGGGAAATACCTGGACCGAAAAGGTATGGACAGGCGCACCCAGAAAGAATTGATAGGGCGGCAATAACCGAATTGCCTGGACAATGTGCTGAGTCAGCTGGAAGAATGTTAGCTGGTGCGGGGGACTACACAGCGATGAAAGTGTGTGACCTTACTATGAAAAGGTTCTAATCTGACAAAATGGTGCTTTCGAGATAATGAGGACTGAAGCTGTGTAACTGCATGATGGCAAAGCAGATAGAACCATATTATTTTTAATATATCTCAGTGAAAAATACCAGCTGAGATACAGTTGTATAACTGCATGATACTTTGATAGTCTTTTATAGATAGAACCATTTTACATCCATAACACCAATTCAGTCACTTTGTCAGATAGAACCTTTTTATAGTAAGGTCACGAGTGGTCTCCGGCAAATAACATGCACATCAGGTTGAGATTATTGCACCGACGGCGAATTTCCATGGAAACGCAGATTTTACCCCTATAGGATTATCACTATCAGGGAATTGCAACAAAATGCCGGAAGTCAGGTTTCAACTTGCCTTGTTGTGACTGTATTATCACCCATGCCTAACTCTTTCTTCTTGCGGTTTTATGTTCTAGTAACATTTAAGGTCATAAAAGAACGAGGATTCGAACTAATCAATTGTCATATACATCTTGATTCCTTGGTACTTTGTTTAACATTAATTGGTAAATATTTTTTTAAATCGCGGAAATCCGCGAAATCGCAGAGATTTTTCATCTCTGATGTCTACAAAAGCCAGAAGGGAGAGCGTCCTGACACAACGCGCAAGCAGCTGTTTGGAGGACGGGGCACAGCTGTCGGGGTCACGTGGTGTGAACAGCGTCTCAAAACAGGCCACGATTCGGGCACCATTTCAGCAAATAATAGGCCTACCCCATTGGAAATAATAAATTGTCCACATTTTCCACTTTTATAAAAATGATAATATCCCTTCTCGTCCTCGTATTTCATCTTCTGAACAGATGAAGCATATTTGATTTTAAAATTTAAGAAAACGCTAGCATGAGGAGGCTTCATATTTTGAACTCATTTGTTTCCCCCACAGATTTGGCTACTTGTGTTCTATTGTGTTTCACAGTGAGCTTCAATGGCGCCCCCTTGTGGTACACAGGGTGGAATTGTGCCAAATTGGTGATGGGAATCCGCCTTTGCTCCTCCGCGGTAGGCGACCAGACGGGATGGCCGAATGAGTTAGAGCGTCCGTCTCCCGTGCTGGTAGATCGTGAGGTCGTGGGTTCGAGTCCCGGTCGAGTCAAACCAATGACTTTAAAATTGACACTTGTCGCTGCCAGGCACTCGGCATTATTAGGATAGGGCAAGGACTGGTGTGCTCAATGTCAGGATAATGTGACTGAGTAGGATACCAGGTC
Source organism: Branchipolynoe longqiensis (assembly GCA_030323885.1). Lineage (NCBI taxonomy): Eukaryota > Metazoa > Annelida > Polychaeta > Phyllodocida > Polynoidae > Branchipolynoe > Branchipolynoe longqiensis. The sequence continues at coordinate 5,279,042 of CM059199.1, forward strand.
ATGGTGCCGACGGCCTGGTTTCCCAGAGGGACAGCACTATAAAGTCGCATTGAGTGCGCACTGTCACAAGTCGGTACCCGTCCTGATATGACCTTAGTTTTGCTAGGACGTAAACCAACAACAAACAAACCTCCGCGGTAGGCTAATCGGCAGAGCGCACGCTTCCCGTGCGGAAGGTCGGGAGTTTGAATCCCAGCCGAGTCAAACTAATGACTTATAAAATTGATACTTGTCGCTACCAAGCCATGCACTTGGCATTAATAGGATAGGACAAGAACTGGTTTGCACAGTATTAGGATATATAATGTGACTGTGTGGGATATCAGGTCATGGTGCTGGCAGCCTGCTCTCCCAGTGGGGAAACACTATAAAAGTTGCCATGAATGCGCACTGTCACATGTTGATACCCATCCTATTATGAACTTAGATGTTGCTAGGACATAAAACAATAACAAACAAACAAAACAAACAGAACAGTCTTTGCTCCATCGGGAGATTGATTGTCCACCGTAATTTAGTACATAAGCAGTAGGCTGAGGGTATGCTTTAGAAAATCTCCGCACCACAGACTTTAACAAAAACAAAAATAAGAACCAAAGAAAGAAAGAAGCAAATCCACAATTCCACAGTCGGTTGCATCTTTAAGGCCCTGTCACACATCACCGGATTGAGGGAAACGGAAAGAAACCGAACAAAGTCTGTTGATGTCCGGTTGGTCTCCCTACAAGTTTTGACCATGCACAAAACTTGGAACGGATGCTCCGGATTGACGTCTACATTTCTTCTGTGGTTTGAGTCCAATTAGCCCGCTTACTGTCCATTGGATATCCGTTCATGTCCATTCGTCCAGCGGCCTTTAACCCAATATCGCAACATTTTGACACATTTCAATACATTTTGATACTTATCATGCCCGAATACCAGAGGACTAGACAATTCTGTCCGTTGCTCAATCCGGCATAGTGTGACAGGCACTTTAGCATCATCAGTATTTGAATCTTAGTTATATTTCTATTTTAAGTTTAGCACTGTTTACAAAATTAACGTTACAACCCTGTTATATTCTCGGTAGGCCCTACAGGTCACATTGTTGAAACAGCAACCCCGTGCCTGGACTAGGTCAATAAATACTGAGAGGTGATCCACATTCCACATGCCCAGGGTGCATTGCTCCAATATTCCCACTCTGTACTAGAAAGCGCAGATCCTAGGCCTATAATGCATGAACAGCAGATACTTCCTTGAGCAAATAACAAACATAAGACAGCTTCACGATCTTTTCGGTTGTTGACAGTTTCTCTTCGGCTTACTTAAATTTAAGCGGTGTTTAATAGATCATGGTCTAGACCAGACCTACATCAATGTCCATTCACTTTACCTTAAGTGTCCATCCATCCTCCTCCCTTCCTTACGGGGTAGAGTAGATCTACTCCTTAAATCTGAATGGCACCACTGTGGAGTGGGACCTAGCTCAGACAGTAGCGTGTCCACCTGTGAGGGTGTCGATAATCCTATCGATCCTGCTTAGTGAACCCATTTGCAGTTTGTGCTATTTTCCGTTCCAACCAGTGGTCCAAAACTGGTTCGCCTAAGGCTGTGGTACGTGCTGTCCTGTTTGTGGGAAAGTGCATATAAAAGAACCCTTGCTGCTTAGTGGAAAGAATAGCCTATGTGGCAGCAGTCGGTTTCCTCCAAAGATATATGTCAGAATGACCGTATGTTTGACGTCCAATAGCCGATGATAAAAATCAATGTGCTCTAGAGGCATCGTTAAATAAAACAAGCTTTACTTCATCACAACTGTCTGCATGTCCGACATGTCCCATTGACTTTGCAAGTTGCACTCCCACACTCCCACATCCTCTCTCTGCTCTCGCAAAATCCATCCTCTTAGCTCTAACCAGGACACCAAAACCCCCAGGCACGGCTTAGCTACTTGTCTGTCGGCAGATTTCAGAATTTAATATTTAATCGATTTTCGCCCACCCGATCCCTCCGTACCCGATCTCTCTCCCCAAATAGACCAGCCCCGCTGACATTAAAAAACACAAACTGGCACCAACAGAAATTTGCCAAATTAAAATGCAATCGATTATGAAGTGTATTATTTCAGAGTAATTCAGGAAACCTTTTCTTTTTGACATGCCTATCTGTTCTTAGAAGCACGTATTTGTTTATTTAGACTTTGGAATCACACATTATTACTGTCGCAACTATATTATCGCAGCGTTTATTGTCAATGACAATTTGGCCTTGTACCACATACTGACCGAAGGCCGGAACCGTTCACGAAAATGACACCATATTTGAGCGATAATAGGGGCATTTTTGGCACCCAGTTTTGTGGTGCGTATATTATTGATTTGCGCCTATAAGAACGCTTAACCCACAGACGGGTATTGGAATGGATTATTAAAGCTGCATAGTCCGATGGAAACATCAAGACAATTATCTAGATTTAATTGTGCATATCTCACTTCGATGCTGGTGCACTTATTATGCATTTGTTGTCATATAGAAGGGAATACTAAGGTCATTTAATATAATCTGTTACAGCAGAGGCGATCTGGTGTCAGAGTTTTGGTGTGCTTACCATAATTAATTGTGCATTTTTGCACTTCAAATATCTCAATAGTCAGCCATTTAAAATAAAACTTGCTTCAAACTAACGTAATGTAGATAATAACGATCAGCCTAATATATTTATCTCAGAAAATGACAGAAACTCAAAACCATCAAACTATACATCTTTTTTTGGTCCATTAGTTGTTTAAGCAGGGGAAATTTCAGTCATAGACGACTGGTCTTCCTCATTCCACTGCTGGTCGATAGAAAGCCCGAGCCTACACTTTTACTGACCCAAGGGATTTTTAACCTCCCACACCACATAGACATGGTATGAGAGCAACCGGCCTTTGATGATGCTGTAAGTTATACGCAGCGGTGGAAATCAAAATTCGCAGAGCTGGGGGCAAGGGGAATCGAACCACTGACCCTCAGATTAGGAGTCTGACCTAGAAAAAGTCAGGCACTCTAACCACTCCGCCACAGAGAACGCCATCTTTAAACACACACAAATCACTGAATGGTTCACTAAGAACTATGTTACCACCAAAATAAATAATAAGTAGCATATTTAAAAATGTATTATTTAAATTCCAAAACTATGGAATTCCAACAATCGGTGAACAAATATGAAGAGGAAATTCAATCAAGTAAGATTCAAAATTTTGCATAGAGAAATTATGAATTAGTAGGACTTCATTGTTCTTTTCCCCAGCCGTAGATGGTTTTCTATTAATCATTTTCTGAAATTAATGACATTTGAACCTTAATTAGGTGTTAGCACACCTAAGGGATGTAAGTCTGATGTCAGTATAACGGTTTTGACTGTTACAAGTGTAGTGGTCTGCACTGACCTCTCAGGCAAGTATCCACATAGACAGGTAGGCGTGGGTAGTCTGTTGATATCAGGGAGCCTAGGTGGTGTAATGGTTAGCACACTGGCCTGGAATGCGAAGAGATGTGGGTTCGAGTCCCGCTCTAGGCACAATATTTCCCATTTTCATCACCCCCCATGACACTGGTGCCGTGACCAGGACCCTGTACAAGCTTTGTGCTGTATGGTTGTTGAACCTACCCTGTGTATGTATGTGTTACTGTTAGTGCATTGCCTGTATGTATGTAATTGTAAGCATTATAAGACTTACAATTCCAGGGGGATGAGTGTAGTGGTCTGCACTGACCTCTCAGGCAAGTATCCACATAGACAGGTAGGCGTGGGTAGTGTGTTGATATCAGGGAGCCTAGGTGGTGTAATGGTTAGCACACTGGCCCGGAATGCAAAGAGATGTGGGTTCGAGTCCCGCTCTAGGCACAATATTTCCCATTTTCATCACCCCCCATGACACTGGTGCCATGACCAGGATCCTGTACAAGCTTTGTGCTGTATGGTTGTTGAACCTACCCTGTGTATGTATGTGTTAGTGCATTGCCTGTATGTATGTAATTGTAAGCATTAAAAGACTTACAATTCCAGGGGGACGAGTGTAGTGGTCTGCACTGACCTCTCAGGCAAATATCCACATAGACAGGTAGGCGTGGGTAGTGTGTTGATATCAGGGAGCCTAGGTGGTGTAATGGTTAGCACACTGGCCCGGAATGCAAAGAGATGTGGGTTCGAGTCCCGCTCAAGGCACAATATTTCCCATTTTCATCACCCCCCATGACACAAGTAGGCATGCACAATACAGTATAACCCCGTTAAACCAAGCTCGGTTAAACCAATCGATCGGTTATTCCTAACTTTTTTCGGCGGCCCGCCAAAATACTACCATTTATCATATAAAAAAGTTGGTTAAATCAAAGTCGGTTAATCTAAATTATCGGTTAATCCAAAGAAAATTTTCGGATCTCTGGCCACTTCCGGTACGGATAAACCAAAGTTTCTTGTGGTTATAATGTCATCTGAGACCCCACTGACGTTTTTATATGATAAATGGTAGTATTTTGAAGGGACCCTAGGAATTTGTTTGGATTAACCGATCGTTTGGAGTAACTGAGCTTGGTTTAACGGGGTTATACTGTATGTACATAAAAAACAATAATCACAGTGTCCGCATACATTGTATATTACTTGTGCAATACACGCTTTCTCAAAGTCAAAGTCAAAGTCAAAGCTTGGTTAAACCAATGATCGGTTAATCCAAACAAATTTCTAGGGTCCCTTCAAGTTTGGTTTAGCGGGACTATACTGTAGTTGAAAGTCGGTGAGCGAAGTGATTTCAAATTAAATAACTTCACTCAGACCTTGAGAACAAAGATGATAGCTACAAGTATTCACAATCATGTTTTCTTTTTCGATTGCATACGTATTTGTAAAGAGCGCTGTTATTTGCTATGAATCTACATCATGGCGATTTAATATGGTTCTACCAGACGGATGGCTGAATGAGTTGAGTCTTTCTCTCCCGCTTTGGTAGATAGTGGGATTCGAACCATGGTCTTGCCAAAATTGATACTTGTCACTTCCTAGCCAGGCACTCGGCATTATTAGGATAGGGTAAGGACTGGTTGGCTCAGTGTCAGGATAATGTGACTGAGCGGGATTATCAGGTCATGGTGCTGGCAGCCTGATCTCTCAGTGGGGCAGCACTATAAAGTCACCATGAGTGTGCACTGACACAAGTCGGTACCCGTCCTGATATGACCTTAGATGTTGCTGGGACATAAAACAACAAATAAACAAACATGCACTGACCTCCCAGGTGAAATGCCACTTACCCAATTAGGTGTGGGTAGGTTGATTGCAGACACCATCTCCATATATGAGACAGGGATCGAAGTAACAAGCGTGAATTAAAAGTACTAGGCGACACTAGAAAGGAATAAAATGCAAACACTACAATTATACTTAAACCCTAGGGGACACAACAGCAATACCTCAGTCACACTATTGCTGGTGACTTCTTTGCGCCCACAAATTGAGGTGGTCGCTAATGGTCGCAAAATGGTGGGAAGTTGTCGCAAAGTGGCCCTTCATGGTCAGCGACCACCTTGCAATCATTTTAGTCGCAAGGAGGTTGCAGCTACTGCACCAAAACCACCTTGCGACCAAAATGGCCGCCCTGAGGTCGGCAACGATTTATTTGGTTGCAAGAAGGTAACAAGGAGGTGGGTTCTTTGGTCCAAAGTGATCGCAAAGTGGTCGCAAGCCGTAACGTGACTGGGGCTTTTATGAGACTGGGTGACGCGACCAGACAACACTGTATGCATGACTGCCGATCAGTACTGATCAACAAAGGTTGTAGTGCAACATAGTTCGCTTTATTTGTTGTTATTTTACATCCTAACAACATCCAAGGTCATATCAGGATGGATAATGACTTGTGACAGTGTGCACTCATGGTGACTTTGGTCGTAATGCGAAGCATTACGTTTGATGCGAGGAGAGGAAGAGACCCTCCCCCCGCCCCGCGCTTTCGCGCTGCTTTCTCACCTCGGCAGACGGCGCGGCGCGCCGCCCCCTCCCCCGCCCTCCGCGTCGCGCGGCGCTCACGCCTCACCCGACGCCGCTGCTCGCCACCTGTCGCCCTCCCCCGGGCCGGCAGCTTTCACACTCACCTGCTGTCGCCCCTCCCTCTTCCCTTATAAGGCCACCCCCTGGCCTCCCTCAGGCACTCGCCCTCCTGCCGCCTCCCAGATCTCTCCTTTCTTCATTTGGCTCTCCACCTCGGACCTCTGCCCCACCACAGCTGCAGCATGCCTCAAGGGAAAGGACATGGACGAAAGGGCTCCCGGGCCGCCCCCCGCACCCCGGGGCCCTCTCCAACTCCCAGGAGGGACGAGTCGCCGGCCTCCGCCTCGGCATCTCCCGCGGCGACCTCGGGCCCCGCCTCAGGCTCCGAGATCTCCCTAGTCCTGGAGGCTCTCCAGCGCATCCAGCTGGAGCATCGCCAGGCCACCGCCGACATCCACGCCCGGATCGACTCCCTGGGCACCGGGGAGGCCCCGACACCTCGGGCGCCTGCCACCACCACGGCCCGGCCCCGGCCGCCACCTCAGGCCACCTCGCCGCCCTACCAGGAGGAGCGGACCCGACACAGCCCCGCCTCCGCGGCTGACGCCGTCCGGGACATCCTGGCATCCGCCGAGGCGCGGCACTGCACCAGGCGCCAAGGGATCTATGGTGACTTTATAGTGCTGCCCCACTGGGAGACCAGGCTACCAACACCATGACCTGATATCCCACTCAGACACATTATCCTGACACCAAGCCAACCAGTCCTTACCCTATCCTAATAATGCCGAGTGCCTGGCTAGGAAGCAACAAGTATCAATTTTTAAGTCATTGATTTGACTCGACCAGGGTTCGAACCCACAAACCCATAGGTTTGGATCCCGCGATCTCCCAGAACAGGAGGCAGACGCTCAACTCATTCGACCATCCAGTCTGGTCATGTAGTGCAACAAGATCAATCTCAGATGTATTTCTCTGACCTACCCAGACCCCCTATCCTAGACCCCATACCCCACACCCCCACTCCCACACACACATAAGTACTTCCCAAATACGTTGTCCAAAATTAAGGTCATGGCGTTCTAGCAGTTAATCATCGCACAGTATTTAGAAGATGTTCTCGTTGCAATAGTGTCAAAACCTGACAATAGTCCTGGAAGGCAGTTGTTGGAATGAATGATATGCTGTCATTAGTACGACATGTCCACATCTTGGAATATCGGTTGGTGCCAAGAGGTCCTCCTCTCCCTCCCCTTATCCCACACATGCGTACACATCAAACATTCGGTCAGACTCATGAACTATTTTATATGGAATATAAGTTAGATGTTCATTCTTCATTACCATGAAACTTGAAAGAGTCACCATCTTATAGAACCGGGCGCGGTGGCCTAATTGGTAGAGCTCGGGCCTCGTGTGCGGGACATCAGGAGTTTGGTTCCCGGTCGAGTCAAACCAATGACTTATAACATTGATACTTGTCGCTACCTAGCCTGGTGCTCGGCATTATTAGGATAGGGCAAGGACTGGTTAACTCTGAGTCAGGATAATGTGACTGAGTGGGATATCAGGTCATGGTGCTGGCAGCCTGGTCTCCCAGTGGGGCAGCACTGTAAAGTTGTCATGAGTGCACACTGTCACAAGTCGGTACCCATCGTGATATGACCATAAATGTTGCCAGCACTTAAAACTCCAACAACTAACCAACCAGTCACCTTATGAAGTTATAGAGTTACACTGTATATTGTTCATGGATAACTGTGATGCATTGCTACTTTCCTTCCTTGTTTTGTTGCTTCTTGTTAGTTAATTCCTTGAGTAAGCAGTGACATAGGCCAGGTAACGCTTCCATAGGCTTTCTTCATCAAATAGAACAGGAAGAAGTTCAGAGAAGGGCTTTAATGATCTAGGTTTGGTATGTGTAAATAAAGATTTTAGGAGAATTTGAGAGGAAGTTTCTTTACACTAGTGAATTTATTAAGTTGGCAGTGAATGGAAAACTGCCTTTCTGAAGGATGCTATTGTAGTAATATGTCCTGACCTCTCAGGCAAGGAGCTGCATTTACAGGTAGGCGTGGGTAGTGTGATCACATCAGGGAGCCTAGGGGGTGTAATGGTTAGCAGACTGGCACGGAATGCAAAGTGACGTGCGTTCGAGTCCCTCTCTAGGCACAATATTTCCTATTTTCACCATCCCCACGACACTATTCTATTTGGTATTTTTATTCAAATTTCCTGTAGTTTTCCTCTGGATTCTCTGGTTTTGGGTATTATCCAAATAGTTCCGAAGTCCATCTCAGAACTAAAGTTCTTGGCCCTTCCGTCACAGCCAGCGGGATGAAGCTCAGAGTGGTAGAGTGTCCACCTGTGAATGTGTGGGTCATTCGATCGAGCCTGCTCAGTGGAACCCAATTACAGTTTGGGCTATTTTCCGTTCCAACCAGTGGTCCACAACTGTTTCATTTAACGCTGTGGTATGTGCTGTCCTGTCTGTGGGAAAGTCCATATAAAAGACCCCTTGCTGCTTATCGGAAAGAGTAGCCTATGTGGCGGCAGCGGGTTACCTCCAAAGAAGTATGGCAGAATGACCATATGTTTGGCGTCCAATAACCGATGATAAAAATTAATGTGCTCTAGAGGCGTCGTTAAATCAAATAAGTTTTACTTTTTGAACCCACGTTAGGTTTGTGACTTCTCATTGTAACGACCACAGGATCATTGGAATACTACTGACCCGTGCCATCGTGCATTCCTTCCAAATTCATCGAAAAACACCCTAGCTGGATCTCTGCTTCATATGTGGGAGGTCATGCTTGTGAAAGTACGACGTCTGAACAGTTTGACTTCTGGATACTGAATGGTTTATTCACGGCCTAGGGCTCGCTTGGCCAGCCGGCTAAACTTTCCATGACGTCATCTCATTAGCATATTCCTTTGTCTCAAACTCTGCATCTCGTTAACATATATTAGCCACACACCTATACGTCTATTACGCATATATCACAATGCTTTCCTAGATAATATATTCACCCTACTCACAGTAGGGGTGAATGACAACTATGTCTAAATCTGAGCAAAAACTGCTTTAGTATGAAGCAACTGTAAATAAAAGGTGGAATTTCCTGGTTCCAGCATGTATTGTTTATTTATATTGAATGCCGGACGCCGTGGCCAAATCGGTTGAGTGAAGGCCAAGGTCGGGAATTCGAATCCCAGCTGAGTCAAAACGATGACTTTAAAAATTGACCCATGTCGTTACCTAGCCTGGCACTCGGCAATAATAGGATAAGACAAGGACTGGTTCGCACAGTATCAGGATAATGTGACTGTTTGGAATATCAGATCATGGTGCTGGTCGCCTGGTCTTCCAGTGGAGCAGCACTATAAAGTCACCATGAGTGCGCGCCGTCACAAGTCGGTGCCCATCCTGATAGGAGCTTAGATGTTGCTAGGATGTAAAACAACAACACAAACTCTATATTGAAGTAGAATTGATTAAATGGGAGAGAATTAAACAAAACCCTAGCTGGGTGCCACAGAATGCTCTTGATTTGATCTTAAAGTCTATTAATCTATAAGATTCTTCAATTATTCACCTAAAAAGAAACTGGCTATGATTACTAACATTTGAACTGTACATATAGCACCGTAAATTGTAAATTCATGTGGCTATATCCATAACCCGTATAAATACAGTATAAATACAGCCTCAATAAAAAAAAATATAAAAAACTAACCCAGTTTCCCAACACTTATTCCAATGAGTTGTTTATCAACACTGGCCTGTGGACAATACTGCAGAAATAACTAATGTATCCGATACTTTGTCAAGTCACACCAAAGACTCGATACTTGTTGCAACTTTGTTTGATGCAGGTTACGACATTGACCCAGAGTCAATTTAACTGATGTGGCCAATTCGGTATAGCACAGGCCTTCGGTTCCTGGTCGAGTCAAACCAATGCCGTATCAAATTTATACTTGTCGCTTCCTAGCCAGGCACTCGGCATAAATATGATAGGGCAAGGGTTGGCTAGCTCAGTGTCAGGATAATGTGACTGAGTGGGATATCAGGTCATGGTGCTGGTGGCCTGATTTCCCAGTGGTGCAGCACTATGACATCAACATGAGTGTGCACTGTCACAAGTCGGTACCTGCCCTGATATGACCTTAGATGTTGCCAGGACGTAAAACTCCAACGACCAACCAACCAAATTCATCTACTGACATCCCAATCAATCAACTTCTACACTCTAATCTAATTGCCAGCTTGAAATTTGAATACTTCAAAATATGACCCAGGGTAGCTTTGAGGCTACCTGGAACTGGGCCTCGGACGCGGTGGTCGAATCGGTAGAGCGCAGGGTTCACGTGCAGAAGGTCGGGCGTTCGAGTCCCAACCAAGTCAAACCAATGACTTAAAATATGGATACTTGCTGCTACCTGTGAAAGTACGATGTCTGAACACTTTTACTTCTGGATACTGAATGCTTTATTCCCCATCCAGGGACCTGAACTGCCGGCACCCTGTGCCTCTGATGTCATCTCATTTACATATTCCTTTGTTCTCTGTTCATGCCTGGATGTCTTTTACGCATATATTACATCCCCACTTCGCAAGTATTTTTTAGATATAAACATATATACTTTAAAATGGTTACATGTACATTGGGTTTACAGGTTAAAGCGCAATATGAAAATAACACATAGTGTGTCATTACAGCTGTCAGCTGTCTAACATTTAGAGGTCCAGCCTGTCCACCAGCATAATCACTCGACATGACCTAGTTAGATTAGCTGCGTTGTTTAAATCTCTCTGACTTGTCGGCATGTTCTGTGCCCATCCGACTGGTTCGGGCTGAATGGCCTCCAGTGCCCTTATGATTTGTACTCTGTTTCTATACAACATGTTACGCGACTCATTCAGAATTTGGTATTCTCTTCCTGAAACTCATGTACGCCCCAAAATCACCCCTTTTTTCCATTCCCCTGCATATTTTTTTCTATTTGACAGTATCACCAGTTCTCAATGGCTTGTGTGCTTTGCCACACTTTTTGTTGTGAACACTTTTTTTACTCTGATGATGTTTCGTCATTTGTGATTTCTTTGGATTTTGTGTTTTGGGTATCAAATTATCTATAATTGAACAATGCCAGATAAAAATCTGTTATCGTGTCTAAACATTGTTTTAGCAGGTTTTTATTGTTTGGACAAATCATTCAATTTGGCCGTTACTCCGGGGATACTGGGGACTCGAGTATGTGGCTATGAACCCATAATGTTGTGCAAATTCTTTGCATTCATGGCCCTTAAACTGTGGACCGTTGTCCGAAATTACCTGGCTTGGGATACCATGCCTTGCGAAGTTATCCTTCATAGCTTCAATCACCGTGGCGGATGACGTATCCTTCAACAAAGTGACTTCTGGGTATTTAGTGTAATAATCTAACGTTATTATGTAGTTCTCGTGATTTAATTTTGAATAGATCTGCACTATCATTTCATGAGGTTCATTGTTATTGGGTGACTTATGTAACCTTTTCTGATTATTTTCGCATGAGTCACAACGACTGACTTTTTCCTCAATTTGTTTATTGATGTTGGGCCAGAAATGCAGTCACGCTCTAGCTGCTTGGACTTAGTGTTACCTAAGTGTGTCTCATGCAACGCTTCAATCATTTCACCACAGAGCTTTGGAGGTACTATGACATGATTGCCCTTCATTACCAAGTTGTTTTCAACTGTGAGTTCATCTTTGTATGGAATGTACTGTGGTAGACATGACGGTGTTTGTGCATGTGTAGTGTCCCACCCATTTTCGATATGCGTTATTAACATGGACATGGATATATCGTCTTCATACTCTTTGACGATTTTACTTAACAGACTGGACAATTGCATGTCCACTGTAGCGATGCTGAGTGTGTCGTCAAATAGGTCAGCGTGACCTAATTCAGCCCTGTGTGCTCTGGACAGCGTGTCTGCAAAGAACATCAAGGACCCCTTAACATGGCATAGCTGTATGTTGTCATTTTACAATCGCATTCACATTCTTTGCATACGCGCTGACAGATTATGTATCGGCTTCTGCATGATGGCCACTAACGGTTTGTGATCAGTTTGAATTTGAACTTCTTTGCTGAAGATATAGTCATGAAACCTCTGGCAGCTGAAACATATTGCGAGCATTTCTTTTTCGATAGTGGCATAGGCACATTGCGCTGAATCTAGTGCACGAGATGCGAGTGCGATTGGCCCATTATCCTGCATGATAACAGCACCTAGACCTGACTGACAAGTGTCTACTTGAATGACAATTGGTTTGTCTACATCATAATATGACAATACAGGAGCAGTTCTCAATTTTTCTTTGAGTTTGTCATATGCGACTTGCTATTCGTTTTGCCAGTGCCACGCAACATCCTTACCAAGGAGCATGCGTAGTCGTTTTGCGATCTCAGACATGTTTGGTATAAACTTGTGAACATAGCCAACCGTGCCCAGGAACCTCTGCATGCCTTGCTTGTCATGCGGCTCTGGCATGTCTACAATCACCTGTATTCTGTCTGGATTTGGTTGTACACCTTGTTGGGTAAGTTGATGACCTACATATTTCACTGTTTTTTGCATATCAAATATTTTGAATCGTTCAATTTAGAATTACTGACCTGGGTCGGTCAAGCACTGCTTTCAGTCTGTCGTTGTGTTCCTCAACGGTTGACCCATATACCAGAATGTCGTCTGTCACTATTCCTATCCCGGGTATGTCGCTCATAACATGGTGCATTTCCTGAATGAAAATTCCCGAAGTGCCCAACCTTCTTGCAGGCAACACAAATCTTGCCCTTCGCCGGACAAAATCCACATCGGTGTTCGTAACCACCGTTTTGACATTGAATCTTGAATTTGCTTGCACTGGTGGTGTTTCCGGCCTTCCAAGATGGTGATTTCCAAGATGGCAATTTCCAAGATGGTGATTTCCAAGATGGCAGCCTAGCCAGGCAAACCACCGGTGCACCAGTACGCGCATCTGCATATCAGGCCAGACCTCGATTTCTTTTACCTCCGTGTCCTACTTTTTTCTTCCAACTGGTCAGCACTAAATTCACTGAGTTTGCACATATTAATGCACTTTTCGCGTGTGAGATCGGCTGTTTGAAGCATCTTGTTTCTCAACGTCATGTTCTTGACACCAGCAATCAAGCGATCACGCAAGAGCGATTCTTCAATCAGTCCATATTCACAATCTTTCACTCTGTCCCTGAGGGGTGTGATATATGTGGACATATTTTCGCTGGCTTGATTATGTGAGTTGAAACAGTAATGTATTATTATTAAGTTTGATTTACCGGTACAGTATGCTTGAAATGCCTCCGTTAATGGCCCGATCTTGTCCTGCTCGGCAAGCATGATGGCCATGTTGGCGAAAACTTTCTGGGCTTCTTCGCCCCCGACGTGAAGGAAGATACAGCATTGCACTCGTTTTGTTTTCGTAGCGAGTCCTGTAGCTGTGGCATATATATTATATACTCTAATCCATGTTTTCCAGTTCGATCGTATGCGTTGTTGCAGAGGATGAGCTGATCTGGCGGTCTGCGGCCCGGCAGTGTGTTTGCAGGTGGCATTGTCCTTATCTGACACCATGTGAAAGTATGACGTCTGAACACTTTGACTTCTGGATACTGAATGCTTTATTCCCCATCCAGGGACCTGAACCGCCAGCACCCTGTGCCTCTGACGTCATCTCATTTACATATTCCTTTGTTCTCTGCTCCTGCCTGGATGTCTTTACGCATATATTACACTACCCAACATGGCGCTTGGCATTAATAGGATAGGACAAGGACTGGTTATATATAGCACAGTATCAGAATAATGTGATTCAGTGGGATATCGAGTCATCGCATCAGCAGCCTTGTCTCCCAGTGGAGCTGCACTATGAAGGTACCATGAGTGCTGACGGCCACAAGTCAATGCCCTTCCTGATATATGAAATTAGATGTTGCTAGGATGTAAAACAACAACAAACAAAATCTGGAACTGAGTGGGACAGGAGAGCTGTAGAGTATGTTATTGTTGTTGGTTGTTGTTTTATGTCCCAGCAACATATATGGTCATATCAGGAGGGGTACCAACTTGTGACAGTTCGCACTCATGGTGACTTTATAGTGCTGTCGCAGTGGGAAATCAGACCTCTGGCACCATGACCCGATATCCCACTCAGTCACATTATCCTGACACTGAGCTAACTTGTCCTTGCCCTATCCTACTAATGCCGAGCGCCTGGCTAGTATAAATTTTATAGTCATTGGTTTGACTTGATTGGGAACCAAACTCCCTGACTAAATATGTGTGGCGGAATTATGCACTGACACATCGGCTGGTGTGCTGACGCAATGACGATTTGTCGTCAAGATAAATAGCCTCTTTTGTCAGGCTACATACTGGAGTTTTGTAACAGAGCAAGCGTAATCAATCAACGCATGGCTCCTATACAAAATGGTCTATTTTCAAATACCAGCCGTGATTGATTGCTTGGGATTTTACATTCTAACAATATGTCAGGTGATATCAGGATGGGTATTTACTCTTGTGACAATGCACCTTTGTACTTATAGTGTACACTCCAGTTACAATGCTCCTGCTCAGTGTCATGATATTGTTACTGAGTGGGATATTCTAAGACAGAAGTAGTGTGTAGGGCTTCTTTCCATGGGGGAATTACGTCATCTGGACTCTCCACGCGGGGGTTATGTAATCTGGACTCTCCAGATTGTGTAATTCCCGCGTGGAAAGAACTCCTACACTAGCTCTATGGTAGGATATCCCACTCAGTAGCAATATCGTGACACTGAGCTATTTAATTTAGTCCATGCCTTTTCATAGTACTTCCAAACACCATGGTCCGTTACTAGCCGTTGTAAAATCAAAATGTAGTGCATATGATCACAGTGTAACTAACATGAGTGCCAATATTTGGAATAACTGGCAGCTGCAACACAAAATTCAGAAAACATAGTTTAAATGGATTAACACAAATTATAGTAAAAGCTGGAGTTTGTACTGTTTGCAATTACACAAACAGTTACAAACCATAAACAGGAAGCAAGAAAACAAAATGTATTACTAAAGACAAAATCAAGAAGATTTAAATCAAATCAGATTAGTGCTGCCCAGCGGTGAAAACAAGTGTTAATTTCAAGGTGCTGCTTCTTGTATATTGTGCGTTGCATGATCAGGCTCCAGAATATATGAGAGATATGCTCCAGGAGAGAACAAATGTTCGAACACTGCGCCCCACAGTCTCGAGCCAGTTAGCAGTTCCTCGGAGCAGGCTCAAAGGCTTTGGGGGATCGTGCTTTTAGTATTGCTGCCCCGAGACTGTGGAATGCTCTGCCAGGATATATCACTGATTGTAAATCTGTTGGTGCTTTTAAAAAAGGTCTTAAGACACATTTGTTTAAATCTGCTTTTAACCAGGTGAAATTTATTTCCTGTATATTTGTTTGTTATGTAAAGCATTGTAACAGTGCACACTCATGGTGACTTTATAGTGCTGCCCCACTGTGAAATCAGGCCACTGGCACCATGACCCATTATCCCACTCAGTCACATTATCCTGACCCTGAGCAAACCAGTCCTTGCACTATCCTATTAATGCTGAGTGCCAGGCTAGGAAATGACAAGTATCAATTTTATAAGTCATTGGTTTGAATCGACTGAGAACCAAACTCCCGACCTTCCGCACGCGAGGCCCGCACTCTACCGATTAGGCTACCGCGCCCTGTGTCACGGTCCTTAGTCTTGACTCCATGTGATTTATTGATACTAGGGCGTCTTCTGTACCAGTAGTTGGTTTGTTATTGTTTTACGTCCTAGCAACATCTAAGATCATGTCAGGACGGGTACTGACTTGTGACAGTGTGCACTCATGGCGAATTTATAGTGCTGCCCCACTGGGAGACCAGGCTGCCAGTCCCATGACCTGATATCCCACTCACTCAGATCATCCTGACACTGAGCTAACCAGTCCTGGCCTTATCCTAATATTGCAGAGCGCCTAGCTAGGAAGTGACAATTATCAAATTTTAAGTCATTGGTTTGACTCGACTAGGGTTCAAATGCGTGGGTTTGAATCCCACGATCTACCAAAACGGGAGACGGACGCTCAGCTCATTCGGTCATCCCATCTGGTGCACCAGTAGTACCAAATGAAGTGAATAGAGTTGCATAGTGAAAAGATTGGATGCGGTGGCCAAATCGGTGAGAGCGCTGGCTCCCCGTGTGGAAGGTCGGGCGTTTCAGTCATGGATGAGTCGAACCAATAACTTACTAAATTGATTCTTGTCGCTACCTAGCCTGCGCTTGTCATTACTAGGATAGGGCAAGGACTGGTTAGCTCAGTATCAGGATAATGTGACTGAGTGGGATATTGTGTCATGGCACCGATGTCATTTGTCCCTGTCTTCCAATGGGACAGCACTGTAAAGTCACCATCAGTGTTCATTGTCACAAGTCGGTACTCAACTTGATATGACCACTTTTGAACTGTATCAGAAATTTGTAAACATTGTCTTCAACAAACAAAAAAACACAAATACACAACAGAGAATTGCAGATTAACCTCCCAGATTTAGACGGATTTAGACATTTTGCCCAAAGGTGATATTTTTCACTAAAACCTGGAAATCTCCCAGCTAAGCCATGCGAAGGCAGAATTGGCTCTAAACAGCGTGCAATGCCCGCCAATTTGGGACTTAGCTGCGCATGCGTGTTCGAGCAGAATCAGGGCCTTTCCCAGGTCTTAGTACTAGGACTCACTCGCAACCTGCAGTGCCATTGTCTCGCATCACTGATCACCCGGAACCAGTTCAAAGTACCAGCGGAACTGTGTATTGTGCCTGGAGATCAGATAGTTTGTTTGTTTGTTTGTTGTTGTTTTACGTCATAGCAACATCTAAGGTCATATCAGTATCAACAGCTATTTATGGGTGGTTGTTGGAGTTTCAAGTCCCGCAACATCTAAGGTCATATCAAGATGGGTACCGCCTTGTGACAGTGTGACGTCATGGAGATTTTATTTGTTTGTTTGTTGTTGTTTTACGTCCTAGCAACATCTACGGTTATATCAGGACGGGTACCGACTTGTGACAGTGCGCACTCATGGCGACTTTATAGTACTGCACCACTGGAAGACCAGGCTGCCAGCACCATGACCTGATATCCCACTCAGTCACATTATCCTGACACTGAGCCAAACAGTCCTTGCCCTATCCTCATAATGCCGAGTGCCAGGCTAGGAAGCAACAAGTATCAATTTTTAAAACATTGGTTTGACTCGACCAGGATTCGAACCCACGACCCCACGATCTACCAACACGGGAGACAGAGTCTGTAACTCATTCGGCCATCCCGTTTGGTGGCGATTTTGAAGTGCAGCCCCACTGGGAAATCAGGGCACTGGCACCATGGCACCATGGCCCCATATCCCACTCGGTTACATTATCCCGACAGTGCGCCAACAAGTCCTTGCCTAGATAAAAGATTCACCCGTACTTCCAGTACAGGGGTGAAAACCAACCCATTAGAAAAACTGGCGAAGAATATCGACATGCTGGGGAAATTAACTGAGCTGGTAAATTCTTAATTTAAGAAGCACAATATATTCTTTATGGAGGTCTTCATATTTACCCGCTACTTTTGAGTTGGAAATTATAATAAAACATATACTTTAATACGATGTAAAAGTGAAATCGACGGCGTTCTATGGCCGCCATCTTGTCTTTTTGCATTCTCTCCCATTTCACCAACTCTCTGCCAATATAACTATCCATTTGATACTGGAGGCAGACATTCTACTTCCTGTTCCATACTAAAGCTATTTTCGCCCGTATTTACACTACCTTGTCGTTCACCCCTGTACTGGAAGTATGGGGTGAATTTTGTATCTAGTCCTTGCCCTATCCTGTTAATGCCGAGCATCAGGCTAAGAAGTGATAAGTATCAATTTTGGAAGTCATTGGTTTGACTCGACTAGGAACCGAACTACTGATCTCCCACACACAAGGCCCACGCTCTACTGATTCGGCCACCACGCCCGGTCGCTATTTATGGATGTTTGTTTGTTTGTTGTTGTTTTACGTCCTAGCAACATCTAAGTTCATATCAGGATGGGTTCCGACTTGTGACAGTGCGCGCTCATGGCGATTTTATAGTGCGACTTTATAGGGCTGTCCTACTGGGAGACCAGGCTGCCAGCACCATGACCTGATATCCCAGTCAGTCACATTATCCTGACACTGAGCCAACCAGTCCTTGACCTATCCTAATAATGCCGAGCACCTGGCTAGGAATCAACAAGTAACAATTTTAATGTCATTGGTTTGACTGGACCAGGGTTTGAACCCACGATCTACCAACACGGGAGACGGATGCTGTAACTCAATCGGCCATCCCATTTGGTGGCGATTTTAAAGCGCAGCCTCACTGGGAAATCAGGCCACCGGCACCATGGCCCGATATCCCACTCGGTTACATTATCCTGACAGTGCGCTAACAAGTCCTTGCCCTATCCTGTTAATGCCGCGCATCAGGCTAAGAAGTGATAAGTATCAATTTGGGAAGTCATTGGTTTGACTCGACTAGGAACCAAACTCCTGATCTCCCGCACGAGAGGCCCACGCTCTACTGATTCGGCCACGGCACCCGGTCGCTATTTCTGGAAGAATCCCCGATATTAATTATTATATACCAAGCTGATCACTGAAGGGAATTATCAAATCGCGTGTACAATAACTGACCTGAATAACAGGTTGGTTGTTGGAGGTTTACGTCCTGGCAACATTGAATAACAGGTATGGGTCATTATATCGGTAGTTGTCCTTCTTATGGTAGAGTACCGGACGGGGTGTCCGAATCGGTAGAGCGCAGACTTCCCGTGCGGTAGGTCGGGAGTTCGAGTCCCATCCGAGTCAAACAAATGACTTACAAAATTGATACTTGTCGCTATGTAGCCTGGCGCTCGGCATTACTAGGATAGGGCAAAGATGGGTGTACTCAGTGTCAGGATAATGTGAGTGAGTGGGACATCGGGTTATGCTGCCGGCGGCCTGATCTCCCAGTTGGGTAGCATTATAAAGTCGCTATGTGTGTGCACTGTCACAAGTCGGTACCAGTACTGACATCATCCTAAATGCTGCTAGGACGTAAAACTGCAACCAACAACAACCAACACCACCCAACAGGCAACCAACCGGCAACCAACCGGCAACATCTTGTGGTAGCGACTGTTAAAGTTCGATTGTTTTAAGTTTCTGCCATTTACTGAAAATAAATATACACGGTTCATCATTATAGTCTAACTTACTTTAGTTTGACCCGACCTGGTATGATCTTAGATGTTGCTAGGGCGTAAAACAACCACAACAAAACTTTAGTTTGATAACCGATTAGGCCACTGCGCTCGGTGGTAGACAATCAGGGCCGAATTTTGAGGGGTGGTCGGCGACCGATCGCCGATTGTTTGCCAATTGGTTGGCAACCACTCACTGAGCAGGAGGCAGCAAGTTCCCGAGCAGTTGGCGACCAATCGGTGACCACTCAGGGATTGGTCGTTGACTTTGCTGACAGGAATTTAAGAAAATGTGGCTCTCTGGGTTATTTCACTTTTGGCTTGTCGCTATGAAGATTCTGTATCATTTGCGCATGCTCAAATTACAAAAGTCTGTGGTACGAGCCGACACCTGCGGTTTCTTTTTGTTGTTGCTATGAATGAATTTTATTCATATACATCTTTTGTCAAGCCATAGCCCTGGGCCCGTATTCATGAGCTCGGGGTACGGTTAGCCGGAGGTTAGGCTTAGCCGTTGGGTAGGTATCCCGCGGTTTAACGGCGGCAGTTAATTAGGGCAATCGGTATTCACCAATGTCTTAGCCGCCGCGGATAGCTAACCGTAAGTTTATTTATAGATTTGGGAATTCCCTCGAGTCGACAATATGAATAACGCCGCCAATACGGCGCCGGCGTTAATATCGTTTCGAATTTAGGGTTAAATTGATAAGATTTCACTTATTGTGTATGTAATTCTGTTAAATATGACTGCATTTAATAGATTAGGGCGTAGGAAATTCACGCCGATTCGGCGGCGACCATTTTTACTTGACGTCGACAGTATGGATATCGACGTCGCTGCGGCGGTGGCGATTTGTTTACTTTACATTCGTCGATTCGAAAATATTAATATCGCCGCCTTTGCGCCAGCAGCATGAATTTCGCTTCGGATTTAGGGTTAAATTGATAAGATTTCACTTATTGTGTATGTAATTCTGTTAAATATGACAGCATTGAATAGATTGAGACCCACACACACACACTACCCCCTCGGGATAGTCCCTTACCCCTGAGTCGAAAATGGGGTAGGGTACCCCCCGGTTAGAGCCCCAGGGTAGCGCTACCCCAAGCTCATGAATACGGATTTTCCACCGTTAGCCGGGGGGGTAGTGTACCCCCCGGTTAGAGCCCCAAGGTAGCGCTACCCCGAGCTCATGAATACGGCCCCAGGTCTTCCAGTAATAATGGCAGTTGCCGAGTGCTTGCCGAGCGGTCGCAGGATGGTCGCAACAGTGTTAGTCACGAACTGGCCACCAAGCAGTCGCCGAACAGTCGGCCACCGCTCGGCGATAGTTCCCGACTGATCGGCAACCAAAATATGCCCACCAAGTGTGCAACTGGTTGCCGACCAGTCACCACTCGATCGCTGATTCGTCATCGACCTATGAAAATGGTTGGTGACTTCAGGGTGACCATTTTGGTCGCAAGGAGGCTTTTGGTTATGATCATCAGCTGCAACCTCCTTGCGACCAAAATGGTCACCCGACTCGGAGGTTGCTGACCAGTCACCGACAGCTTGCGATTGCTTGCAATCGCTTACGACCAGTTTGCGACTGCCCCTCTGTGGTGGTCGCAAAGTGGTCGCAAGCGATATTCCGATATATGGCAGAGGGGAATGCAATTGTTTTATGTTATTCGGTATGCCTAGCCGGGTGTGCTTGTATATATATACACGTATATATATATATATATATATATATATATATATATATATATATATATATATATACAGTACAATCCCGTTAAACCAAGCTCGGTTAAACCAAACGATCGGTTAATCCAAACTTTTTTCGGCGGCCCGGCAAAGTAATACCATTTATCATATAAAAAAGTTGGTTAAACCAAAGTCGGTTAATTCAAAGTATCGGTTAATCCAAACAAAATTGTCGGCCCCAGGCCACTTCCGGTACAGTTAAACCAAACTTTCATGTGGTTTTAAGGTCATCTGAGACTGTTTTATATGATAAATGGTAGTATTTTGCGAGATCGCCGAAAAAAGTTTGGATTAACCGATCGTTTGATTTAACCGAGGTTGGTTTAATGGGGTTAAACACTATATACATAAAAAACAATAATCATAGTGTCCACATACATTGTACATTCATAATGCAGCCCCGTCTTTCCCAAAGCCAAGTCAAAGTCAAAGCTCGGTTAAACCAATGATCGGTTAATCCAAACAAGTTTCTAGGGTCCCTTAAAGTTTTGTTTAACGGGGTTATTCTGTATATATATATTGGGACAGGGGCGCCTGGTTGGGTTATATTAGAGTTTCCTACAGATTGACATAGTGAGTGCTGGCAGGCCTGAGTATAGTTGACTGCAATTGCTTGAAGTTCAGGACCTGGTCCCCCTCTGCCTGAATAGGGGTCAACCCAATCAAGCTGGAATTACCAACCAGGTCAAGGTTGGTTGTGGCCAGGTTGGCCAGGCAACAGCATGACTGGGGGAGGGTCACTTGACTGGTGGTGGGCAGAAATGCTGTTTCCCTATTGGTTTGGAGGGGAGGGGGGGGGGGGGGGTGACACCCCACCAGGGAACCTTAGAACTATTTAATATAACAGAGGGCTTGCTCTGTCTCTTCTCTTCTCTCACTCTTACTTTCTCTTTCTCCTTCTCTGTATTGTATTTCCTTACAGCCTACTTGCACAGCCACAGATCCGGGTACCAAATTCTACAGTGTGACTGGTGTATTCAAGTGTGGTTTCCTGGAACCTAGCCTGGGCACATATGCATGGAGCAGTGTTTGTGGCGAGTGGTGTTAACCATATAACACAGGGTAGCTAACAGCATTTATTCGGGGCGTCAAGAACTATGTCACGCCATATGCATGGTGGCCTAAACGGTGAGTGTTAGCTAAACGTGAATGTATTTATAGATTTGGGAAATCCCTCGATTCGACAATATGAATAACGCCGCCAATGCGGCGGCGGCGTTAATATTGGTTCGAATTTAGGGTTAAATTGATAAAATTTCACTTATTGCATATGTAAATCTGTCAAATATGATCGCATTGATTAGATTTGGGTCTAATATATTGCCGCCGATGCGGCGGCGGCGATGTTGAGTTGACTTTCGACAGTATGGATATCGATGTCGGTGCGGCGGTGGCAGCAGTGGCGATTTGTTTACTTTACATTCGTCGATTCGACAATATGAATAATGCCGCCAATGCACCGGCGGCGTTAATATCGGTTCGCTTTTAGGGTTAATTTGATCAAATATCACGTTTAGAGTATGTAATTCTGTCAAATATGATCGCATTGAATAGATTTGGGCTCCATCCTGACAGTAACCTAACACTAACACCGCTGTAAACCTGCTATGAGCAGGTGTTAGAATCTCCGACTTTAAACGCACAGTGTTTGTCTAACACTGCTCCATGCATAACAACTTTTCGGCACTAAACCAGAAATCCCACCCTAACCGCGGTTTGGCTCGCTAACACCGCTCCATGCATATAGGCCCTGGAGGTTAGGGGTGGTGTGTACGTAAGGATTTGCTCATGTCAAACTGAAAAGGGCCCTGACTAACTTGTTGATTGTAGGTGCTTTTCAAAGCTTATGTTAGCCTTTGATGATTAGAATATAAGACCGCAGATTGTAGTTGCGCTTCGTTTGAAAGATTATATCTTAGGCTTTAATGATCTGAAGTTGAGACCTCACTGGAGAGAATTAGCATTGTATGAGTGCGTTGGTGGAATGGGAGAGGATGAGAGGTGTGTGTGTTGTGAGGGGGGGTTAGGCCGTATCCCTTCTGCATTTATCTCCTTAGGCCTAAAGAATTGTGTCTCTGGTCGCGGGTAAGCAAAACAAAACAGTAGAGTAGGTGGGGGTTATTAAACAAAAAATGCTACAATGAATCTCTTGACTGTGCTGTAATTTAACATTATATTTAAGGCAAATTAAGCTGTCTAAGTCTAAGTCTAACAACAAGTATTTCCGGTTGCGGGCAAGCAACTAAAAAAGTATGGTAGGTAGGGATTTAAAAGAAAATTGCTACCATAAAATCCATTGAATATGATGTAATTTACACATAACAGCCCATGTAATTTGCCAGAAATAAAATGTATTAAAGCAAAATATATATATTTGTTAAATACAGTCGGCAACTTGTTGTGGAGTCGGTTGCGCAACTCGAAATATAGAATTGTCTTTGGTTAGGCCTTAAGGCCCTGTCACACCTCACTGGATTGGGGAAACGGAAATAAGCCAAACAAAGTCCGTTGATATCTGGCAAAGTCCGGTTTGTGTCCATTGCATATCCATTGATATCCATTGATATCCGTTGATATCCGTTGATATCCATTGATATCCGTTGATATCCGTTGATATCCGTCCCGATCCGCTACAAGTTTTGAGCATGCACAAAACTTGTAACGGATTGCACTGGACTGACGTATGTGGTTATTATCCGTTACCCTCCGTTCCCCATCCGTTCGCTGTCTGTTCCCCGTCCGTTCCCCGTTCATTCCCCTCTGTTTCCGTCCGTTACCCGTCCGTTCCCGTCCATTACCATCCGTTCCCGTCTGTTCCTGTCCATTACCATCCGTTACCATCCATTCCCGTCCGTTACATATCCACTACACGTCCATTGCTGTTTGTTATATTTCCTTTTGTATACTGAATTGTCCGTTGATCGTTAGATACGTTATCAACCGTTACTTCCGTTACCATCTGTTACCCGTCCGTTACCGTCTGTTACCCATCCGTTACCGTCCATTACATAATCAATCCATTTCACGTCCGAATCACACTGGACTAGAATATTCTTGTCCGGCTCTATCTGTTTTCTCAATCCGGCGAGGTGTGACAGGGGCTTTAGGCTTAGAGTCGCTCAAAGTCGAGGGACAAGGAAAGGGACACATTCCTTCGGAGTTATTTACAATCAAAATGCACCACCGCTCTTCACAGAAAAAAGAGGAGGACAGGGAGGAGACCGACGAATCCTTGTTCTGTTGTTGTGGTTTGTTTTTTTGTGGGTTTTTCTTTTGCGGAGAGGTGTGTGGGAGGAAGGGGGAGGGGGGGGGGGGGGCTTCGTATCAGAGCTAGCGGCGATATACAGGTTAGGATATAATTGTTGAAGCATTTTAATCAAAATCAGGATCTTTGTTCTCTCTCGAAAAATTCTCATTTACTCAGCAACCTCAAGGGAACTCACCTACTGATTTCGCAAAAGCCGAAATTAGCGATAGCCGAAATTGGCTTCGTCTCAGTCAATATTCAACTCTATTTCAATATAGATAAACACTGCACATATTGTTTCTCGTTAATTCCTATTGAAACAGGTTTTTTCTCAGATGAAGCAGTTTTTGCTCGTATTTAGACAGAGTTGTTCTTCACCCCTACTCTGGATAGGGGTGGGTTTAAAACATTGTATTTCTATGTGTGTTTATATATGTGTATATATATGTAGTAGTCTGCACTAACCGCTCAGGCAAGTAATCACATAGACAGGTAGGCGTGGGTAGTGTGGTGATATCAGGGAGCCTAGGTGGTGTAATGGTTAGCACACTAGCCCGGAATGCAAAGAGATGTGGATTCGAGTCCCGCTCTAGGCGCAATATTTAAAATTGTCATCACCCCCCATGACACTAGTTGCCCCGGGAGATCCGAACCCATGAGTTTGTGAGTTCGAATTCCGGTCGAGTCAAACCGATGACTTAAAAATTGATATTTGTTGCTTCCTAGCCTGGCGCTCAGCATTATTAGGATAGGGCAAGGACTGGTTGGCTTGGTGTCAGGATAATATGACTGAGTGGGATATCAGGTCATGGCACTGGAGGCCTGGTGTCCCAGTGGGGCAACACTATAACGTCGCCATGAGTACGCACTGTCTCAAGTCAGTACCCATCCTGATATGACCTTAGATGTTGCTAGAACGTAAAACAACACCAAACAAAGACTAATTGCCGTGACCATGATCCTGAACAAGCTACGCGCTGTATGGTTGTTGAACCTACCCTGTGTATGTATGTGTAAGTGCATTGCTTGTATGTACACTGAGCGTAGAAGAAAGAAGTACAGGGACAATAAAAACATAAAAAATTAATCAAAATGAGCTCAATGCACTGCTAGACTAACTAAAAATATATGTCTGTGTATATATATGTGTCTATATATACATATATATATATGTATATATATAAATAATAATAATAATATAAAAAATATATATATGTATGTGTGTATATATATATATGAGCCTGTCTCAGAAGGTGATAACTCTTTTTTTTTGTCCATTGTAACAATTGACACAAAACAGCACAGAAACGGTTACACTGAAAATATAAGGACATTTGCTTCGAATCAATATGTATTCTATTGGGATTATGAAAACCATGTAAAAAAAACAAATCAGTCTATCCTGAGCAAATGCATAAGCAGATAGTATGTTGATCATTACAATGGAAAAAGATTTTTCCCATATTGCTTAGCACCTTTTGAGACAGTCTCAAATATATAAATAATGAATATAAAAAAAGAAATAATAAAAATACACTGAATATCAAGGAAACTCTGAGAAGGAAACATGCTAGGCATGATACTCCCAGGAGGTAAACTTTAAATCAAAACTAATGACCACTAATGCAAGCTGGTGAAGGCAGTCAGCGAAAATAACTATAGGTAACCAAACAACTAACCAATTGTAGAAATAACCATCGCAGACGGGATGGCCAAATGAGGTCAACCAGACGGGATGGCCAAATGAGTTAGAGCATCTGTCTCCTGTGTAGTATCGTGGGTTCGAATCCTGGTCGAGTCAAACCAATGACTTAAAAATTGATACTTGTCGCTTCCTAGCCAGATGCTCGGCATTATTAGGATAGGGCAAGGAGCAGTGGAATGAGGAAGACCAATCGCCTGCGACTGAAATTTCCCCTGCTTAAACAACTAATGTACACAAAAAAATAAAAAATCTGAATCCCAGAGGGTGGGGAGATGTGGAAGAATGCTTACAAACATGCTTACAAACAGAGAAAGAATGCATGCAGTAGATAGCTACACAACAACTGAAAGTACAAAAACAAGGGGAGTCACAAGACTATTACTGTCTACAGGCGAAAACAAGTCATTAGACTTAACTGTTATGGCCAGCATAAATACACCATCACCAAAAAATAAATAAAAATGTATGTAATTGTAAGCACAAGGTGACTACTCACCCCATCAACCTACCCAACGGGTACCCTGTCCCATGTACAAAGTAGCTACCTACCCCACCCCACCAACTTACCCATCTGGTGCCCTGTCCCATGTACAAAGTAGCTACCTACCCCACCCCATCAACTTACCCATCTGGTGCCCTGTCCCATGTACAAAGTAGCTACCCAGCTGACCCCACCAACCTATCCATCTGGTGCCCTGTCCCATGTACAAAGTAGCTACCCACCCGACACCACCAACCTATCCATCTGGTGCCCTGTCCCATGTACAAAGTAGCTACCTACCCCACCCCACCAACTTACCCATCTGGTGCCTTGTCCCATGTACAAAGTAGCTACCTACCACACCCCACCAACTTACCCATCTGGTGCCCTGTCCCATGTATAAAGTAGCTACCAAGCCGACCGCATCAACCTATCCATCTGGTGCCCTGTCCCATGTACAAAGTAGCTACTTACCCCACCACACCAACTTACCAATCTGGTGCCCTGTCCCATGTACAAAGTAGCTACCTACCCCACCCCACCAACCTAGCCATCTGGTGCCCTGTCCCATGTACAATCTAGCTACCTACCCCACCCCACCAGCTTACCCATCTGGTGCCCTGTCCCATGTACAAAGTAGCTACCCACCCAACCCCACCAACTTACCCATCTGGTGCCCAATCCCATGTACAAAGTAGCTACCTACCCCACCCCACCAACTTACCCATCTGGTGCCCTGTCCCATGTACAAAGTAGCTACCCTCCTGACCCCACCAACCTATCCATCTGGTACCCTGTCCCATGTACAAAGTAGCTACCCAGCCGACCCCCACCAACCTATCCATCTGGTGCCCTGTCCCATGTACAAAGTAGCTACCTACCCCACCCCACCAACCTAACGAAATGGTGCCATGTCCCATGTACAAAGTAGCGACCCACCGACCCCACCAACTTACCCATCTGGAGCCCTGTCCAATGTACAAAGTAGCTACCCACTCGACCCCAACAACCACCCATCTGGTGCCTTGTTGCATGTACAAAGTAGCTACATACCCCACTCCACCAACCTATCTATCTGATGCCCTGTCCCATGTACAAAGTAGCTACCTACCCCACCGCACCAACTTACCCATCTGGTGCCCTGTCCCATGTACAAAGTAGCTACCTACCCCACCGCACCAACTTACCCATCTGGTGCCCTGTCCCATGTACAAAGTAGCTACCTACCCCACCGCACCAACTTACCCACCTGGTGCCCTGTCCCATGTACAAAGTAGCTACCTACCCCACCCCACCAACTTACCCATCTGGTGCCCTGTCCCATGTACAAAGTAGCAATCTGCTTCCTCGCTGAATTCAAGCTAGTATAATCTCGTTATCTTGTTTTATGCAACATATTATTATAGACTCTGTAAGAGACAATGTAACACATATGTTGGTTCAGATCGATACCACTGGCTGGCCAACAATCTAGCCTACTATTTATTTATGGTCAAAGTTTCCGACGAGAGTGAGGGTGATGGTAGTCCTCGCGCAAATTCGGCAGCGACTCACAGTGGGTTTGCCTACCTGAGTGCAAACCCAAGTTGCCCAGACCGCTGAATTTCCAGCGGGCAGACCAATTGCAGCATTTTCTGTTCAAAAGCTATATAGGGCCTCCGTTAAATAATATTTATATAATGTATTTATATATCACGATATATCACTGACACTTGCTACACATTTTGTTATTTAATCAAATCATGTTACAACTATCTGATGCTTTACTGAATCTTCTTATATCTAGCGATATGGCCGCTGGTGCAAAGCTGCATCGTCCGATGAAAGGATAATGGTGATGTGCAGACAAATCTCCAACTACAGTACAACCCCGCTAAACCAAGCTCAGTTAAACCAAGCGATTGGTTAATCCAAACTTTTTCGGCGGCCTGGCAAAATACTACCATTTATCATATAAAAAAGTTAGTTAATCCAAAGTCGGTTAATCCAAAGTATCGGTTAATCCAAACAAAATTGTCAGGCCCCAGGCCACTCCCGGAATGGTTAAACCAAACTTTCATGTGGTTATAGGTCATCTGAGACTTTTTTATATGATAAATGGTAGAATTTTGCTGGGGCGTCGACAAAAGTTTGGATTAACCGATCGTTTGGTTTAACCGAGCTTGGTTTAATGGAGTTATACTGTATATACATTAAATAAACAATAATCAAAGTGTCCACATATATTGTATATTACATTCATAATGCACCCGCGTTTTTGCCAAAGCCAAGTCTAAGTCGAAGCCAAAGCTCGGTTAAACCAATGATCGGTTAATCCAAACAAATTTCTCGGGTCCCTTCAAGTTTGGTTTAACCAACTGTACTGGGTTTGAGCTCAAATGGCCCATTCTAGGCGTGATATTTCAAATAAGACACACAAACTATTATGTAAGGAACACATACTAAAATGACATGACCATGTCTTCAAGACTGCATTATATAATGAAAGCATAATGTATGAAAAAACAAACGAAAACACACAAAAATTCCCTAAATTTGACTCTACATATACAACTTATATATGGCGCACCCATTAAAAATATATTGATGTATAAAAGAAATACTTACTAAGTCAGCTTTAATCAAATGCGTCACTACCGAAGCCTGCGATGTCTAGCATTTCGACATGCACACCAAAATGATTTGTTTATGTTTTTACACCAAATATCCCCAAAGTTTAAATATAAATAAAATAATAATAATGTAGTGGTCTGCACTCACCTCTCAGGCAAGGAGCCGCATAGACAGGTAGGCGGGGTAGTGTGTTGATATCAGGGAGCCTAGGTGGTGTAATGGTTAGCACACTGGCCCAGAATGCAAAGAGATGTGGGTTCGAGTCCCGCTCTAGGCGCAATATTTCCCATTTTCATCACCCCCCACGACACTGGTTGCCCTGACCATGATCCTGTACAAGCTACACGCTGTATAGTTGTTGAACCTACCCTGTGTATGTATGTGTTAATGCATTGCGTGTATGTATGTGATTGTAAGCATTAAAAGACTTACAATTCCAGGGGGACGAGTGTAGTGGTCTGCACTGACCTCTCAGGCAAGTAACCACATAGACAGGTAGGCGTGGGTAGTGTGTTGATATCATGGAGCCTAGGTGGTGTAGTGGTTAGCACACTGGCCCGGAATGCAAAGAGATGTGGGTTCGAGTCCCGCTCTAGGCGCAATATATCCCATTTTCATCACCCCCCAAGTCACTTTTCATCACCCCCCCGCACGACAATAATAATACTTAAATAATAAATAGTAATGACTAATTTTAATAATAAATAATAATATAATGCTTTGAAATAAGTAAAGATCAAAGTAGATTAAGATGATCAACTTGATATGTTCATCTAATAAATATGGTCGAATGTCAGAAGCATCAGACTGTGCAACTTTAATCTAGTCTGTAAAGGACCAGTCAGACACCACCGGACAAAGAATTGTCTAGTCCGGTGGTGCTCAGTATTAAAATGTACTGAAATGTACCGTATGAAATGAACACTAAAAGGACAAGGAACGTACATTAACGAATAGCCACCGGATGATAACCGGACGAAAACCGAATGTCAAACGGATGTAATGGATTGTTCACGGACGTGCAGAAAACATATACTGACCGAATTCCCGGAATACATTTTTTTTTTTAAACAACAACAAAAAACACAGTCAACAGATACTGCAGGAAGCAAACCGGAGACGTAACGGATGGGTACCGGACATGAAACGGACAAAACGGAAAAACGGACTTAGATCGGACATCAACCATACAC
This sequence comes from Branchipolynoe longqiensis, assembly GCA_030323885.1. Taxonomy (NCBI): domain Eukaryota; kingdom Metazoa; phylum Annelida; class Polychaeta; order Phyllodocida; family Polynoidae; genus Branchipolynoe; species Branchipolynoe longqiensis. The sequence continues at coordinate 5,309,405 of CM059199.1, forward strand.
GTCAGTCCAGTGCTGTCCGGTACAAGTTTTGTGCATGTTCAAAACGTGTACCGGACACCGCCGGACACCACCGGAGATAGAAAGGACACGCCAGATGGGTACCGTATATATAAACCGTACATTGCTGTATTTCACCGGACAGTGTCCAGTTTCTGTCCGTTTCCTCAATCCGGTGAGGTCTGACTGGGGCTGTACACTTGACAATATCACGCCTTTATTATTGGCAGTGCTGACCACTGGAGTGTCTAGAACTAGTAGAAGCCAATTCAACTGTGCAGATAAGGCTTCCATTTCAGACGTGTAAGACACGGTACTCTAGATAATCCTGAACCAATAATATTGTATTACTGTGCCTAGCAGGTGCTGCTATTGTTGATTTGTATATCTTAACAAAGGTATGCCTGGGTTATGTCCCCATAGGCATACATATATACAGTAAGTCCTCTCTAGCCGGCCACCTCCACAGATCTACCACTCCCCTATATCGATCGCTTAATTTGGGTCCCAACAATACCATTATAAGGCTATTCTAACTCCCTAAACCGACCACCTCCCTAAATGAACCACGTAATGTCGGTCCCATGGTGGGATTTAGAGAGGTTTTGCTGTATATATATTGCCTATGAGGATGGGTATATATATATATATATATATACATGTATATATATATATATATATATACACACCATACGGGATGGCCGAATAAGTTGAGCGTCCGTCTGCCGTCTTGGTAGATCGTGGGATTCGACCCCACCGGTTCGAATCCTGGCTGAGTTAAACCAATGATTTAGCAATTGATACTTGTCGCTTCCTAGCCAGTCGCTCGGCATTATTAGGATAGGGCAAGGACTGGTTGGCTCAGTGTCAGGATAATGTGACTGAGTGGGATAGCAGCTCATGGTGCTGGCAGCCTGGTCTCCTAGTTGGGCAGCACTAAAAGGTCGTCACAGTGCGCACTGTCACAAATCGGTACCCGTCCTGATATGACCTTAGATCCTGCCAGGACAACCATATATATAGGGTGTTGCGCCTGAAGTCTTCATATGGATATATATATATATATGCACTGACTAGCTAGTATTATAAATGTATTCTTTGTTGTTATTTTTATATTTAATACATGCAGTGGAATTGGGTATTCTGCAGTATTTTGAATACGTGGCGTAGAAAATGCATGATCTAACCTCAACGGGATTGCACAATTAAGTAGGTATACATATTAAGGAAGGTGTGATTCCAATATATTGTTATAAATAACAAAACAAAGTATGAAAGGTAGTGGACTGAAGGAATTTTCACTTCTTTTAAATTTCTCACATTATTGTACTTCAATATGACCTACAAACCCCATCAAACCATCATATCCACACACATATATTATCCAATGGGCTATATGTGTTACTTTGTAAGAGCAAATATGAATATTATATGCTATAAAACTCCTATCGATATAATTATGTAATATATTGTTTTTAAAGTCATAAATGTAGACAATCGCAAATGTACTTGTTTACCTGCAATTTACTCAACTTCAAAGAAGTATTATGAGGTATTCTATCAACCCAATTGGAATTGATCATTTCAAACTCCCATAGATCTAGTGTTGTAATATATCACCAATGCCATAAACTTAAATAATCACATGTGCAATTAATTGTTTATCTTATCTCATGTGTAGTAAACGATATTCAAAATGTCTTATGCTTTAATCCATTAAAGCTAATTAAAGTCAATCATGTCAAGCTCATGTAGATCTAGCCACATATACTAAGTTATAAATAGCCAATAGCCAATCCCATATGCACTTAGCTACACAACTTCTATTTACTGAGCGATATTCAAAAGTCCTTATGCGTTAATCCATAATATTTTGACAATTATATAATTTAATAATCTTATATTGAAAGCTATTTAAAATCTACCGTTCGAAGCCCCGATTGATTTAGTCATGTATATGGCAGTGGAATGAGGAAGACCAATATCAGTGATTGGAATTTCCCATGTTTAATCAATGAATGTAATATCGTGGGGGTGATGAAAATGGGAAATATTGTGCTTAGAGCGGAACTCGAACCCACATCTCTTTGCATTCCGGGCCAGTGTGCTAACCATTACACCACCTAGGCTTCCTGATATCACCACACTACCCACGTCTACCTGTCTATTTGGTTACTTGTCTGACAGGTCAGTGCAGACTACTACACTCGTCCCCCTAGAATTGTAAGTCTTTTAATGCTTGCAATTACATACATACAGGCAATGCACTAACACATACATACACAGGGTAGGTACAACAACCATGCAATGCGTAGCTTGTACAGGATCATGGTCACGGCAACCAGTGTCGTGGGGGTGATGAAAATGGGAAATATTGTGCCTAGTGTGGGACTCAAACCCACATCTCTTTGCATTCTGGGCCACTGTGCTAACCATTACACTACCTAGGCTCCATGATATCACCACACTACCCACACCTACCTGTCTATGTGGTTACTTGCCTGAGAGGACAGTGCAGACTACTACAGTGATACAAAATATATGTAAGATACAGATTTCAATTTTTATATTAAAAAATATACTAGTTGCAAAACCATAAATATGGACAATTATCGATAGATGCACACTTAAATGTTTACCTCTTATTTAGTTAGAGCTATATTCAAAAAGTTGTAATACATTATTCCACAAAAGTTAATTAAACTCGGGAATTTAACGCCCACATAAACCAAACCATATAATAAATACCCCACTGGTTGCGGGGGTCGAATAAGTAGAGCGGTAAACAAGAAGGAGATCGCAAGCTTGATTCCCGGTCGAGTCAAACCAATGACTTACAAAATTGATACTTGTTGCTTCCTAGCCTGGCATTAATAGGATAGGGCAGGGACTGGTTAGCTCATTATCAGGATAATGTGACTGAGTTGGATATCGGGTCCTGGTCCTGGCGGCCTGGTTCCAAAGTGGGGCATCATTATAAAGTTTCCCAGTGGGGCAGCACTATAAAGTCGCCATGAGTGCGCACTGTCACAAGTTGGTACCCATCTTGATATGACTTTATATGTTGCCAGGACATGAAATTCCAACAACAAACAAAACAATATAATATCCTATATTCAAAAGCCATGAATACAGATAGTCCCGGATGTTTGTTGGTTTGTTTGTTGGAGTTTTACGTCCTGGCAACAGCTAAGCTCATATCACCATGGGTACCGACTCCTGACAGTGCATACTCACAGCAACATTTATAGTGCTGCCCCACTGGGAGACCTAGCCACTGGCACCATGACACAATATCCCACACAGTCACATTATACCGTGCTAACCAGTCCTCGTCAAATCCTAATAATGCCGAGCGCCTGGCTAGGAAGTGACAAGTATCAATTTGATAAGTTATCATCTTAGACTCGACCGGGAATCGAACGGGAATCGAACCCCGATCTCCCGCACGGGATGTGAATAATACTTACCTATTGACGCGAGCTCCTCGCTCTAACTCCGACCGTGTGACCAGGAACGCTGCTGGTCTGTCTAATTCTTGTCAACACTCCAACTCTCGCGTTTCTTCTTCTCTCCCGGCTCAGAGTCCTGCACCTCCTCCAATCCAAGCTCGTGGCTGTGATCGTCGGCGCGAGAGAAGTGGAGAGCCGGCAGTTGTCCACAGCCGCGTTGGTCCCGATTGGCACTGCGCTCTGGTATCTCAGTATTAGGGGCCGTCCAAGGTTCTCAACATGTTCACAGTCATTCAGGTATGTATGTGGGGGTACGGGTGGGGGTGGGGGTGTGTGGGGGAGGGGGGGGGGGTAAAGTATGACTTGGTGGTTGACAGTAAAGTACGACTTTTATCATTTAATCATAAAAATGTTGATTTTTTTTCCCCCAGCGATTTTTGTATGTTTGCATATTAGTTTGTTTATTGGTGGTTTCCACCCTAACAACATCTAAGGTCATATCACGATTGGTACTGACTTGTACCAGTACACACTGCTGGCGACTTCATAGTGCTGCCCCACTGGGAGACCAGGCTGCTGGCACCTTGATCCGATTTCCCATTCAGTCATATTATCCTGATACCGAGCTAACCAGTCCTTGCCCTATCGTGGTAATCTCTAGCACCAGGCGATGCGCATAGCATTTGTTTGTTATTTGTTTGACTCGGCTGGGATTCGAACTCCCAATCTACGGCACAGAAACCATGACTCTACCGATTCGGCCACCGCATTTGATCAATGTACATTGTTTGGTTAAGCCGGGGAATTTTCAAACACAGACAATTGGTCTTCTTCACTGTACTGCTTCTTGCTCTATACTAGCATTGTTGAATGCTAGGCCAGGTAGCGATAAATATGAATTTTTAGCTTATTGATTTCACTTGGCCAGGCTTCGAACCCAGGTGTAAAGTCGTCGGCTGGCAGCTGTAGTTGTGTAGGCGGGCTAATAGGAAATCACTACAGGCAAGTATAGAGAAGGAAGGCACGATATAGAATGCGCAGAAGGAACCAGAAGGAGCTTGCTTGTTTTATTCTTATATAGTCTCATGAATCCAAGATGGCTGTCACACCTGATCAGCTCCTCCAATCAGCACCAGGCATTCTTCAATTAACCAATGAACATGTACCCTGCTTGTATCCAAGCCTTGGTTGTTTATAGATATAGTGCCCTGCTGTGTCTGGGTGTGCAGTGATCCATAAATAACAGTTGGGGGGGGGGGTATTTTTTTTAAAGATTTTTTTGACAAGTTTTTTATTCTGCCCATAACGTATAAGCTCCCGTGAGGGTGCTTGTTTTCAACGCTGGACAGAACAGAACTCCTAAGGCTCTGTCACATTACAAGTAGTGTCCCTCTCAAACTATCTATTATAATACACAATGTCTATATTAAGTCAGTAATGGATCACCAACAATACACAATCCTATATGCATTTGGTTTTATATACCATTTATCTTTTTATAGACCATTTGTAATTTACTATAGACTAGTTAACACCATAACCAATGTCTTAAAGTTGCATAGTCCGATGGTTTTGCATTTTGGTAATTTTTCTGAGATAAATATATTAAATTGATCGCTATAATCTACCTTATTTCAGGTTGAAGTAACTTTAATTTTAAATGGATAAGTTTTGAGATATTTGAAATTCAATCATGTAAGCTTAGTTTTGGCAAGCACGCCAAAACTCTGACACCATAGGTTTCAACAGTTACAGGTTCTATCAAATCGTCTCAGTGTTCCCTTCTATGTGTCAATAAATGCTTAATATGTGCATCAATATCTAAGTTAGATATGTAGAGTCAAATCTATATAATTATTTTGGTTTTGAAAATTTGATGCTTCATCGGACTATGCAGCTTTAAATATCGGGAAATTTTACACCGGGGTTTGAATCCCATGACCTATTCCAAAATGGGTGATGAGCACTCAACTAACACTCACTCCATCTCAAAATGTTAACTCCAACAACATGATAGTTTTGCAATTCACAATATAGTAGGCATACAAACCTATGAAAGGAAACTATGCACCTAACCACTCCGTAATGTAAAGGTCTAACCAATGCACATGTATGTATCAAGTGTGTAGGAATACAACATATAACTGATATTTTTGTATGTGAATTGTCAAACTATACCATATGTAAGTCTTTGAATGTTTGATATTGTTATTTCAGCTGATTTGGGCTAGCTGCATATATTGTAAATAACTGTATTGTCACATGGCTGGAAGACCAGTGCCATGGCGCTGACAAAAGACTTTATTCAATGAATAAACTATATTTACAACAACAAAAACTCATTTGGCCACCCCGTCTGGGTCTGTAATAAAATGTTGATGTGTGCTACTTTGGGGGTGGGGGGGGGGGGAGGTGGGGGGGGCGTCTGGAAAAGTAGGACACTTTGTACTACCTTGAAAATGTTGACAACATTGGACGACCCCTAAACTTGCCGTGCCTCTTAGTACGGCGCTTCTCCGCCAGGATTGCGAGTGTCGACGCAGCGCGGCCAGAGCTTCGCGGGTTTCCCGCATGGGGGCGACATTAGGGTAATTAATGCCTGCAGCTGACCGCCCGGGTTGTCGTGGAAGGTGGGTAAGGGTCGGCAGCGACGAAAGCAGGTTGGTTGGTTGTTGGAGTTTTACGTCCTGGCAACATCTCAGGTCATATCAGAACGGGTACTGACTTGTGACAGTGTGCACACGTGGTGACTTTATAGAGTGCCCCACTGGAAAATCAGGCTGCCGGCACCATGACCCAATATCCCATTCAGTCACATTATCCTGACACTGAGGTGACCAGTCTTTGCATATCCTATTAATGCCGAGTGCCAGAGTAGGAAGCAACAAGTACCAATTTTATAAGTCATGCGAAAATAGGAGAGACTGGTTGGTTTCCCACTGTGCTTTATTGAGCATACGGTTGCATGTTGATTCTGCCATTCTGATATTGTGTAATTTAAAGGTAAGTTTGTTTTATTTTAAGTTGCATAGTCCGATGGTTTTGAATTTCTGTATTTGTTCTGAGATAAATATATTAGATCGATCACTAGTATCTACTTTACATTAGTTCAAAGTTACTTTTATTTTAAATGGTAAACTTTTGAGATATTTTGAATGCAAACACGGAAAATTAGTTTTGGCAACATTGCCAAAACTCTGACACCATAGACTTCTGCACTAACAGGTTCTATTAATTGACTCAGTATTGCCTTCTATGCAGAAACAAATGCTTAATAAGTGCATCAGTATCTAAGTTAGATATGTAAAATCAAATCTAGATAATTGGTTTGGTTTTGAAAATTTGATATTTCATCGGACTATGCAGCTTTAATGATGCCTCTAGAGTACATTGATTTTTATCATTGGCTATTGGATGTCAAAGATATGGTCATTCTGATATAATTCTTTGGAGGAAACCCACTGCCTCCACATAGGCTACTCTTTCCAATAAGCAGTGAGGTGTCTTTTATAGGCACCTTCCCACAGACAGGACAGCACATACCACAGCCTTGGATGAAGCAGTTGTGTACCACTGGTTTTGTGTACTTTAAGCATAGTGTATGATTGATATTGTGTAATTTAAACACAGGTGAAGGTGTACTAAATTTCAAACATAGGCCAACTTCAAACACTATAATATGTGCCAAACATATTATATAAGTGTATGATTAGGCATATGTCTGAATAAGAAACTACTACAACTGCATCAAGTATCAGCAGTGGTCAGTGGAGGTCTAGCCTGGTCGCCTGGCATTTGCCAGCCAGAGGTGTACAGGCTGGTGTAGGTGTTTTCAGCTATTATCACTCAGTTTCAAAGTTGTGAACCAAAACAATGTTTTTGTAGAAATATGCATCGCTTATTGTTACTGCATCATTTTGGCAGCAGAATTAGGTTCAAATATGTTGTGAATGTTAAGCCATGTTCACACGGGCAATGTAAATCGATTCATAGAAATTGACTTGCCTAGTTCGGCTTACATTTCTCGTGTGAACGGGCGTCTGAGTCGGATTAGGGCTGAATCGATTCGTGTGATGCGGATACTGTAAGCCACCTGTGGAGGTCGATTACGTAAGCCAATTTCTGTGATTCGATTTATTTTGCCCGTGTGGATGCACTGAGGCGGATTAAGCACCTCACACGCATGCGCAGTCGAGAGCTTACTTTGTTGACTTTCCGGTCGATCAAAAGCGCATATTATATAATTTAGTCTATGAAACCGCTAGCTGTGCACAGATATTTTTTTCATCATTTATTTTTAGGGTTTCACTGCCCAGCAGAAGTTTTGACCGTTCCAAACCAATACGATTCATTAAATACATATCTAGGTCGAATCCACTCTCTCGTGGTGGCGCTGGTCAGACTGGACTTGCTCATGCGCAGATATCGACTTCCGGCCCAAGTAGTGCCCGTGTGAACAGGCAGCTAATTCGACTCCTGCTATCCGCCTTGGCTGAATCGCTTTAGATTTTGCCCGTGTGAACACGGCATAAGATCTATGGTAATAACCATGATGCAAATTAGTTCTCACAAACACGAGAAGAGTCAGGTTTATTTCTGGTGAGCCAGAACGTACGCTTGTGTGAGTTCAAATGCACTCGGATGGGTTCAAACACGCTCGAGCGAGTTCAAACGCGCTGGTTGCCCTCCTCGTTGTCACGCTGTTTATGCTTATGGGCTTGGTTTGGTCATCGGAGAATGTTCCACGCTGCTGCTGTTGTTGCCCCATTGAACCTTCTACTGATGTCACTTCTGGTAGCGATAGCTCCCCCTCCACCACTTCAGACCGAGATGCCTGACCAGCAATACCTGTAGCCTTTTCTTGCCCACCCACCCAACCTTAGATTCGCCTGACCATTAGATTGATATGCCCCGGTCAGATACACGTTAGTGGACGTAGTTCAATGTAGGTGAACGTACTGGAGGCTAACATGGGTCAAACATGGTGTAAGTATGTTAAACTACATTGAAATACATTAAGGTACGGCAGGTTTTGGTACGGATAAATACGTTACGGTCTGGATAAATATGTTAAGGTACGGATGCCGGTACGCTCAACTACGCTCAACAACGTTAGCCTCCACTACGCTCAACTACGCTCAACAACGTTAGCCTCCACTACGTTCAACTACGTCCACTAACGTGTATGTGACCGGGCCTGTATAGTTGAGTGCTGGCGTCTTCGGCCGTCATCGTGGTTCACCGCAGAACCACCACGTGCCGCTACCAGCACCGACACTACCTGGCGGCAACCATGCCGCCGCGCAGCAACACCAGGTGGCGCCAGCCGCAACACAGTAAACGACCGAGGCGACACCACGTGTCAAGACCGCACGCCGCCGTCAACATCAGATGGCGCCACAAGTATGTCACACATACAAAAAGGAAAACTTGTTTTAGATAAAGGGACCAGATATAGGTCGCTGAGAAACTACCCATACTCTGACAAATGCTCTCCAAGCATACGTTTGCCAGTTTTCAGTTTATGCAACTACATATGTGGGGGGAGAGTGCTGACATTGGTTGCTTCTGTTGTGTTTTATTTAGTCCAGCAGCACTGACACTTTTAGACAACCATATAGAGAAAGAAATGTTAGAAATTGCAATCTAAAATGATAAATATAAAGTTCAAATGTTTATTTATCATAACTAGCTACTTTTTGTGTGAATAATTGATTTTTTTTAAATCTTGTAGATTAATAGACTTTAGAAGTTGAATTGATACCTTTCTGTGGCCCCTGTGTGTGGGGAACCCCTCTAGGTCATGTGATGAGGGAATCCCACCTATGATGTCATTCATACATCACAGACCTCAACTCTCCTCCCACATGTTCAGTGGCATGAACTGAACAAACTAAGCAAAGGTATGTTTGGAGAGCTTTTGATGCTGGATTCGTTTGTATCTGGGTGAGGTATACCCGGTGACTTTAATGACGCCTCTAGAGCGCATTAATTTTTATCATCAGCTATTGGACGTCAAACATATATGTGTAAGGTATGTAGTGTATGCAGCAGCTGATAAGGGCACACTTAGCCGGAACAATGCTGATGTCACGCGGCGCAGTAGGTTTAATCAATCACGTTCAGAACTGAAGTCAAAGCATCAACTCCGTCCTTACATGGTGTCAGATGTTCAGACACACTAACCACAACAACCATGGCACTCTTAGGCCTGAAGCGACTGCCACCACTAAGCTTGCAAGAGAACATTGCGATGAATTGGAACTCGTGGAATCATTCATATGAAGTCTACACAGTTGCGGTATGGATCACAAACAAACCAGACAAATTATGTCTGTATGTCACTGGGCTAGAGTCCGAAAAAGTACATCAAACATTAACAATCAACACGGCTGACCAGGAAAAGATCGGCCCGCTCGTCAAGGCATTTAGAAAATACTGCAAAGGCAAAACAAACAGCACCATGGTGTATTACAAATTCAACTCGTTTAGCCAAACCACCCAGAATATGGACATGTACAGTTGTGAGTTCTAGCTCAGAATCACATACTGTGATTATGGTGGTCGTGATGAATCGATGTTGTCGGATCGACTCATGCCGGGAGTCAATGACAATAATTGTGAAATCGCTTATTGCAGATGCCAAAGCTCACATTAAGACAAGGCATTGACATATTTAAAATGAGTGAACACAAGGCCGCACAGTTAGACAGTGAAACTGTTGAGAAACAAGAAGCCCAAGTAGATTTCATAGCTGCACACAACAACCAACTATAGAAACAGGAAGGTGCTCGGCTGTTGGGAGCACCCCATGTAACTACAAAACTCTTCCCCTTCATATCACCTGTGATGCAATCAGCCTAATCAAGATAACCAACTCTGGAACCAGTACTTGAAAGAGAAAGGAAAACAAGTCACACAGATGAACAGTGAATAAGTTGTGCTTTATTGGCATCAACTCCTGTCCATCCCCCTACATGTGACCTGTCATCTTCACTCCTTACCTGCTGTCCACACTATGTCTCATTACCTCACTTCTATATAGGAAGCAGTGCCTACAGCCCTGGGAACTGGGGTCCCTTGGGTGTTACACTCAACTGTGTGGAATATGTGCATTTGAATAGCATCAGACAGAGTGTCTGGGGTCCTGCTCTAGAGTAGGTCTGTCTCACTCAAGAGCCAGGAGTAGAGTGATTTCTCTTCAGTGTGTCTGAAGCAGAATCTTGAATAATTATTTAAATCTCAGTATCAGGCTAGTGTGGTCAGAAGGCCAATGCAGCGCAGGTGACTGGGCAATCCCACCATCAGCCAACCAGGTGCCACCACAGCTGGGGTGGGAGCAAACCCCAAGTGGAGGTGGCTGTCACTCAATTCAGCTGCAGGTGGTGCCCTGAGTGCATATGCAAATGAGGCCGAAGGTGGGCCTTCCCCATGGTCATGGGTGAACAGGTTGTATACAGTTACAGATATAGATATTCAAAATGTCCTTTTTCTCCAATTGTATTCTTTATGAACACATAGAGAAACATTTCCATAATCATGTACTGTCTCTTTTATAGGAACATCTCTTCATTAACTCTAAGCAGCATATATAACATATATTTCCCATCACTCAGTATCATGGACAATGGGAGTGGGATTCTATTGCTTTTAGTTTACATAACCTGGTTCCCACTCCGTCGTCCAAGAATAATAATGCTCTCTGCAAATATATAATTCTTAACCGAAAATCCGTATATTTTTACACAACGATTTGACAGATGACCAAGACCACTTGGGGGACATGTGGCGTAGTTCATTTTCCGACACTTGGTGGCGCATCGGTAGTAGTGGGCCTACACGGCCATTGACAATGCTTTGAGTTTGCCAGTACGCGCAGTGCAAAATGTTTATTTTATTCAAAATTAATAGAAATGCAGAATGCTAACCTTATAAATTTAATATAATCTATTCGTTGAATATGTTTTCTATGTGCGTACCAAGCGGTTTGTCTCTAGGTGGTGTGGTTTTAGAGATATTTGACTTCTTCTGCATGAAGATTTCTCACTGCCATTGACAATGCACTGAGTTTGCCGGTATGCGCAGTGCAAAACGTCTATTTTATTCAAAATTAATAGTAAGACAGAACTCTAACCTTATAAATTTAATATAATCTATTCGTTGAATATGTTTTCTATATGTTTACCAAGCGGTTTGTCTCTAGGTTGTGTGGTTCTAGAGATATTTCACTTTTTCTGTATGAAAATTGCTCACGGCCATTGACAATGCACTGAGTTTGCCGGTACGTGCAGTGCAAAACGTTTATTTTATTCAAAATTAATAGAAATGCAGAACCCTAACCTTATAAATTTAATATAATCTATTTGATTAATATGTTTTCTATATGTTTACCAGGCAGTTAGTCTCTAGGTTGTGGGGTTCTAGAGATATTTCACTTTTCCTGTATGAAGATTGCTCCTATCCATTGAGTTTGCAGTGTGACGGTGTACCGAATGGGCCCACTGGTTCAGTGGCGACGCCAACGGCAGGAATTTGAACTAAAAAGTCGGAGGTCCCCCATTCAATGCATAACAGTTCCAATGTGGAAACTGTGGCTACTCGCACAACATCGGAGCATGTCCAGCATGGGGCAGGACCTGCTCAGCATGTATGAAAATCAGATTTTACGAAAGTATGCGGAGGAAGGCCGATGACGATGACAACAAAACCAGTAAACGAGTTATTGGTAAACAAAAACAAGCAACAAGAAGAACGAAGCGATCGAGAATCAAGCGTGGAATCGACGGAAGCTGATCCGTTAATGGCCGCAATCTCTGAAACCAGAAACAAGTCGCCAAAACTGTGGTACACTAACATTCGTGTTGGTAAAACTGACTTACAATTCAAATTGGACACTAGATCAGAAGCCACTATCGTACCAAGAAGTCTCCTCAATAAATTAGGCTATGCCAAGATCAACCCAACATACACAGGAGAACGGATCGGACTTGTGGAAGAGACAGTACTAAACATCAAATGGCGACAGATGCGGGTCCAAGTCACCACAGAAGAAAGCACAATCCTGATAGTGTCAAAATACAAATGTGCCTATGTATTTTTGCCTATTCGCACGAGCAAGGACGTGCATACAAAAACCTCCATGCACGAGTACATTTGCGCACAGCTATACACACGAGCATTGCTGCACAGCACTGTCAGTTCACGCGAGGCTGCTCATCCAAAATAACAATTTATTTGCACAAACAGGTTTTTCTCAAACTTCTGTAAAATGCAGAAATATTGCTCAAAATTAACATAGATGAATGCAAATCATCAGCTGTACGTTGTCTTCAGTACTACCAAGCCTCTGTCCAAATGTAACTGCACAAATATTTTAATTCATTGTGAAATAGTATAAACGTATGTTCAATTCCACTCATGTGCACACTCTAAGCATACACACATTTAGTTCTGTGCATATAAGCGATTATAGACATTAACATACTTGGGCAAATACCTCCCTTGAGCTTTGCATCCTGGTGTGTTTATGTGTCAAAATACAAATGTGCCCAAATATATTAAACAAGCAAGATCTTGATTGGTTGGTTGTTGGAGTTTTACATTCAGGCAACATCCAAGGTCATATCAGAAAGGGTGCTGACTTGTGACAATGCCCACTCATGGTGACTTTATAGTGCTGCACCACTGGGAATTCAGGTCGCAGGCACCATGACCTGATCCCAATTAGTCACAGTATCTTCACACTGAAGCAACCCATCCTTGCCCTATCCTGTTAATGCCGAGCACCAGGCCAAGAAGCGAGAAGTATCAATTTTAAAGTCATTGGATTGACTCGACTGGGAACTGAACTCTGGACCTTCAGCGCAAGAGGTCCTTACCCTCTACCGATTCGACCACTGCGAGTGGTTCTAGAGATCCTGCATATATAGTTCATACATGTATATAAATGTGTGTGCATGCCTGTAGGCAATGGCACAGTTCTGGCATCAGGACTCTACTGGTTGAACTAACCCTCGAGCCTCATGCTTTCAACAGCAGGGTGGCGCTACTACTGGGGGTGCGGGGCAGATTCGCCACCACGCTTGATAGACTGGGACGTCACTCTGGTTCATCCCACACCACAATAGCCGCATCATAGCACCATTATCTGTTTGTTTTTTTCTTAGATAAGGCTGATTGCCCAACCATTATATTTAATTGACTAGTTGATTCAATTATTGTGATTCAATTTGTTGGAACTACCAAATGGCTAATCAGTCTGTGTGGTATTCTGAGTCCAAGCTTACACTATGGCTTGCATCCACATGAATGGAGATATGATTTATTGCTTTACTCCCGGAATGCACTCTATACCTTTTTCTGACTCGTGCATATGGGTGATTAAATGCACGAAAATGCTCGCGCGAACAGGCAGCCTTAGTCCTTCAGCCTCAGGTGTATACTTGTCAGAACATGGATATGCATAAGAGCATTCAATGGATTTTTGCCTATTCGCACGAGCATGGTCGTGCATGCAAACACCTCTAAGCATGAGTACATATGCACACATCTATACACACAAGCATTGCTGCACATTACTGTCAGTTCGCACGAGGCTGCTCATGCAAAATAACAACTTATTTGCACAATCAGGTTTTGCTCAAACTTCTGTAAGATGCAGAAATATTGCTAAAAATTGACATAGTTGACTGCATATCATCAGGTGTATGTAATCTTCAGTAGTACCAAACCTTTGTCCAAATATAACTTGCACAAATATTGTGATTTATTGTAAAATAGCATGAAAGTATTTTCAATTCCACTCATGTACACACTCTACTCATTATACACACGTTTAGTTCTGTGCGTATAAGGGATTATAGACATTAACCTACTTGGGCAAATACCTCCCTTGAGCTTTGCATCCTGGTGTGTTTATGTGTCAAAATACAAATGTGCCAAACTATATTAAACGAGCAAGATCATGGTCGCTTGGTTGGGTGTTGGAGTTTTACATTTTTGCAACTTCCAGGGTCATATCAGGACGGGTGCTGACTTGTGACAGCGCACACTCATGGTGACTTAATAGTGCTGCACCACTGGGAAATTAGGTCGCAGGCACCATGACCTGATCACACTTAGTCACAGTATCCTCACACTGAGGCAACCTGTCCTTGCCCTATCCTTTTAATGCCGTGCGCCAGGCCAAGAAGCGAGAAGTATCAATTTTAAACTCATTTGATTGTCTCGACCGGGACCGTCCTGATATGACATTAGATGTTGCTAGGACATAAAACAACAACAAACAACCAAACATCTCGACTGGGAACTGAACTCTTTGATCTACAGCTCAAGATGCCCCCACATTCAACCGATTCGGCCACTGCGCGCATTTCTAGAGATCATGCATATATAATTCATACATATAGATGTGTGTGCATGCCTCTAGCCAATGGCGCAGTTCTGGCGTCCGGCTGCTACTGGTTGATCTAACCTTCGAGCCTCATGGTTTCAACAGCAGGATGACGCTACTACTGGGGGGGGTGAGGGAGATACCCCACCACGCTTGATACACCGGGACATCACTCTGGTTCCTACCACGGCACAATAGCCGCATCACAGCACCATTATCTGTTTGTTTTTTCTTAGATAAGGCTGATTGCCCAACCCTTTTATTTAATTGTCTAGTTGATTCAATTATTGTGATTCGATTTGTTTGAACTCCCAATTGGCTAATTAGTCTGTGTGCTTTTCTGAGTCCAAGCTTAGGCCTCAGTCTCACTACGGCTTGCATCCACATGAATGGAGATATGATTTACTGCTTTAATACTCCCAGAATGCACTCTATACCTTTTTTCCTACTCGTGCATATAGGCGATTAAATGCACGAACATGCTGTGTGCGAACAGGCAGCCTTAGTCATTCAGCCTCGTGTGTATACTTTTCAGAACATGGATATGCACACAAGCATTGAATGTATGTTTGCCTATTCGCACGAGCAAGGTTTTGCATACTAAAACCTCTATGCAGGAGTACATATGGGCACAGCTATACAAAACTCTCCGAATCCACTCTATACATCTTCCATAAGCGTGCATATATGCGATTATATGCAGGAACATGCCCGTGCGAACAGGCAGCCTTAGTCTTGATGCCTCGTGTGTATATTTGTCAGAACATGGATATGCACGCAAGCATTCAATGGATCTTTGCCTATTTCCACGAGCAAGGTCGTGCATTCAACATCCTCTATGCACGAGTACATATATGCACAGCTGTATACACGAGCCTGCTGCACATTACTGTCAGTTCGCACGAGGCTGCTTGTGCAAAATACAAACTTATTTGCACGATCAAATTTTGCTCAAACCTCTGTAAAATGCAGAAATATTGCTCAAAATTAACACTGTTAAATGCATATGATCAGGTTATGTAGTCTTTAGTATACTATCAAGCCTCTGGGCATATAAGGGATGCACAAATATTGTGATTAATTGCAAAATAGCATGAAAGTATTTTCAATTCCACTCATGTGCACTCTTCTCATTATACGCACATTTAGGCCCACACTCTACCGATTCGCCCACCGCATGAATGATACATTTGTGCACAGCTATTCACAGGAGCATGACTGCACATTACTGTAGGTTCACACGAGGCCGCTCGTGCAAATAACAGCTTATGCTCAAACTTCCTCAAAATGAAGAGATAGTGCTCAAAATGCACATATGTGAATTGCTATCGCCGGGTCTGTTTAGTTTTCAACACTAGCACGTCTTTGTGCAAAGATATCTGCACAAATATTGTGATTTAATGCAAAATAACACAAACGTGTTTTCAATTCCACTCATATGCAGACTCTACCCATGATAGACATGTCTCAGTTGTTGATAGAAGTGATTATATGCATTAACCTGCCCTTGTGAATATCTACTTTCCAGATTTTCAAGGACTTATATGAAACCTTCCTTTGTTTTCAATACCTGATTTCCGATTCTGCTCTTAGCTAAATTTCCGACAATCGAATATTGAACTCATGAACATAACTTTTTTTCTAGTGTCAGGATGTAGAACAACCATGGTTCACCTAGAATATTGTTTGTTTGTTGGAGTTTCACGTCTTGGCAACATCGCGGGACCTCGAATATTGAAGTTTGGTTCAAGAAATTAGCTTCCCCAGACTCAAATATCAAAAGTTCACCCAAAAGTTCCTAAGTTTTTGTTTATTGGAATTGTTAGGTCCTAACAACATTTAAGGTCATAGCAAGAGGGTACCAACTTGCAACATTGTGTAAAGTCCACGGCTGGAATCTGTGTTTGTGTAGGCAGGCTGTAGTGAAATCAATACAGGCAAAAAGAGAAAGGAAGAGTATAAAGAGTGAAAGAAGAGAGAGAGCCAAGCCCTCAGGTTTATTATCATATAGTACATGGATCCAGCATGGCATATCACCTGACCACATTCTCCCAATGAAAATCAAGCATCTACAGCTCTACCAATGAGAATCAAGCATTCCCTGTCCCCATGGTTACAGTGATCTGCCCACCACCACCAAGCGGCGTGGCTCCCTGAGTCACCACCTGCCCTGAGCTGAGTGTGTGGTGATCTGTGACTAGCAGAGGGGGTAGGGGGTAGTGGGTAGAGCTCCAAGTGCCCCTTACACACTACCTGACTAACACACAATGACTATTTACAATGAGTCAAGTTCCACCAGAAACTACATAAACACACCTATGCACCTGGCCCTATATACCTTTTTCTCAAATAGACCATTTGCATTCCCCCACCAATGCGTTATTATCGGAATATTTTACAATTGCACACTCAAGGCGACTTCATTGTGCTGTCCCGCTGGTGCCGTGAACATTATCCTGATAGTGGGCAAACCAACCTTTGTCCTATCCTAGCAATGCTGAGCATCAAGCAACATGTAGCAACAAATATCACTTCTGTAAAATATTCAGTCTGTCGTGGTCAAGGATTCACCGCACCAGATCCCGGGTGGGAAGCAAGTGCTCTACCTCGTTAGCTATCCCGTTCGGTTGCCAATACAAAGTTAATTAATTAAGGGAAACATGAGTCAATGTTTAGCTTCTAAAATATGTTTTATTACATTTTCTTGATTAAACAGGAGAAATTTCAATCGCAGACAATTTGTCTTTGTCATTGCACTCATTCTTTGCTCCGTCCTCGTAATGCTGAGCACCAGTCTAGGTATCAATACATATAATTTGTTTAATTATATTTGTTGATTAAACAGGAGAAATTTCAATCGCAGACAATTTGTCTGTGTCATTGCACTCATTATTTGCCCTCTCCTAATAATGTTAAGCCCCGCGCTAGGTATCAACACGTATAATTTTGTAACTCATTGGTTTGACTCAGCCAGGGTTTGAACCCCACAGTTTGAATCCGACGAATAATACAGAGAAAAAAGCGAATCAATCTTTCCTGAATTATAGGTCTGTTGTTCAAGGTACCTTACTAAATAGTAAATATATTATCATACTAGTGTAGGTGTATATAAAAAAATCAAGGAAACCCGTGAAATCGGGGAGATCTTTCATCCCTGATACATTACGTAGTATTCAGGGATGAAAGTGCTCTCTGGGGAAAAAAGCGGAAATGCTGATATTCTCCCATAGGCTTAGCATTGTCAGGGAATCGCGGATAATTCCAGGAAGTTGGGTTACATATATATTGGTATATGCTGATAGGGCTGCGCCGTTTGAAGCATGTATCAGTAGTGTACACTGATAGTGCTGCGGCGCTTGGAGCATTTATTAATATTAGTAGTGTATGCTGATTGTGCTGCAGTCTCAGCACCACATATTAGTATACGCTGATGGTGCTGCGGGATTGAAAAAATCCCGGAAATGCGCGGAATCGCGGCGATCTTTCATCCCTGAGTATTTTGTTCCATGTAAAATATTTGCTGGGATAATTTCACTGCAATCTATATTTGAAACATATGTGTCGTAATAATTCTAACAAGCAAGCCTATCAAGATAATCAACCTGATATATTTATCTTTAAAAATAGCAGAAACGCAAAACCATCGGACTATGGAAATTTAATGCACACTCCTGTATACTACAGCAACCAATGCCTTATATAGTGGTGTGCTTTTAGAATGTATACCTTAAATTAATATAATAGTACAAAATTACTCTAACCTTGATACTTAAATATAAAATGCACACCCTGTTATCTCTCAATGCTGTTAGGTAACGGCACTATTCTTCTTTTTTTCTTTGTAGCAAATTTTCATTGATTTTAGACTATATTATATATAGATGAATGAATGTAGCATAATATAGCCAGAAGACCAGTGCCTCGATGCTGACAAAAAATCCTTTATTTGCTGAATAAAATTATCATTGACAACAAAATCGAAATAAAGGAATAAAACCTATTCAAATCCTAAATATATTAATTAGTAAAAAACAGCCATAGTATAGATGGTCTAATGAATGTTCCTGAACATATTAGACCCTACCTACTGAGTTGGATCTCAAATAGCCGACATTTACATCACGCAGGGAAGTGTTAGATGGAATTGCATAAGTTATACGGCAGAGTTAAATGGCTTCAAAGTCACTGCTATTCAAAGAGCAGTTTAGGTTACTTTTCTTGGTGACTTCTACAGCAGTGAACTCCTTCTTTATAACTCTCCCCTATGATCGGTCATGTTAGCATAACATGGGCAACAGTTTATATACTATCACGAAAATCCCATCAGAGTCACGGAAATTGAAGGTTCTGATCAATCACCTCACAAGTCATGGATCAACCCAAAAATACAAAGGCTCTCTCTTGAAGATTTATACTGCCTATCATGGATAAGTCTGAATAGACTTGTTTTCACCATTAGACAGTTTGTTGATAGAAAGCCCGAGCCGACACTTTTACCGACCCAAGGGATTTTTAACCTCCCACACCACATAGACATGGTATGAGAGCAACTGGCCTTTGATGACGCTGTAAGTTATACACAGCGGTGGAAATCCAAATTGACAGAGGTGGGGGCACAGGAAATCGAACCACTGACCCTTCAGATTAGGAGTCCGACCTAGAAAAAAGTCAGACACTCTAACCACTCCGCCACAGAGAACACCACCTGCATCCGATAACCCCTTTGAAATATCCTTAAATAGCCCTTTTTAAAGCCTCTTTTTTATGAAGGGAGGAATGTCCCCCCAAACCCTCCTAGCAAGCTTGCAGCTGCCGCCATTCGGGTCCCACGCCCGCAATACAAAACCTCAAGGATTCTCAGTATCTCCAGGTTGGAAACACTGCGGTAATTCACAGGTGAGGGCAGGACGGCAACATACATAAGAATAGCATTGACCACCACTGCTGCCGCCACCTGTTGTCCAATAACGGGACCGACGTCTCAAAACCACGCAGCATCTCACGGGGGTCCGCGGCCACCACCAGCCTATGGCGCCACCTAGCATGGTGGATTGGCTAAGAACTAACCTGTCCAGATGGGCACCCCCACCATTATTTCCCGCCAAAACACGGTCACGTGACCGCGAGCTGAGCAACTCCTCACTCACAACGGACACACCCGCCGAACCGACAGCCTCCCCTACTCAACTCACGCTCTGTGTGTGTCTGGGGGCGGGGGGGGGGGTACTCATCCAGAACTATATTAAAGCTGCATAGTCCGACGAAATATAAAATTTTCAAAACCAAACCAATTATCTAGGTTTGATTTTACATATCTAACTTAGATACTGATGCACTCATTAAGCATTTGTTTCTGCATAGAAGGCAATACTGAGTCAATTTAACAGAACCTGTTACTTCCGAAGTCTATGGTGTCAGAGTTTTGGCAAGTTTGCCAAAACTAATTTTCCATGTTTGCACTCAAAATATCTCAAAAGTTTAACATTTAAAATAAAAGTAACTTTGAACTGATGCAAAGTAGATACTAGTGATCGATCTAATATATTTATCTCAGAAAAATTCTGAAATTCAAAACCATCGGACTATGCAACTTTAACCACAACGATAATAACCTATCCATACAAAGAACAAATTAATAAAATACCACTATATACTCGGCATGCTTGCGTTGTGAATGAATGTTACATAATATGCCTGGATGACCAGTGCCTCAGCGCTGAAAAAAATACCTTTATTCGCTGAATAAAATGATTATTTACCACCAAAGAAAGTGATCCATGAGGTCTAAGCAGGTTTCAGTTCTATTTCGTTGAGAACAAATATCCTTATGTATATGAGTCAGACTCACGAAAACGGGCCAATCGGTGGTCAAGTTAAGATGTCGGCATCGCAATTCTTAAAAGTGTAGTGCATTTCTTTGTTTCATATTAAATTATCCTAGAAACAAATCAGGTTGTTTTATTTTCTCGACCTTTACATTCAGGATAAATTTTAAGACTTTCCAACACCTCTGTCAATGCTAAATCATAATTATCCTGATCGACGCCGACATCCAATGATCGATGCCGACAACTTTAACAGATATCGGCGTCGCAATTCTTAAAGACTCATACATTTCTTTGTTTTATATTATATTATCCTAAAAACAAATCAGGTTGTTGTACTTTCTCGACCTTTACATTCAGGATAAATTTAAAGACTTTCCAACACCTATGTCAATTCTAAATTATAATTATACCGATCGACGCCGATATCCAAGCTCGACGCCGACATTGACCACCAATTAGCCTCTTTTCGTGATCCTGACCCATATACATTCTACTAGAATGTATATACATGAGGATATTTCTAGTTCATTGACCCATAAATACAACATATGAAGAGTTCAGGTGCAAAAACCGACAAACACCGTTTGTGGGCCGAAATAAAATCATGTCTACCAGATTTGAGGTGAAGTTGTCATCATTCCGATAATCAAATACCTTTTTTGGTTCTTTTTTCACAGAAACCAACACATCTCTTATATTATGCAGGAAATTGATAGATTTTACCTGTAGGGGCCTAATGCACAACAACTAATTCTATTTTGTGATGTATAATCAATTATGCCAATATTATTTAGGCTGCAGTGTTACATACCTCAGCACTGACTGTTTTGCTTTATGTTGTTCATATGCGTATTTGTTAGTAGTTCTATGCCTTTGCTTATGTGCTGGTTTAGGCACTGCTGAGTGACCTGGATACCTGCTCAATTGCATACATGCAGGCCTACTTTATTATGGGACTGGCCGGATGTGGATGTACACTGCTGTAACCACCTCTTTTCATTCGAAATTTTGACTTGTCCAGTGATTCTGAGTCATGGAGAGATTGATAGCAGAGGGTGTGATAGTAGTTGGAGTTGGTGTATTTATTACAGTCAAGGAGTTAGTTTTGCTTCCAGATGGTTCAAGACACCCGTCAAGATTGTGGGGATGAGCATCAGCCACCACGTGAGGCTAATAGACCCCGCCAGTTAAGTTAGAGTAGTAGTCCGTACATGAGCTCCACTACCATATGGTGGCAGCATGGACTGCTCCGTCATCGCAGTATAACTGGGAGATGGTGGTACGGTAGCCGCCGGGCAGCGCCACGACAAGGCTGCCCTCTACTGTGTGCGGCTAGCGTAACCTCTCTCCAAGGAAGTTGAAGTGGGAACTGGCAGGCCAGGGGCCAGACACTTGATTGTTGACACCGCTGTGAGCAGAGATGAGAGAATAAAACGTGTGGAAGCAAACATACTCGTTACTCCTCCTTTCCGGATCAAGTTCCGGGCGGCCAACAATGACCCATCACAGTAGTGACATCTATCAGCAGAATCTGGAACCACTCTATTCAGGTACTTCCCTGAGTACCTATGATTTCACAATCTATATCTCTGTAAAGATGCATGGAAAAATAATAAAATGCCTGATTATATTCAGATATTCATATCGCAACAGGATTCAAGCTCTTATCCTTGTAATTTTTTTTTTTTTAAAGACAATTAACTACATTGTATTTTTCTTCTCGAATTTCACCGCCGCTCTCTTCAGGTGTATTACACCCCACTAGTTAAGCTAGTGACATCTATCAGCAGAATCTGGAACCACTCTATTTGGGTACTTTCCGGTTTAACTGGCGGCAGGGCCGATGGAAAAGGGACACAAGGAGGTCTCCAGTGACTGTGAGTTCTTTGATCCGAAGTGGTCGCAAATTCTATTTTACAGAGTAAACCTAAAATAGATTTGTCGTTTTTGCATCTGTGAGAAACTCTTCATATATGTGTATTATAATGGATTATAATAATATAAAATTAACGAAGCACAATCAAAGGTTTATATATACAGTAAAACCTCTCTAAATCGACCGACCATGGGACCGACTTTAAGCGGTCCATTTAGGGAGGTGGTCGGTTTAGAGTTAGAATATCCTAACAATAGTATTTTTGGGACGCAAATAAAGCGATCGATACTGGGGAGTGGTCGATCTGTGGAGGGCTCGGCACAGAGATGTTTTACTGTATATATATATTATATTATTGTACAATTGATATTACATGTATTCTAATGCCTAGTACACACCTACCGTTTGTGTGCACCCACCTACCGTATATGATCTAAAACTGCCCGTTTCGCGCACAAAAATCGCTAGGTGTGCGCTTCCCGCGCACACCTAGCAATTGCGATTCGCGACTAAAAACTCAATTTTAGGGCTAAAACGGGCCGATTACGATTGCGATTCGCGATTCCAAAAATGAATCGGCCCGTTTTCAGTTTTAAGCGGGTCGGGTCGAGTCGCGAGTTTTAGTGCGCGAATCGTATACGGTAGGTGTGTACCAGGCATAAGACGCGCACCCACCTCAATAGGGAGTGTGCGAATGGGGGCGCCACCTGCGGTGAGCCAAATGAACCAAAACCAGGGCCCGTATGCAGGAGTCAGTGGTAGCGGAGTTTAGTGGTACAGCCTATTACCGGGTAGCTATCGCCGACGTCGGGAAGTGTGTCAAGTGCTATGCGGGAGTGCGTACCACTTTGATTATAGCTACCCCGTGAATTTATTTATAGATTTGGGAAATCCCTCTGCATCTGTACCCATATATTAGGCTTAAATCTATTCAATGCCACCATATTTAACAGAATTACATACGCAATAAGTGACATTTTATCAATTTAACCCTCAATTCGAACCCTCCTTAAGGCTACCGCTGCATTGGCGGCGATATTAATAGTTATATTTTCGAATCGACGAACGTAAAGTAAACAAATCGCCTCAACCGCCGCATCGACCTCCCTTTCCATACTGGCGGTGGCGGCGGTTTGTTTACTGTACGTTCGTCGATTCGAAAATATAACTATTAATATCGCCGCTAATGCTGCGGTAGCCTTAAGGAGGGTTCGAATTTAGGGTTAAATTGATAAAATGTCACTTATTGCGTATGTAATTCTGTTAAATATGACACCATTGAATAGATTTGGGCCTAATGCACTCGCTATACCTCCTATCTACCAGGGTAGCATACCACCGTTTACGGGTTTGGTGTTAGGCCTATCACCCACTCGCGCATCCAACTTTTCGCCACTACCCGGGAAATTCCCGGCTACCACCGTTTCGGCTCACTATCACCGAATACCACCGACTCCTGCATATAGGCCCTGACGTACGTGTTCTCTCTCACTTCGTATAGTTTTCCTGCCAGAGAACTATTAAATAGAACTCAGCGCAACTCTGCATTCACTTATCCTTATTTGCCGGTGTTGCGGTTTCCGCAGCACACCAGTTTGCCAGGGACACATCCATTCGAATGCATTGTGAATCGCCGTGAGTGATCTTCATACAGAAAAAGTCAAATATCTCTCATATTACACCCCCTAGAAACAAACCGCTTGGCACACATACAGAAAACATATTCAACAAACAGATTATATTAAATTTATAACGTTAGGGTTCTTGATTTCTATTAATTTTGAATAAAACTAATGTTTTTCACTGTGCGTACCATCAAACTCAAGGCATTGTCAATGGTCGTGAGCAATCTGCATACAGAAAATACAGCAAAAGTGAAATATCTCTAAAACCACACCACCTAGAAACAAATCGCTCGGTACACATAGAGGAAATATGTTTACCAAAAACATTATATTAAATTTATAAGGTTAGTGACGATGCTGTTCGATTTTGACGCATGCGCCGAAGCGATGTGTCCCTGGCAAACTGGTGTGCCTCGGAAACTGCAACACCGGAGTGGCCTTATAAGACGCATTTTGATAACGAGGCTCAGACGATTCCAGTCCCCATGGGTGCTGCGCTCACCATCGCTCCCTCTCCACCAGCAGGAGGTACCATTGTCGGGAAAGCATTCGTCACTGCAGCGTTTGCAGCTGCAGCATTTGCAGCTGCAGCGGATGAAACTAGAGCTGCCTTCTTCAGTGTTATAGCCACGGCCGTTGCAACGACGCCAGCACTGAAATAAATAATCACAAGATAAAATGTGGATATGAACATTTCACTTTATTATCGACCATAGCTGCGTTTACACGGGCAAAAAGTAAAACGATCTAGGCAAAGCGTTTTACCTGAGGCGTTTTAGTGGCGCGTTTACACGGACCGAATTTGAAAGTGTTTCGGCTGCCGAGAACCAGCATTAGTGGTGAGTCTGTAGCCGGCGAACACTGCTATTTGTTTAGTTTACATTCGTCGATTCACAATATGAATAACGACGCCGATGTAGCGGCTACGTTAATATCGCTTGGAATTTAGGGTTAATTTAATTAAATTTCATTTTTAGAGTATGTGATTCTGTTAAATATGATCGCATTCAATAGATTTCGGCCTAATCGGTCCCTAACACTGCTGGGCACCAGTGTATAGTTACAGCTGAGCCTGTAGCCGGCGAGCACCGCTATTGTACACTATCACCGCCCGGGAACCAGCTGAAACGTTTCCTGTAAACCACCTCCTGAGCTGGTATACGTGAAACGTTTCAGCTGAAACGTTTCAGCCCTAAAATGCCTCAGCGGCGCGTTTACACGGGCAAATGTAAACCGATCTAGGCAAGTGGTTCTACCTAGAGCGTTTTAACTCGCCCGTGTAAATGCAGCTTTAGATGACCCGACTTGAATTTTAGTTCTCTCGGTACACCAAAGTTGCATAGCCCCATGGTTTTAAAGTTGTTCTTATTTTGTTATATAAATAATATGAATAAGCAATGCTTAGGACCGACCCACCGATATAACTACAGCAAAGTATTTTATGATTTTATTTTACTCCACTCGCGGTGTTCGATTTGAAATTCTATCAACTCGGGTAACCCGAATACGGCCATCGTTTCCGCGGAGTAAACTATTAATATTTCATTTGTGCATCCATGTTTATGCCAAATTGTTATTTTTTTCTTTTAATTTTGAATAAACTAAGTTTTGAACTGCACGTATCGGCAAAGTCTATGGCAGTGGGCATTTGTTTTGATATATTATTAACCAATAGCTGTCGTCGACCCTGATTGCTGCGGACCGAAGTTCGACGAGCGATTTCCGTTTCCGTTTGCTGGATTTTTGTTATTCAACACTAGTTTACAAATGGTGGCGCCCATAGAGGCCTATTTCCGTTTCCGGTTGCTGGATTTTGACGAAATCCTCTGTGGGTATTGTTTATGGATATACTGTTTATGTATATGTATATATATGTACACGTGTTAGTCATTAGCCTCCCCGTGGGTGGGTCGGTATAATACCGGTGTTGCGGTTTCTGAGGCATACCAGTTTGCGAGGGACATTTACATTCAAATGCATTGTCAATGGCCGTGAGCAAATCTTGATACAGAAAAAGTGAAATATCTCTAAAACCACACCACCTAGACAGAAATCGCTTGGTACACATATAGAAAACATCGTTACCAAAACGATTATATTAAATGCATAAGGTTAGGGTTCTTGATTTCTATTAATTTTGAATAAAACTAATGTTTTGCGCTGCGCATACATTCAAACTCAAGGCATTGTCAATGGTCGTGAGCAATCTTCATACAGAAAATACAGAAGAAGTGAAATATCTCTAAAACCACACCACCTAGAAACAAATCGTTTGGTACACATATAGAAAACACCTTTACCAAAAACATTATATTAAATTTATAAGGTTAGTGACGATGCTGTTCGATTTTGACGCATGCACAGAAGCGATGTGTCCCTCGCAAACTGGTGTGCCTCAGGAACCGCAACACCGGCCCTCCCAAGGGGGAGGCTAAGGACTAACACGTGTACATATAGGCTATACATAAACAATACCAGTGCTCATAGAGGTAGATGGATTCACCAAAATCCATCAACCAGAAACGGAAACAGCCGTATGGGGGCCGCCACTTGTATACTTGTGCTGAATAGACTACATCACAGTTCCGACTGCGCATGCGCTGAAAATGGCGCCGGGAGCAAAGCAAAGGCCTATGGCCATTGACTTTGCCGATACGCATAGGTCAAAACTGGCATTTTATTCAAAATAAATATAAATACATAACAATTTGGCACAAACATGGATAGAAGGATGCAATATAATAATATGATGAATCTGTTTAACATACAACTCTCCATAATTAAGCATTTTGAGCTAAGAAACATACAATTTCAGTCACTTTACAGGCTGATGTTTGAGCATTGATTAGCCAGAAGTAATTCTTGTTCTAAATATTAAAATGTCAAATGTGTCAACAAAACTTGTTTCAAAGAAATATATAACCAATATCTGATTAACCCTACTCATTTTCTATTTCTACATATGTCAGTTACCATAGAATATAAATAAAAACATGAATAAAATAAATATAACTGACTCTGGCTATGGCTCTAACACTAGTTTGAGTGCCTAGATTTGTCTAAATCTTAATGCATATGGCATAAGATGTGCTGATTATATTGATGTAAATAAAATGCTGGATAAAAGATTAATATCTTAATTTCTTATATATATTTTTTTAGTTGGTATTCTATGTTTCATACAAGAGCTGAGATGAGCTGAAACTAGCACATTTCATAGCTGCACCCAGTGTATTAGCATGTGCCATGTGCTTCTCGCGGCTTTGTTTTGCTCTGATGGATCCAACAATGCACTGCGCCGCTGGAACTGTGATGTAATCTATAGCATAATAACCAAAATCCAGCAAACGGAAACGGAAATAGCTCGTCGAACTTCGCGATGCAGCAAACAGGGTGGACAACAGCGATTGGTTAATAATATACTCGTGTTGATAAATAAATAAATAATTCTCCGAGCATTTAGCGGGGGTCAGTCCTAAGCATTGCTTATTCATATTACCGACCCCATCAAGGGGGAAGCTAAGGACTAACACGTGTATATATACATAAACAATACCCATACTCATATATAGAGGTGGAAAATGAAATCACCAAAATCCAGCAAACGGAAACGAAAATAGCTCGTCGAACTTTGCTACGCAGCAAACAGGGTGGACGACAGCGATTGGTTAATAATATTCTCGTCTTGAATCGCATAATAATAAATAAATCATTCTCCCAGCATTTATATGTATGTCAATAGACTAGTTCGTAATTCTGAACTTCCATGTTTATGCCAAATTGTTATGTATTTCTATTAATTTTCAATAAAATCTAAGTTTTCTACTTTGCTTTGCTGTCGATGTCGTTTTCAGCGTGCAGTCTACAGACAGTTATGTAATTCCGACTAATGTGTGCGGTGGAGGGGGGGGGGGGAGGGGTCGGTCCTAAGCATTGCTTATTCATATTACTTTTAGTAGAACTATAGTAGGTTGATGGTTGTACTACATATTACATTGCTTTGAAGTAATTTTATTTTAAAATAACTCACTTTATAGATATTTGAAGAGTAAAATTGTAACAATTGGGTATTAATTTTGGCATGCCTACCAAAGCTCTGACCCCATAGGCTTCATCAGTGATAGGTTCTATCAAATTGACTCAGTATGGCCTTCTATGTGGCAACAATCAAGTTTTGATATCTAGGTTCTAATCTAGGTAAGCATTTAGTTGGATTTTAATTTGATGCTTTTATCTGACTATGCAACTTTCTAGATCTAAAATAAGAAATTGGATAAGTTGATACATACGCTGCTCCAGCAGACACAACACCACCAACGATTCCAGCCACACTCGCGCCACTTGCAGCACTTTCGGCTAGGAAGCAAAGTAAAACACTTCATCATTACCACTGACTCCATTAACTACCAGGGTTCTGGCACAAGAAATAATAACACTACATGGATTCAACTTGGCATTTTTACCTTCAAATAATACAAAAATAACTGCCGAGAAAGTGTGTGTTTTTTAATTTAGCACATGAATAAAAATAAATGCTAGTTGTTTACCTTTATCATCAAATTAATTTGCATTGGTGTATTTTCTGATAAACACCTACTTTAAGTGATCTTTCCATAGCAGTTGCTATAGAAACAGAGGAAAAATAATTCACGTGTTCTTATCCTGGTCGAGTCAAACCAATGACTTAAAAATTGATACTTGTCGCTTCCTAGCCAGGCGCTCAGCATTATTAGGACAGGGCAAGGTCTGATTCGCTCAGTGTTAGGATAATCTGACTGAGTGGGCTATCAGGTCATGGTTCTGGTGGCCTGGTCTCCCAGTGATGCAGCACTATAAAGTCGCCATGAGTGCACCTTGTCACAAGTCGATATCCATCCTGATAGACCTTAGATGTTGCTAGGACATAAAACAATGAACAATGAACAAACAAAAAACAAACTTTCCAGTCTAAAATAAATTATCACGAACATGGCATTGTTAAATAATAAAACAAATTAAGAGTGGTTGTGTACTAAATAATGAACCAGGTCTTTCCACTGTTAAGGTTACTGGATTGATATCAAACTATCTAGACTCAGGCATTATGCTTTGGTTCTTCATCTTGTTTTATATCAGTCAGTGATAGGTGTGGCTTTAACTTACAGATTAACTCACAGATCCTCTTCTGGCTGATCTAGGCCCTATTCAGGCTATTGGGCTTCTAACGCCAGCTCGGTAAGGTTAAAAATAACTATTTGTTTGCCCATGTATAGAGGTGGACAGAGCCCTGAAAGCATATAATTGTGATTGTTCTCTCCAATGTCTATCCAGCATTCTCTCAAATGCTTTTACCGTTGGTGCTTCAACCACTTAGTCTAGAAGACTATTCCATGGATATGTCACTCAAAATAAAAGTGAATGTTTCCTGACTTCAAGTCTGGGCCTCTCCTTGAAGATCTTATATCGCTGGTTTCTGGTCTTGCTGTTTATTCTGAGGTTGAACAAACCCATTGTGACATCCTTATCATATACTCCAATAATAATCTTATAAGTTTCTATCATATCTCCCTTGAGATGACGCTATAACAATTTTAGTAGCTTGAGTCTCCTCAGGTGATATATTTATCCCATCTCTCCCAATACTCGGATCATCCTTGTATCACGATGTTGTACATTTTCCAGAGCTACATACAATATGCATGGAACCCTAATCATGGACACAGCTTGTTAGATATACACACTGTGCTGTTTAATGTGGTATCATATAAAGTTTATTGGTAATGATAAGATTAGGCCAATGACTATATGGAACAGATGCATTGTAAGTAGATTTCATGAAACTGAAGAGAACTCTAATAAGATTACATGTAGTTAGCTGTAACTGTCATGATACAGTAGCCTACACACAGAAGTACTATAAATCATTAATAATGATAATACTAACCTAATAGCACTATTAGAAGAGCTGATTTGTAATTAATTTCATGAAACTGACGAGAATCATAATGAGAGTATATGTAGTTTGCTTTAACTGTCACATTCTTGCTCACACATAATTAACACAAATCATAAGCAGACAGGGTAAATCCAATCCACGCGTGGGAAGATAATACCTCAGTCACACTATTGCTTGCAACTGCTTGCGACCACAAAAAGGATTGGTGACAAAGAGGTAGAAAAATGGTTGCAAGTGGTCGTAAAATGGTTTGCAATGGTCGCCGACCTCCTTGTGATTATTTTGGTTGCAAGGAGGCTGCAGCTATTGCACTAAAACCTCCTTGCAATCAATATCGTCGCAAGGAGATCAGCGACCATTGTTTTTTGGTCCAAAGTAGTCACAAAGTGGTCGCAAACAGTCACATGCTGTAGTGTCACTGGGGCTTAAAGTTGCAAAGTCCAATGGTTTTGAGTTTCTGTAATTTTCTGAGAGAAATGTATTTTGTTGATCGTTAGGCCTATAATCTACCTTATGTTAGTTTGAACTAACTTTAATTTAAAGGGGTAACTTTTAAGATATTTGAAGTGCAAACATGTCAAATTAATTTTGAAAAACATGCCAAAACTTGGACACGATAGGCTTCTACAGTAACTGGTTCTATTAAATTGCCTCTGTATACCCTTCCATGTGGCAACAAATGTTTGATAAGTGGACCAGTATCTAAGTTAGATATGTAGAATCAAATCTAGATGATTGCTTTGTTTTGAAAAGTTAATGTTTTCATCAGACTATGCAGCTTTAAGGTATAAAGTCTCATTAACCTTGTCTGAGTCAGGTGTGTAAGCATTGCCCAGTAGGCTATATAGGAGTACTCACCCTGATGCTACAGTTTCGCAATTTTACTACCATTTTTACCAGACTAATCCCATTGATAAGAGATGGGTAGGCAACTTTCCGAATTCCAAATAAATTATTCGTTGATGTGTATGTGTAAGAAATCAAATGATACCAGCAATAATATTAATTTGAAGAGATGATCCGCATTGTAAATAAGAATGTCCTGACTCAAAAAAAAAATCAAGAGAATAGTTTATGATTTTTTGGGACATCTAAAGTGACAAGAGAAGACGAAATCTTTGATATCTGGACAAAATTGGGTAGATAAAAAATCCGGAATTATGGATAAATCCAGAAGATTATCATTTACGTTCCTGAACCACCTTGGGCCAATAGCAGCTAGGACAGTCACTCATTATTATTTGTAGTCACCATTTTGTTCATGGTCCCATTCACTGGTGTACATAGACCATTACAGATCACTTCATGTTTACTCTTGTTCATTTTGCTTCTTTCCTTATGAACCCTCTGACGCATACATGAACATGTGCATAGTTATTGTTTGGGCTTTAGTTTTCATGAATTGGATGTTAGTTTGAGCACAGTTATATAAAATGATATAACCACATGGTGTAACTTAACACCTTCCAGAACAGGGTCACACTCTGCATACTCACCAGCAACAGGTTCTTCGCTAAAACAGAGAAAGATGGCGCTAATTATGTCGAGTGCCAGGATAGGGTTTGCAAGTATGCCAAGCTAGCAGTAGCATCATTTATTCTAGGGTCCATACACATGTAAAGATATGGAATTCAAAGCTATTTATTTATGGCTTTTCAAGGCTGTTTTCGATAAGAATTCAAGACTATTTTCATTTGGAATTCAGGATTTCAGACTAAGTTATCCCAGTGGGGACAGTTTAATGGAATTCAAGGCTTTTCATGACTAATTACCTAAAATAGGTTCAATTCAAGGCTTTGAAATGGGGCAAAGGAAGTTCAAGACTTTCCAGGCCCCGTACAGACCCTGTTATTCTCAGCGCACTGTCTTAATTAAACATACATATCCATGGCGAAATTTCACACTGGTTTTAGTTTCAGCTCAGAGGATGTGTCTATGATGCTGCTGCTGTTGGGTTGTTTGCAGTTTTGTGGTGATTCCATTCGCAGTAATGTGAGTGACAATAATTATCAAGTCAGGTAAAAGGCCATGACTGTCTTAAGCCGTGTTCACACGGGCAAAATGTGAGGCGATTCAGGCAAATCGAATCAGGTGAGGCGAATTAGCGGCCCGTTCACACGGGCAGTACTGAGGCCGGAAATCGAATGCTGCGCATGAGCAAGTCCAGGCTAACCAGCGCCATTTTGGGTTCGACGATGCTGGCACCAGAGAGTGTGGGTTCGACCTAGATATGTAATTACTGAATCGTATTGGTTTGGAACGGTCAAAACTTCTGCTGGGCAGTGAAACCATACAAATAAATGATGAAAAAAATATCTGTGCTTAGATAGCGGTTTCATTAATTAAATTATATAATATGCGCTTTTGATCGACCGGAAAGTCAACAACCTGAGGTGTCGACTGCGCATGCGTGTGAGGTGCTTAATCCGCATCAGAGCGTCCACACGGGCAAAATTATCCGCATCACAGGAATCGATTCACGTAGACTACCTCGCTTAGGTGGTTTACAGGATCCGCATCATGTGAGTCGAATCAGCCCTAATCCGCATCAGACGTGCGTTCACACGAGAAATGTGAGGCGAACTAGGCAAGTCGCTTTCTACGAATCGATTTACATTGCCCGTGTGAACACGGCTTAACTCTGTGTGGATCAATTTGCTAAAAGGAGTCGTAGCCTCATATACATAAATATGTATAACTTACCGATTAACTTACAGATCCTCTTATGGCCGATCTAGACCCTATTGGCCCTCTCATGTCAACTCATTATGGTAAAAGAGAACTTTTTTTTCATAGGTATAGAGGTAGATGGAGCCTTGAAGTCATATATTTTTGGCTGTGCTGTTCAATGTATATCCAGCCTTCTCTCAAATGCTTCTACCATTGGTACCTCAACCACTTGGTCTGGAAGTTTATTTCATGGATCTGTGACTCAAAAGAAAAATTAGTCTTTCCTGACCTCAATTCTGGACTTTCCTGCTGGCCTCTCGTGTTGTTGTCCACTCTGATGTAAAAAAAGCCTGTTGTGACATCTAGATGAGGTAACAACTGGCTCATGACTGTGCAAGATTAATCTAACCCTGACTCTGAAAGTTCCATGTGAATGAGCATATTTGACAAAGGTGTAAATAGGGATTTTGACTATGTATCATAATTTGCAATGACTACTAATAATGTTAGACAATGGTTTTACGGCAATTAACAATGTAATTACAATTACGATATCATTTCCCCTAGAATATTTCCTGCTATTATTTAAAGCATCGTTGTGTTATCATGTGTCCATTACATCTTTTCATTAATACACATTTAATCTACTTACGTTGACGTGTTCATTTGACCTGAAATTAATTCACCAAACACCAACTTATGTTAGTATTAAATAAAATCATGCACACAACAAGAAACATCCAGCTAAACTAAATTAAAGATTAAATTATTGTACATGTTAGCCTAACATGGGTAATTCTCAACAGGATGGGAGCTGGCCACCCCTCAACTAACAACAAATTAACTAAGGTGGGGAGAGTGACAGGTGGGTAGGCTTGAGTGCCCGATTAACCTGCCCCCTCTATGATAAGATGTCATATATGCAATAAATACATTGCTTAAAACAAAGGAAACTTGCATATTGCTTTTTTTTCATGAGGTTTTAAACGAACAATTATGACATGCAAAGTTAAGTTGAGTTTGCAGTGCAAAGCCACATGCATGAATGATAGTTTTTTATCTTTAATTATGGGGAAAGTAGGCCTATTATTCCAGAGTTTGGTACTGAAGCAATTTTCCTTTGGATCTTGAAATAATTGTTAAAATATCATTATATAAAGCAATATATGAAGAACTCGGACGCAAAAACCGACAAACGCAATTCAGGCCGAAATGAAACAATGACTAGGCTCTACCTAGTTTTAGCTGAGGGTGCCATCATTCCGATAATCAAATCAAATTTGTTTCATAAAAACTGACACATTCCCAATAAAATGCACTACCCAATATGAATTTGATAGACTTTAACTGGAAAGCACAACAGCAACTTTCATTTTACAGAAAATATCTCAAATGGATTTGTCAGTTTTTGCGCCTGAACTCTTTCATATGGCCATGTAGTAATTTCAGGTTTTCAAACCAAACAAAGAAACCCAGACTTGGCCACATTAATTTATAGTCCTACCCAATCCATTTTTCTTACCGAAAGTTTGACGGAAAAGTCAAATAACAAAATAAATCCCCCTACATCAAAATCCAACAGCTGTTCTGGCAGGCAAAGCATGTTGTCAGACAGGTGATATTTGCATTTTCATGTGACTGAATTGGCAGGTGCCAAAATCTGGAGATGTGTAGGTTTGCCATTTTTGTGGTCAACTAGGCCTATATGAAAACTTTCACTTACAATTTTTTTTTTGATTCATGTAAGCATTTTTAAAATTCATTTGAATACATCTTTCTTCAACACCAAGGCACTAGTCTTCCAGCTATTTTTCACTTGAGTCATTTACACTATTTAATTACAAGAACAATGTTAGGATAGTAAAATACATTACATTCAGCTAATTAAATGGTTCTTGTATAGATCTAGTCAGGATCATGCACTTAGTGTACACATTTACATGTAGATGGTGTTTCAGATAGATTTCTATGCAGGGTTATTATGGTCATACAGTCTGTGTTTAGGTATAATCCAAATTTAACTGACTAAGTGGCTTTGATGTGAAGAATTTAATTTATTTTATATACTACCACTCCAAATTTCTTAAACCAAGTAGAACAATCTATAGCCGTGTTCACACGGGCAAAATGTGAAGCGAATTAGACAAATCGAATCAGGTGAGTCAAATTAGCGGCCCGTTCAGACGGGCAGTACTTGGGGCGGAAATCGAAATCTGCGCATGAGCAAGTCGATACTAACCAGTGCCAGTTTTGGTTAGTCGACGTCGCCACGAGAGAGTGGGTTCGACCTAGATATGTATGGACTGAATCATATTGGTTTGGAAGGGTCAAAACTTCTGCTGGGCAGTGAAACCCTAAAAATAAATGCTGAAAAAAATATCTGTGCACAGCTAGCGGTTTCATAGACTCAATTATATAATATGCGCCTTTGATCGACCGGAAAGTCAACAAAGTAAGCTCTCGACTGCGCATGCATGTGAGGTGCTTAATCCGCCTCAGTGCATTCACACGGGCAAAATAAATCGATTCACAGAAATCGCCTCACGTAAACTACCTCGAGAGGTGGTTTACATTATCTAGATCACAGGAATCGAATCAGCCTTAATCCGCCTCAGACGCCCGTTCACACACGAAATGTAAGCCAAACTATACAAGTTGATTTCTACGAATCGATTTACATCACCCGTGTGAACACGGCTTATGCTTTAATCTAACTGTCTACCCCGAAATTCTGACAAAATGTGCCCCTGCTCCTCGCCCTTTAACTGAATCAGCTTAGCTGACTTACCGGTGTAGCAGGAAATCACAAACCCCTGGAAATTGCACAACCCAGTGTTCACGATTTTCTAGGAAATCACAAACCCCCCATGCTTTGTAGCATTTTGTAATATTCAAATAACACATTAGTAAATAATGGTTCATTGAGATATTTGGTGCATGCACAATAAGAATTTGGAATATTAAAATGGTTCTATTTACTGTATGCAGTAACTGAAGTTGGAACTAAAAAGGCCATTTTGCTAATGATATTGTTTACATTGCTGATCCTGAAACTAAGTGATAATACCCAGATATTAGCCTTGTTCACACAGGGCAGTTAATTTGAATCATATGAATCGACTTGCCTAGTTCGACTCACATTTGGCGTGTGAACGCGCGGCTGAGTCGGTTTAGGGCTGATTCGAATCATATAAGCCGGAATTTATAAACCACCAAAGGAGGTGGTTTATATGAACCGAATTTTATGATCCGACTTATATCGCCTGTGTGAAAGCTACCGACTTACTTGAGGCGGATTAAGCACGTCACACTATATAATATAATTTGGTCTATGAACCTGCTAGAGGTGCACATATATTTTTTTCATGATTTATTTTAAGGTTTTCACTGCCCAGCAGAAGTTTTTACGGTTCCAAAACAATATGATTCAGTCTGTACATATCTAGGTCGAACCCACACTCTCTCGTGCCGACGTCGACAAACCCAAACTGGCGCTGGTTAGTCTGAACTTGCTCATGCGCAGATATCAATTTCCGGCTAAAAGTACTGCATGTGTGAAGACGACACTAAATCGATTCATATAAATCGACTTGTCTAAGTCAACATAAACTTTGCCCGTGTGAACACAGCTATTGATGCACCTCTTTACCTAGCCTGGTCCCCTGGCCTTTGTTTCAACAGAGGTCGCCACCTAGTAGAAAACATGGGTACTAGAACCCAACTACTCTTTACCTGGCCTTTAGAATGGCCACAGTGGAGACATTTGTGAATAAAGGCTGTTTTCAGCACATGTGCGGCCGTAATTACGGACTGCACTATTGCAAAGATGTTTTCATTAGGACAAAAACTGCCAAACATGGGGGGTTTGCGATTTCCTGGGGGGATATGTGATTTCCTAGGAAATCGCAACCCCCCCCCCCCCCATGCCGTATATGGGTTTGCGATTTACTAGGAAATCACAAGTGGGGGCTTGCGATTTACAGGGTTTGTGATTTCCTGCTACACCTGTATTTGCTGTTTCAAGTTACACTGTGTGGACTTAGTATTTATAAGTTATGCTTACCACATCCTTTACTCGAGTTGTATTTCTGATGGCCATCATTGCAGCTACAGGTCTTGTTCGCACACTTAGATCCAGGTACTGTCTCGCAGTCCACGTCCTGGATACACTTGGAGCCAATGATGGTTTCCTCACACATAACCTAAATTAGTGGATGACTCATCATCAGAAGACAAGCCTACGTTTTTAGCACTCCACTGTCCAGTTTGGTAGTATTTCATTGTGGTTCTCAGTTTCAGGTAATAAATGTCTGATAGTTGTCCAAAATCATTGCTACCCGGGGAACAGAGAAGTAGGAAGCAGGAAGTGGGAATACCACAACTTTATTACCATGACAGGCAGGGTATCTGGTAGATAAAAGATTCAGTGATAAAATACAGTCCGTTTTATTTTTAAAGTTCCTTAAAGGGACCAGATATAGGTCGCTGAGACACTACCTGTACTCCGACAGAATGCTCTCCAAGCATACGTTTGCTAGTTTTCAGTTTATGCAACTACATATGTAGGGGCAGAGTGCTGACATTGGTTGCTTCTGTTGTCTTTTATTTAGTCCAGCAGCACTGACACTTTTAGACAACAATATAGAGAACAAAATGATAGACATTGCAATCTAAAATGATAAATATAAAGTTCAAATGTTTATTTATCATAACCAGCTAATTTTTGTGTGAATAATTGATTAAATCATGTAGATTAATAGACTTTAAAAGTTGAATTGAGAGCTTTCTGTGGCTGCCATCTTGGTGGTTGCTATGGCTTCCCCTGTGTGTGGCGAACCCCTCTAGGTCATGTGATGAGGAAATCCCACCTATGATGTCATTCATACTCAACTCTCATGTTCAGTAGCATGAACTGAACAAACTAAGCAAAGGTATGTTTGGCGAGCTTTTGATGCTGGATTCATTTGTATCTGGGTGAGGTATACCCGAGGACTTTAAGCTACATGTTTTATTATATTTTTCAAATCAGAAGTCGCGGGTAAATATGAAGATTTATATGAAGAATATATTTTGCTTCTTAAATTAAGAATTTACCAGCTGAGTTCATATCCCCAGTATGTCGAAATTCTTCGCCAGCTTTTCTAATGGGTTGGTTTTCGCCCCTGTATTGTATGTAGTACGGGGTGAACGCTTTATCTAGGTATCTGGCTGACTAGTCCAGCTCTACTCAATGCAGCTGTAAGACCCCTCTCCCAAACAAAGTAATGGAATGCCGTTCTCACAACACTACACCATTGTGTATAGTACTTGCAAATAAATCAGACGTTCTGCATATGCTTAGAAAGAGTTGAGAGGAACTAATTCTGCAGTACGTGTACAGAGCATGAGTAGATGAAATGTTTGGTACACACGTCGTGTAATCAGGGAAACACTCGGTGATACCCCAGTCACACGAGAGCCAGCGTTCGCCGCCAACCTCCTTACGGCCAAAAGGACGCCACCCTCCCAGCGTCCTACTCGATACATTGATTCAAATACGTTGCAGGCGCCAGGTCGGCACCAGGTGGCCCCCATGTCGGCGCCATGTTGGCGCCAGGGTGCCGCTTGGTCAGTGACAGGGCGGCGCTGAGTCAGTAGCAGGGCGGTGCTGGGTCAG
The DNA here is from genome assembly GCA_030323885.1 of Branchipolynoe longqiensis. Lineage (NCBI taxonomy): Eukaryota > Metazoa > Annelida > Polychaeta > Phyllodocida > Polynoidae > Branchipolynoe > Branchipolynoe longqiensis. Next base: position 5,347,836 of record CM059199.1, read on the forward strand.
CACCGGGTCAGCGCCAGGGCGGCGCGGGTTGGAGAAAGGGTGGTGCCCTGGTGCCGACCACATGGTGACTGCAGCATCCCATGTGTTGGCGCTGCCAGGTCAGCGCCCGGTCGGTGCCAGATCGGCCCCAGATCGGTGCCAGATCGGCCCCAGATCGCCAGCAACTCGCCAACCCAGGGCGGCGCCAGGGCGCCAACCATTTTGAATTGCGCCGCCGGAACAGGATGCAAGGAGGTTGCACGTGCAGCAGCAGCAACCTCCTTGCGTCCAAAATTTCCGAAATGGACGCCGGGAGGTTGGCGTCCTCACGGCGACAGCACTTAATGAAGGCATAAGGAGGGCGCAAGGAGGACATTTTGACGTCGCGAATCAATCATAAGCGAATGCAGGCCTCGTGTGACTGGGGTATGAGTGCTGCATTGCATATTTTGGCGCTGCTAGGTCGATGCCAGGTCGGTGCCAACTCGCCAACCAAGGTGTCGGCGACCTGGCAGCGCCAGGGCGGTGCCAGGGCAGCAGCAGGGCAGTGCCAGGTGGCCAACCACTTTTTAATGGCGCCGACCAAACTGGTCGCAAGGAGATTGCAAGTGGAGCACTTGCAACCTTCATGCGTCCAAACTTTCTGAAATGGATGCCGGGAGGTTGGCGTCCTCGCAGCGCCAGCCCTTAAGGAGGGCACAATGAGGACATTTTGACGCCGCGAATCGATCGTAAGCGAAAGCAGGCCTCGTGTGACTCAAAGTCTTTGGTGCAGAACCTGCAACCTCCTTACAGCCAAAATGGTCGCCTGGAGGTCGCCGACTGATCACCGACCGATTGCCGACCATTGTTTTTCCCGCCTTTTTTTATTTGGTCGCAAGGTCACTAGAAAATGAACTATTTTGTGAACACATATGGGGGTTGGTGGAGCCATATTTCTATATATATATTTGTAGGTGTCCTCTCCAGTGTCAATCCAGCCTTCTCTCATATTATTAAGTGCGTGGGTGTTTGCTAAACTCACATTTAAATATACGTGTAATAAAATTTATTTATTTATAACATTACTTTTACCAACCTCATCTTGCTGGTAACCTTTGGTACAGCGGCACACTGAATTCAGGCACTGGTAGGCAGCGGTCTGGTTCCCAACGACGCAGTCCCCATCAGCCACGCACTGCATGCCGACTGTCGGTGTGCACGAGCTGGTTCCCGAGCCCACTGAGTATTTATTCTGACAGTTGCATGCAGAGACTGTGCACGGTGGACCTTGGATGCAATTAGCTTTGGGAATGCAAGGGTTCTGCACGCATTTCGATGTAGAGTCAAGTTTGAATGGGCCAACACATACACACTGCCCAGCAGTGCACACTCCTGTGTGGATGCACTGGTTGTTGTTGCTGCACACATTGAAAATACCACGTCTCTGACAGCGATTCGCTGTCACGTTGTATATGAATAAGTCATGACATGCGCACTGGCCACCCTTACATGCACCTCCAATGTAAGCGCCGCAGCTCTCATCTGCGGCGTCGTTGCACAGGTCGCCAATATGACGAGCAATACAGACGGAATTACCTTCGTTCTTGTAGTTGGCAGTACAAATACAGACACCCTGCGAGCAGATGCTGTTGCGGGGACAGTTTCTTGTTCCACCCGGACACGGGTCGGCAATTTGGGTCAGCACGCACCGGGAAGAGACGTCGGTGTAGCCGGCCTGACATGTGCACTGACTGTTGTGGCAGTCGCCATTTATAATGTGTGCACAGTCAGATGAATAAAAACAATAGCCAGGCTCCAATGTTAGGATATTGCCAATACACTGACTGTGTGGAATCATAGCAGTGCAGTCCAAGCTGCTGGCACAAGAGCTTCCAAGTGCACAGTAGGCACAGGAATAGGTTGTTTGTCTTCCATACCTGGGTGCACATGAACAGACACCCTCCTTGCAGATTGAGTAAGCAACACCTGAACAGGCATTGTCAGTGGAACATGGATCACCTAACACCCTTTTAATGCAATACCCCGCCACATACTTATCGCTCTCCGGATAGCACAATCTACAACTGCTGCCTTTTGTGGTCACGAATGGCGAAGAGCATGCACACTTATTTCCGCTACAGATTGCATTGTTGATGAAGCCACATTCACTGTCTTTGGAACATGGCTGACTGAGTTGCCTCGGCTTACATTGAATGGCATTATTGTTGTAGACGAGAGCTTCATGACTGCATTGACACTTCCCAGCTGTGCAGGTGCCGTTGACTTCAACGCATTCTTGATCCGAAGAACAGCTCTCGCCAACACCTCTGACTGTACAGAAGTAGTCACTGCTCTGCACTCTTGAGGCATTGCATGCTTGGATTCCCTGGCCTGTGCACAACCAACCATGGATTGCGCCACTGCATGACAGAGATGCATCACATGTAGCCCCCAGCCTGCATTCCTGACAGATAATGCCTCTCGGGCACATGCATGTGGCCGTTCTGTTGCTGGCCTCACACACAGATCCTGCATACAATGAGCAGTCGGCTGCCAAGTTGCAAAAGGCGCCTTTCCCGGTCTTCGGCTTGCAATTGCCATTGGCTGCATCATACTGGAACATTTGGCTTGTGCATGTGCAGACATCGAACAAGCACTTGCTATTTCCCATGTGTGCACAGTCCACGTCAGCAGAGCACTGCTGCCCAGTGACGACCCCTGCCATAGGAGTAAACAAGGGTGTTTTTTGTTGTTGGCTTTTCTGGTGGGGTGTGGGGGGGGGGGGGGACGAGAGGAGGGTACATTACTCGATTAAGCAGAGGTAATTTCAGTCACAGACAAATTATTGAAGTTGCATAGTCTGATAGTTTTTAGGTTTGGTTTTTTTTCTCTTTTATTTGGATAAATATATTAGGTCGATTGTTATAATCCACCGTACATTTGTTTGAGCTTTTATTTTAAATTGTCAACTTTTGAGACATTTGTAGTGAAAACATGCTAAATTAATCTTGGTAATCAATATTCTTGGCTGTAGCAGTAACAGGTTCTATTAAATTTACTCAGTATTTCCTTCTATGCAGGAAGAAATGCTTAAAAAGTGCACCATTATCTAAGTTACATATATGTAGAATCATATCTAAATAATTGTTTTGGTTTTGAAAATATTATGCTTTCATCAGATTAAATAGCTTCAAATAATTGATTAAGAGTACACACCCTTAATTGCATTATTCGTTGTTAAATAACATTACATTTGCTACTCCGTAGGGAATTAAGTTTCAGGTCTTTAGTGAAATTCAACTGAATCACAGTATATCATAGACAAATATATTTTAATCAATGCACAATATGTCCAGCGTTGAAAACAAACACCCTCACGGGAGCTTATACGTTATGGGCAGAGTAAATACCTTGTCAATAAAAGAAATATAAAAAATATGTATTCAGACCGCTCGGTATTATGAGTATGAGCTTAGACGTCAGTCACCCTACTGCTTGTGTCGACATGTATGGAGATATTTACAATGGACATTATACATTTTCCTACTCGTGCATATAGGCGATTATATGCAGGAACGTGCTCGAGTGAATCGATAGATTTGGGCCTTGAGTTGTGTGTATATTTGTCAGAACATGAATATGCACTCAAACTTTCCATGTATTTTTGTTTATTCGCACGAGCAACATCGTGCACATAAAATCATTTATTCACGAATACATAATTGCAGAGCCATACACACAACTACACATTACCCTCAGTTCACATCAGTCCGCTCGTGCAAATAAAAACTTAGTTGCAAATCAGATTTTGATCAAACTTCTCTAAAATGCAGAAATAGTGCTCAAAATTCACGAATTTGAATGGTTATCGCGATGTATGTGTAGTCTTCAGCACTAGCAAGTCTGTGTGCAAAGATACGTGCCAAAATATTGTGATTTATTTAAAACATGGATGGAGATATAGAATAAAGAAGATTATCCATTAATAAATAATTCTTTTCTTCATTCTCCCCTAACGTATACTCTTTCGGTTTTTTCTGTTCATTAAGTATCTCTTTATATGACAGTACATAGTGTTCAAAAGGAATTGCCTGTTCTGCTAACAGTGAGTCAAATGTAAACATTTCTACTGGTTCTTTTGCCTCTGTATTAGGTCTTAATCTAGACAACATATCAGCCCAGACATTGTCAACACCTCTCATATATACAATTGGTGCTGAAAATTCTGCTAATAATACTGCCCAACGTTGTATACGTGTATTATGGATTTCTTTAGTGAAAAAACATTTCAATGGAGCATGATCTGTATAAATAGTAAATTCTGCACCATATAAGTAAGGTCTTAATTTTACTAGAGCATAAATTATAGCAAATGCTTCCTTTTCTATAGTAGGATAATTACGTTGAGCAGAAGAAAATCTAGTACTGATTAAATGCACTGGCCTGTCTATTCCATTCTCATCCTCCTGTACCAGAACAGCACCTAAACTGTACTCAGAAGCATTTGTATACAGTTTATATGGTTTAAATGGATCAGGAAATTTTAGAAGTACAAATTCTAATAATAGTTTCTTCAACTCATTCCATGCATTCTCACATTCTATAGTCCATTTAAAACTACATTTATTACTAATTAAATAAGTTATAGGAGCGACAACATCAGCATAATTAGGAATTAATTGTCTATAATACCCTGCCGATCCTAATGAACGTCTTACATCTTTTTTACTTGTTGGTGAAGCCATATCTCTTATTGCAACAATTTTTTCAGGATCCGGTTTCAGTCCTGCTGTACATACAACATAACCTAAGAGTTTTACTTCAGCTACTCCGAACTCACATTTACACTCTTTAATACTCATGTTGTTATTTTGCAAGATAGTCAATATACTAAAGTAGACCCGACCTGACTTTACCCGACTCTACTTTACCCGACTCTCCTTTGCCTGACTCTCCTTTGCCCGACCTGACTTTACCCAAAGTCACTTTACCAGACCCAACTTTACCGGACCCGACTTACCAGACCCGACTTTACCGCACCCGACTTGACCCGAACCGACTTGATCCGACCCGACTTGACCTGACCTCAGTTGACCCGACTGGTAAAGTCAGGTCGGGTAATGTCAGGTCGGGTAAAGTCAGGTCGGTTAAAGTCATGTCGGGTAAAGTCAGGTCGGACAAAGTTGTGTCGATTGAAGTAGATGTCTACTTTTTGTGCTGGGGGGTCGGTAAACAAACAAACAAACCAAGGACTTTACCGGACCCGACTTTACCGGACCCGACTTTACCGGACCCGACTTTACCGGACCCAACTTTACCACACCCAACTTTACCGCACCCGACTTTACTAGACCCGACTTTAGCTGACCCGACTTTAGCCAACCCGACTTTAGCCGACCCGACTTTAGCCGACACGACTTTTCCCATCCCAACTTTACCCGACCCGACTTTACCCGACCCGACTTTACATTAAAGTAGAGTCAGTCATGTAGAGTCGGGTAAAGAATAGTCGGGTAAAGTAGAGCTGGGTAACGTAGAGTCAGGTAAAGTAGAGTCGGGTAAAGTAGAGTTGGGTAAAGTAGAGTCAGGAAAAGTAGAGTCGGGTAAAGTAGAGTTGGGTAAAGTAGAGTCAGGTAAAGTCAGGTCGTGCAAAGTGAGGTCGGGTAAAGTGAGGTCGGGTAACATCAAGTCGGGTAAAGTCAAGTCGGGTAAACTCATGTTGGGTAAAGTAAGGTCGGGTAAAGTAGAGTCGGGTAAAGTAGAGTCGGGTAAAGTCGGGTCGGGTAAAGTCAGGTCGGGTCCAGTCAGGTCGGGTCCAGTCAGGTCGGGTCCAGTACAGCTGGGTCCAGTCAGGTCGGGTGAAGTCAGGTCGGGCAAAGTCAGGTCAGGCAAAGTCAGGTCGGGTAAAGTCAAGTCGGGTAACATCAAGTCGGGTAAAATCAAGTGGGGTAAAGTCAGGTTGCGTAAAGTCAGGTCGGGTAAAGTAAAGTCAGGTTGGGTAATGTCAGGTCAAGTCAAGTCAGGTCAGGCAAAGTCATGTCGGGCAAAGTCAGGTCGGGCAAATTCAGGTCGGGTAACATCAAGCCGAGTAAAGTCAAGTCGAGTAAAGTCATGTCGGGTAAAGTAAGGTCGGGTAAAGTAGAGTCGGGTAAAGTAGAGTCAGGTAAAGTCAGGTTGGGTAAAGTGGAGTTGGCGAAAGTAGAGTTGGCGAAAGTAGAGTTGGCGAAAGTAGAGTCGGGTAAAGTAGAGTTGGGTAAAGTAGAGTCGGTTAAAGTAGTGTCGGGGAAAGTTGACTTTGAGTAAGAGTGTATAGCACATGTAATATACAATGTATCTGGACACTTTGATTATTGTTTTTTATGTATATATACAGTATAACCCTCTTAAACCAAGCTCAGTTAAACCAAACGATCGGTTAATCCAAACAAATTTCCAGGGTTCCTTCAAAATACTACCATTTATCCTATAAAAAAGTCGGTGGGATCTCAGGTGACCTTATAACCACATGAAAGTTTGGTTTAACTGTACCGGAAGTGGCCTGGGGCATGAATTCTGTTTGGATTAACTGATAATTTGGATTAAACGGCTGGTTTAACCAACTTTTTTATATGATAAATGGTAGTATTTTGCGGGCCGCCAAAAAAAGTTTGGATTAACTGATCGTTTGGTTTAACCGAGCTTGGTTTAACGGGGTTGTATTGTATCCATATATAAACATATATTTGGTGAGTGGTTGGCATTTTTATTTGATTTATTTTACTTTTGTTTATTACTTTTTACTTCTATTCAAATATTTGGGATGTGGTGGAGGGAGGCTCGGAACCGGGAAGCTGGGAGGCTATACATACCGTTTTAAATCGATAAAGTGTTTATTAATATATGTATATGTGTGTATATGTATATGTGTATATATGTATATATGCTGTCACAACAATAAAATAAATCAAATACAATAATATTTAAGGTAGGTTTTTCTTAATGTTGTACCAGCATCTTTGTGGTGAGTATGCATCAGATGCATAATCACAGTGAATTATTTATTATGCATATATATATTGGTATGCAAAGAATATATCTACATGATGCACAACAGTCCCCACAGGACCTCCCCCAGTGGCAAGTGGAAGTCTATGAGTGGGCCACAGGCCAGCATATACCCCCATGGTTGACTGGAGGTTCCTCTATTGTTTGGGATTTATGGCTATACCAACACAGTTCTATCATGGACAGTTCTGCCCTGTAGCCATGTGTTGTAACTCCTGAATTATTTCCTAATATTCACTGTTAATTTACTCAATCCAGTCCCAACTAAATGTCCTAGGAATATCCAGGAAATTAGATATAATTTTTGGCTTTCTAGTGATGTATTCCCATATGAAAACATCCCAAAACTCAGTGTGCCATAACCATATTTTTGAACCTGCAAACTAATCCTATATAAAATTCAACCTTGGAAATTGAACCGGGGGTTGAATGGGGTATTTAACCACCATAGCCCGTTCGAGGTAAGCTCTCCAACCTGTTTATAGCTGTTTTAGGTCTGCTATCTTCATCTACCATTACCTGCCAGTAACCTGATTTAAGGTCAATGGTGGTAAAAATGTTAGCACCATGCAATTGGTCAAACATGTCTTGTATCCTGGGTAAAGGATAAGCATCTTTAATTGTAACTGCATTTAATTTACGGAAGTGACCACAGAGACGTATAGTACCATCTTTCTTAGGCACTAAAGTAACTGGTGAAGCCCAATGACTACAACTAGCTTCAATTATATCATTATCTAACATCTTATTTTATTCTTTTTCTACTATAGGTCTTTTACTTAAAGGTATTCTATAAGGTCTTTGATTTAGTGGATATGCATTTCAACTACCTTAATAGCTTTAAGTTTCTCATTAGAATCAGGAAATAACAAGGGAAAATGCTTTTTCCAATAGTCTACTTCTAGAACTAGTCCTGCTATTCTACTATCAATTAATTCTAAACTACTCCAAGGATGTACACTATCACATAAGGAAACAAACTTATTCCTGTAACAAATCTCAGCATTACACATTTCCATTATATCTGTCCCTAATAATAATTCAAACGCTAATGATTCAACTACAAAGAAAGGACATAACTTATCATAAATAGAAATGTAAGCTACACCTAAAGTTGGAATTAAATGACCTGAGAGTGATCTCAGTCTACTCCCCGGATACAATTGCCTATGTGCTATTCCAATATCTACTAAATTTTGAAATGCATCTACATGTATTATACTTTTAGCCGCACCTGAGTCTACCAGACCAGTTAATTTAACTTGATGAAAATAAATCTCAATACTCGGACAAGTATCAAGTGCACTGTCTAGTTTCCTGAAGCAGTAGCGCCAATGTTACTACACAGTAATTTTAGATGTGGACAATCTTTCATGGTATGCGGTTTGTTACATAAATAACTCAATTCACCACGACCAGCACCAGCCTTTTGTCGGTGATACCCTTGTCCCTTTTTAGACGTTGACGCCTGCACGTGCGCAGCTGGCGTCGCTTTTCCATAGTCTCCCCGCTGTTGCATTGACAGCGCATGCTTCCCCATGTGCTGTGGGACTGAATTGGATCTAATTTTAGATGCAGTGCCTACCCCACCCTTCGGCGTTATATTTATGCGCGGCGACTCAAGACGCCCGTTGTACAAGAACCGGCACCATACGGTGACGCAACGTTTACCGAATGCATATCTGTATGACTAGATTTATCACTCGCTAATGTTAAGCTTTCTACACACTTTCTTAGAGACTTTACCTCATTTTGGAGCGATTTTAGAGCCTGTCTCTCTGATAATATTTGCTGAAGTCGTGCTAACTCCTCCAGAAGCAGTTGGTTTAGACAATTTAGAAGAATTAAAGGTTAGACTATCAACCTGACTAGTCATATTTAAATCTGTTAGTCATGATTTAGCACGTTGTTGTTGTCTCAACACAGACCTATCACTCAAAATAGCTAGACTAAATGCCTCTTCCAATGATTTAGGACGGTTGGTCTCTACGTACCACATAGTGTTGTCATCCAACAATGAATCAAGAAATCTTGACAGCAAAATTTCGAATGTGTCAGCCCTTAAGGTAGCAGAAGGAAGTTTCCACCTCTTACTAGCAGCTGTTTTAAACTGTTGGCAGTACGCTGCTACTGTCTCACCCTCATGCTGAACCATCATCATTACAATGCTTTTCAAATGAGTTTTCTCATCTGCTGTCAGCAATTTCCTCTTTGATCTTATTCCATGACCTAGCACCCTTAATTAGTTGTGAAAGCAGTGAATAACTCTTCATGCAGTGTACCTGTTGCATTAGAAAGTGTGAAGCGAATTATATCTAGATCCGACACATCAGCTAGAGTCCCTATCCTCTCGATAAGATCCACCCACTCCCTTAGAGCGCCTCTGTCAGTCCCATCCAGCATGGGCACGGACTTCCCATAAGCTTTAAGAGCTCTTATCTTCACCTCATTGCTTCTGTATTCTAGACTAGCTAATTCCCTCTTCTCCCTATGCTCTTCCCTGTCATCCCTAACTTCCGTACGTTCCCTTATTTTAAACAACCTGTCTTCATTTTCTTCCCGAATAGTGTCTAAGCTATCTGACATAACCTTACTCCAAGCTTCCAATTTATCACTGTCTCCACTAAGAATACCTTTCTCAACCTGACCCTCAAACAACGAATCAAATTGTTCACACAGTGTTTCCTCCTTGTGGCGTGTTCTAGGCATTCTTAGTGTGTTGTTTAAAGCGCGGTAGAAATAAATATAAAGAATTGAATCCAACTGAGAAATTTGCCTGTAATGTAGCAGAAAAGTGAAAAGTGTCTCCCGCAGTATATTACTACACTCCTATTCCCCCAAGGTTAAAGAAAATTACCGAAAGTAGTCCGAAATGAAAAAGATTCTAATGGTGACATGAGGCTTCAAACATGTGAAATAACAGTAATGTCAATGTCAAAGACTAATGTTTCCGTAAAGAATTTACACTTTCATCGGATTACTCGTCGACAAAGCAATTTAATTTAATTTGTTCCTTGAATAAGGCGAAAAGAATGGAGAATCAATAGAAGAAAAACTAACCTACCCACACCTCAACTACCAGTCGAAGTCAATAAAAGTTCTGTTTAGAATTTAGAATAGCATTAATATAACTGAACTGAAAATACTACCAGTAAACAATATTGTCGATAAGAAAAATATATAGTCCTAGTCCCTAACGTCAAAATTAAAGCACGTGCATTAATTCAACTCCCAGTCAACTAATACATTTAAATACAGTCTATACAGCTACTAGTCAATATTAAAGTTACATCTAAAAATAAAATGCTACAGAAACACAACCGAAATTATCACGTCACAGTCAAAAAGTCACTACTCACTAGTAAATCGTGTAGGTTCAAACCCCAGTGGTTTCAACACATCGTGGTCGCCATTTTGTAAATTCAACGGCTGGCAGTTGTGGTTGTGTAGGTAGACTAAATATGAAATCACTACAGGCAAGAGAAAGGAAGAGTAGAAAGTGCACAGAAGGAGCTTACACCCTCAGGTTTATTACTATAAAGTCTCATGAATCCAAGATGGCTGTCACACCTGATCAGCTCCTCCAATCAGCACTAGGCATTCTTCATCCAACCAATGAACATCCAACCTGCCTGTATCCAAGCCTTGTTTGTTTATGGCTACAGTGCCCTGTTGTGTCTGGGTGTGCAGTGATCCGTAAATAACACTTGGGGGGGGGGGAGGGGGTATGTGAGCAGAGCTTCCAAGGCTCTGTCACACTAAAAGTAGTGCCCCTCTCACACTATCTATAACTACATAATGTTTATATCAAATCAGCAAAGGATCACCAGCACCACATAATACCTTAATGCCTCTGGCTTTATATACCATTTACCTTTTTATATACAATTGTAATTACTATAGACTACTTCACACCATCCTCCAATGTTTAAATATCAGGAAATGTTACACTATGTTACTAGTCAAAGCATATTTGCTGTCTGTAAAGCAGAGAGGCAATGTTCAGGACGCACGTTAAGCAAAAGCAACAGTAGGCCCCCCTAGTATTTTATAAACAGAGTGACGTAATGCCTTCATACAACATGATATTTGTAAAAATGTCTTGTATGCCTACTTTACATGCTTTCTCGAAAACTTGTAAAGGAAAGGAGTATTTATTTCATAGTTGGCTAGTTAGTTAGTATTGAAGCTCTGTTCTAGTAGTGAAACTCAACTTACCTAGTCCAACCTTACAGAAGAAGGACCCCAGAACTTGTGCAATTGAATGAAGAAGGTTGAAACTCTGGAGTGTCCACGAGTAAAATGAATCCGGATTGGAAGCAATTGCTGCAAAATGATAGGGTGCATGCATATCAGCGTGTAGTATATCTCCCTAAATGGATATAAATTAGGTGTCCAAAGGATAGGGTCACAAACTCACGGATTATTCTGTATATCCTGTCCCAAAGCTTATAATAGTTAATGCACCAGTACCTAAGTTGGATATATAGAATCAAATGTAGGCAAGGGTTTTGGGGTTGTTTTTTTTAAGTTTCTTCGGAACATGCAACTTTAAGGTAGGTCATCGGAAAGGGACAGCTGAAGGTACCGGTGTAGCAGGAAAGCGCAAACCCCTGGAAATTGCACACCCCATGGTTTGCGATTTCCTAGGAAATCACAACCCCCCCCTGGAAATCGCAAACCCCCCATGCTTTGTAGCATTTTGTAATATTCAACTAACAAACTAGTAAATAATGGTTCATTGAGATATTTGGTGCATGCACAATAAGAATTTGGAATATTAAAATGGTTCTATTTACTGTATGCAGTGACTGAAGATGGAACTAAAAAGGCCATTTTGCTAACGACATTGATCCTGAAACTGAGTGATAATACCAGGATATTGCTGCACCTCCTTACCTAGCCTGATCCCCTGGCCTTTGTTTCAACAGAGGTCGCCACCTAGTGGAAAATGTGGGTACTGGAACCTGACTACACTTTACCTGCCTTTAGAATGGCCACAGTGGTGATATCTGTGAATAAAGGCCGTTTTCTGCGCATGTGCGGTCGGACTTACGAACTGGACTATCGCAAAGATGTTTTCATTAGGATAAAGACTGCCAAACATGGGGGGTTTGCCATTTCCAGGGGGGAATCACAAATCCCCATGCCCATATATGGCATGGGGGTTTGCGATTTCCTAGGAAATCACAGGTGGGGATTTGCGATTTACAGGGTTTGCGATTTCCTGCTACACCATAAACTCAAGCAGTCACGAAAACTGGTGAAAAACATCTACATGTTTGGTAGAAATCTAAATGAAATGAGCACATCAATTTTTAATTTAAGAAGCCAAATATTTTCTTCACGTATATCTTAATATTTACCCACTACTTTTGATCTTTTAAATATAATAAAACATGTACCTTAATGGACTTTAAAAGTGAAATCGACGGCATTCTATGGTTGCCATCTTGTCTTTTTGGATTCTCTCCCATTTCACCAACTCTGCGCCGATATAAGTAGCCATTTGATACTGGAACTGGAGATTCTACTTCCTGCTCCGTACTAGAGCTATTTTCGGCTGTATTTAGACTACTGTAAGTGCGGGGTAAATCTTTTATTGTAAGTACGGGGTGACTCTTTTATCTAGAGCCGTGTTCACACACACAACTTTAGGCCGAACTAGATAAGGCGAACTAGATGAGGCAAACTAGTGCCGTGTCCACACATGCAGTAGATTCGGGGCAGTTTAAGGCGGAAATCGATATCTGTGCATGAGCAAGTCCATACTAACCAGCGCCAGTTTCGGTTAGTCGACGTCGCCATGAGAGAGTGTGGGTTCGACCTAGATATGTATGGACTGAATCGTATTGTTTTGGAACGATCAAAACTTCTGTTAGCCAGTGAAAACCTAAAAATAAATCATGAACAAAATATCTGTACACCTCTAGCCGGTTCATAGATCAAATTATATTATATAGTGTGACGTACTTAATCCGCTTCAGCTAGTTCGGTTCATATAAGCTACCTCGCGACGCGGTTTACATGAGACAAACTAGTTGAGGCAAATCAGCCCTAATCCGCCTTAGCATCGCGTCCACACGGCGAATGTGAACCGAACTAGACAAGGCGAACTAGTTGAGACGACTTAACGCCTGTGTGTGAACACGGCTTAGGGCTGGTTATGCTATCAGGTTTGATAATACGCACCGTTGATTTCTGAGAGAGAATAGCCTCCGATGCCCACGGCAAACACGTGCATATCCTTCATGTTCTGGAGTCTAGTTGCTTCACTTGCTGTACGAGACGCAGAATTTGATTGTCCATCCGTCATTAGGATTACTACACGAAAAGTGACAATTTAACGCACTGGAACCCAAGAAATAGCACAAAGTAATAGGCCCCTATTCAAACTATGATAAGCTATATGCAGTAGTGGAAATATAATAAGCGATATGCAGTAGTGGAACTATGATAGGTTATATGCAGTCGTGGAACTATAATAAGCTATATGCAGTAGTGGAACTATGATAAGCTATAGGCAGTAGTGGAACTATGATAAGCTATATACAGTAGTGGAACTATGATAAGCTATATGCAGTAGTGGAACTATGATAGGTTATATGCAGTCGTGGAACTATAATAAGCTATATGCAGTAGTGGAACTATAATAAGCTATATGCAGTAGTGGAACTATAATAAGCTATATGCAGTAGTGGAACTATGATAGGTTATATGCAGTTGTGGAACTATAATAAGCTATATGCAGTAGTGGAACTATGATAGGTTATATGCAGTCATGGAACTATAATAAGCTATATGCAGTAGTGGAACTATGATCAACTATATGCAGTAGTGGAACTATGATCAACTAAATGCAGTAGTGGAACTATGATCAATTATATGCAGTAGTGGAACTATGATCAATTATATACAGTAGTGGAACTATGAAGTATGATCAACTATATGCAGTAGTGGAACTATGATCAATTATATGCAGTAATCGGTCTATAATAAGCTATATGCAGTAGTGGAACTATGATGTGATATAGGCAGTAGTGGAACTATGATAAGACAGCTATATGCAGTAGTGGAACTATGATAAGATATATACAGTAGTGGAACCAGGATAAGACATGCAGTAGTGGAACTGTGATAAGACATTTGAAGTAGTGGAACTATGATAAGCTATATGCAGTAGTGGAACTATGATAAGATATATACAGTAGTGGAACCAGGATAAGACATGCAGTAGTGGAACAATGATGTTATAATGCAGTAGTGAAACAATGATAAGCTATAATATGCAGTAGGATAACTATGATAAGCTATAGCAGTAGTGGAATTATGATATGCTATATGCAGTAGTGTAACTATGATAAGCTTATATATGCAGTAGTGGAACTATGATTTATTAAGATAAATACAACTGTGGGATGCTAGGATAAGACATATGCAACTTGTTATAGTGCCTTTTCCTGGGAATAGTATGCACGATGTAATCTGACATAACTGAGTAGTAAATGTGTAGTACGTATAGCTGAACACTCTTGTGACATCTAGTTATTACACTACATTCTCCACCTCTCTGACAAAGACACAAAACCTTAAGCGGTTGTACCATGACCAAAACAACTTAACTTATTCACGATTATTATGATCAAATATAGCCGTGTTTACACGGGCGAGTTAAGTCGCTTCATATAAATCGCCTTGCCTAGTTCGCCTCACATTCGCCGTGTAAACGCACCACTGAAGCGGATTAGGGCTGATTCGCTTCATATGATTCGCTTTATATAAACCACTTGTCAAGGTAGTTTATATGAATCGATTCAGCTGGTTCCTGGGCGGCAATAGTGTAAAATAGCACTGCTCGCCGGCTACAGGCTCAGCTGTAACTAATCGCTGGTGCCTGGCAGTGTTAGGGACCAATTAGGCCGAAATCTAGTGAATGCGATCATATTTAACAGAATTACATACTCAAATAATGAAATTTCATTAAATTAACCCTAAATTCCAAGCGATATTAACGTAGCCGCTACATTGGCGTCGTTAATCATATTGTCGAATCGACGAATGTAAACTAAACAAATAGCAGTGCTCGCCGGTTACAGGCTCACCACTAAGGCTGCTGGTTCCTGGTTGCCGACACACTTTCAAACTCGCTCCGTGTAAACGCGCCACTACTTCGCTTCATATAAATCGGTTTGTCTAATTCGCTTTACAATTGCCCGTGTAAACATGGCTTAAGACTCATCATACTTTGTATAGCTTGAAACAATCTATTCTCTAGGCCTAAGGCCCACCCATGGTGTGAGGATCTCTGTGGTCATGCTTGGCATTTTTTTTCGATTTTTCTTTTTCAAATTTGTTATTCCAGTTGAATAACATCTTTTTCAGCACTGAGGCGCTGGTCTTCCGGCCTTAACAATTGTACATGTTAACGTAACATGGGTAATTCACGGGCGGTGACGCGACGGTGACACCTAAGCACAAGCATTGCATTAATGCCCCCCAACCGGGATTCGAACCCGATATCCAACCAGAGACTCCGCCACTATGGTGGCGCCACCTTGAGGCTACCGCTGCATCGAACGGCCATCCCCTCCTCACACAAGGACTCCGCCCGGCCGGTCACGTGACCAGCACTGAGCAGCTCGCCACTCAGCACCCAGACACCAGACACTCAACAACGGCTTAAATTTACCCCACCCACCCACACCTCTGACATGAGAGATGATGGGGAAGGGTTGTAGGCTTCGAGTCCAAAACGGGGCGTGGTCCTCGGGCTCGGCTGATAGGGCGGAGATGGGCCTCTCTGTTACCGGGGTCAAAACATGAGCGAACCGCTTGGTGACAGCATATGGCCCACTTTACATGACGGGGAGCCTATAAACACTCTTTCAATACGACATTAAACTGTTAACCTCTTGATTGACATTTACGGGAAATCCCGAAACATTGTACCACATTGCATCATTAGTCCTCTTGATTAGCCTGTTCTAGACTCTTAATGACCAAATAAAACGCCGATATAACCAGTTGTGTCTCCGCCTTAGTGAATTATAATAGTGCGTATGAACTATTTATGGATGAGATGATGAGATGGTATGAACAATATAGACAATAGTAGGTTAAAATCAGGAATTACACATACAGTGGGGATCTTATTTTGCACATGTAGACTGGAGAATAGCCATTTACCTTTAGACTATATCAGTGATTTGATGATCATACCTGTGAGGAGACATTAATATAATGGGCATGACTTGCTGATACAGGTAGTCGTGGATTTTGGATTATGCAAATAATGGTTGCATGACTCATTTAAATTGTCTTGATCAACTATAGATTTGTCAGTAGTATATATATGTTTTATTGGTCAGCGGAGGGGTATGTGGGGTGTGGGGGGGAGGGATGGGATTGCAAGCAACTAAACCTACCTATCTTCTTCACATCCCTCGGGTTTGCATCGAACACCAGCCTCCTGACAGCTGAGATCGCGTTGCTGGTGGCGGTTCCACCGGATACCCGGATGTTGGCTCGGAACGTTTTATTGGTTTAGTCAGGTCATTCAGTCCTAATCCCTGTCTTCAGTGATGTAGGATAAGGCGTATTACAGACTTGGAAAGTAGTGTACACCCTACTGTCACTTCAAATAAATGTGAAGGCTTTTGATTCTGCCTATGTAAGTGCACTCTTCCCTTCCCTTCTTGGTGTCACAGGACTACTAATAGTAGCCATAGGTTACTCAGACCAGAGGCTAATGGTGCTGAGAAGACCAACCCCCAACCCTCTTGGTTTCGGCTCAAATAACCAGGGATGAAAGATCTCTGCGATTCCGTGGATTTCTGGGATTTTTCAATCCCACAGCACCATCAGTGTAGATCTATACTAATACGTGGTGCAGACACCGCAGCACTATCAGCGTATACCACTAATAAATGCTCCAAATGCTGCTACACTATCAACATATATAAATATATATGAAACCTCACTTCCGGAAATTGTCCGCAATTCCCTGACGATGCTAAACCTATGGGAGAATATCAGCATTTCCGCTTTTTTTCCCGGAGACCACTTTCATCCCTGAATAACCCATTCTAATCTTTCATTAAAGTTGCTTAGTCCGATGGTTTTCAGGTTCTGTCATTTTTCTGAGATTACTATATATTAATTTGATTGTTATAATCTTCCTTACTTTAGTTTGGAGTAATTTTTATTTTAAATGGCTAACTTTTGAGATATCTCAAGTGTAAACATGTCAAATTAATTTTGGCAAGCATGCTAAATTCTGACACCATAGGCTTCTGCAGTAACAAGTTCTATTAAATTTACTCAGTGTTCCCGTCCATGTGGTAACAAAGCTTAATAAGTGTATCAGTATCTAAGTTTGATATGTCAAATCAAATCGAAATATTTGTTTTGGTTTAGTAAATTTGATGCTTCAGCGAACTATGCAGCTTTAAGATACATCGAAGATTCATGTAAGAAATATATGGTAAAATGACGGAACCAGATCTTCAAACCTTCTCAGTCAAATTTGGTGCAATCTTACTTAGCCGACTGCCAACCCTCATATGACCTTTTTTTTTTTTTTGGTTAATATTTTTATTCATCTGAATACATATTTTGTCAGCGCTGAGGCACTGGTCTTCCAGCCATTGGAGCGATCACACTTGATTTGTACATAGTAGAAGTGGACTGTGTTGCAATGTGTGCACCAGAACCCATTCTGAACATAAAACGAAAGTGGGGGAGCAGCCTATGCTGTATAGTGTACAGCATAGGTACTCAACATAGTGCAAGGTATATGCATCAAGATAGAGTGCGCAGTAATGTACACTAGTGGTTAAATCATATGCTGTGTTTGTATATCAGTTACATTTGGTTTTAATAATGGTTAGTCTTTTAATAATGCCATGTTGTGCATGTATTGTGGTTTATATTGCGTGCATTGCTGGTTGAAGATGTAGTTATTCAGTGGTGGTAGTGGGTCTTGAATGTTATTATGTCATTGAGTTATAATAGTTGTTTGTCAAAATGTGGATGGTGGGGAGGGGTCTATGGGCAGAGCGGCGGACAGGCAGAGAGAGAGAGTAGGCATGAGAGAGGGCAAAGTCAATGGGTCGTTCAGTAGGTCGCATTATATATTTGCAGTGCCAGGTTTTGGGCCTGAATAACCAGCTGAGCTCTGTATGCATTTTTAAAGGCAAGGATCAAACCCTCTTCTCTGGTTTTGGTTGGGAGTTCATTCCACATGACACTTCCTTTGTAAATCGGAGCTCTGATTAACTTATTTGTATTAGGGTTGGGCACCCAGAGTAGGGTCGATGTCCCCCTTCTCGTTACCCTGGTTGTGCGATCTATGTGTTTGTCATCACTTGCACGTTTATACATCAGCGTCATTAGGTGTAGGTTCCTACGTACATCCAGAGTGTCCAGCCCTGCTGTGCTATGCATTTCAACCACACTTAGTATCTTGCCTTGGAATACTGTTCTGAGAGCTCTGTTTTGCGTTCTTTGAAATTTGGTCTCTTGCTGCTTCGTTAGTAATCCATAGATGATATCATTGTAGTCTATAATTGGTAACTAATATTGTTGACTTGTACAGCTGCAGTGCCGTATTCTCACTTACTTAGGTCCTTATTTTTCTGAATGTGTTCATTTTTAGTGCCAGTGTTCGGTTAAGTCTTGCCAACTGTTGGGTGCCACTTAGAGTCGCATCGAGAGTTGTGCCTAGGTACTAATAGTTCACCTGACGGAGCACTAAACCATCCATCTGCAGTTGTATTGGCCGGGCCCTCACCTTCCTGGCTTTGGTTCCATAGATTATGTACTCAGTTTTAGTGCCATTTAATGTTAGTTTATTCTCATGGCACCATGTATTCACTCCATCCAGCACCATTCCAGCCTCGGTTGTGGCTATGGCAAAGTCATTGTTATGTATTGTTAGTGCTGCATCATCAGCAAATAATGTAAAAGATGCTTTGCCAGAAACTAGAGGTAGGTCATTTATAAATATTAGAAACAGTAGGGGTCCCAGAGTGGAACCCTGTTTTAATTTCTCGGATGGTCAAGTTGGTATCACTTAGTTTTGTGTATTGTTTTCTATTGCTGAGGTAATTTGTCAGGAAGCTATGTGCTCTATTGCCTAGCCCAGCTCATTCTATTTTATGCATGAGGATTTTGTGGTCGATCGTATCAAATGCCCTCTTGAAATCAAGGGAGACTGCGATAGTAAGATCACCCTTGTCTATGTTTGACAGAAGTTCATCCAGTAGAGAGGCCAGTGCCCCCTTGGTGGACATATTTTTCCTGAAGCCGTTTTGCTGGTAGGTCAAATCATTAGAGGACTGAAGGAATGTCGTAATTTGGTCCTGTATATATTATTTGTTCTATGATCTTGCCAGGCAGCGGGACGATCGATATTGGGCATAGTTCGCTACAGGTTTGTGGGATCTTGACTTTAGGTATGAGGGTCACTGTGGCTACTTTCCAGTCATCAGGGAAGTTACCTGTGCTGAGTATCAGGTTATATAAATGTGTAAATTCTGCGCTCAGTGTTGTGATCGCGCTTTTTATCAAAGTGGTACTGATGTCCTCCATACCTGATAATTTGTAGATCGATATTTTGTTAGTTCTATCAAGGATTTCATCCTGGGTGGTTTCCAGGAGGTCATACTTTTCTTTATTTAGTTTGGCCTGGAAGGTTTTGTGTTGATCATCCTTCTGTTTGAATTTATTGGCTAGTTTCTCACCTATATCTATGAAATAGTTATTGATTTCCTCTGCTAGTAATTCATCTGGAATTTTAATACCAGTCTCTTCATTTGTAAGGCCACTGATTCTTGTTTTGTTTTTAGGTTCGATTTGGTATATTTCATACCAACATTTTCTGGCATTCTGTTTATATTTGTCTATCTGGACTTGATCATACCTGGTTTTGGCTTTCCTTACTTCACTCCTAGCCTTGAATTCATCCCCTGGATGTTTTGTTTTCTCAAACTTTTGGATAAAGTAATTTCTATCCCTTTGTAGCTCTAGTAGTTCATCATTAAGGTAACCAGATGACACGGTCCCAAGAGCCCCATGCTACCATCAGTCTGCCCGCTTCCCTGAAAATACGGTCCGCCCCGTCCCCCAAAGGACCCCCCCCCCCCAGTTAGTGTGAATGTGGTTGTGTATTTACTTATGTCATGGTGTATAGTGTATTCCTTGTTGGGCGTGGATGCTTGCCCGGTACTATCACCTAGCGGGCATCCAGCTTTAGTTAAACTTGATATTTGACTTTTAGCCATGATGTGGTGGTGGTGCATGATATTGGTGTATCATGTTGTAACAGGGGACTGGTTAATTAATGTAGGGTCTACTTGTTGTTTGAGTTGATGATATATGACAATTAGACAGGGATCAGTAACAGTTGAGTGTGGTCAATAGTAGATAGTGTCGCCACTCGCATATTTGTAATTGTGTATTGACATTAGTTGGTGTTTGGGTAATCAGCAAAGGCCCAAGCCAGGTGTAGATTAAGGATTGCTGTGAATGTGCCATACCCTTCCATCAGCACAAAGCTCATGCTGATCAGCTCCATCAGCACCGGGAAATGAGGTGCACAGTAGTAGTATTTAAATAATATGAAGCGGTGTTACCTGTGGGCTCGGGTCAAGGTCTACACTTAACATACGGAGGCATAACTATATACAGTTTGAAATAAAGTTGCTTTGGTTGTGCTTGAAAGTGGTCACAGCAATGAGGGCACATGCAGAAATAGTCTGGCATCCATGCATGGTGCTCTCAGGTATATGTTACATATTAAGGGTAGGGTACAAGGAGAGATTTATAATTCTGACAGTTACTACAGTTACTACAGGGGCCTAGCAGTTACTACAGGGGCCTAGCTTCCATTTATAGCGAAATAGCGAATGGTAGACAGGAAGTGTGAACACTTATTTGTCTCTCATTTTTGCTTGAGTGCAAGTAAATATGCAACACAAGGATTAATTAGTAGCATGTGGTGAATAAGGGGTCAAATTTCCCTGGATCATCAGCCCATGCTTTTTCTAATCTGTTCTTGAATGAATTTATTGACTCGGCAACAATAACATTTTGTGGGAGACTGTTCCATATATTTATGATCCTGTTTGAGAAACAGTGTTGCCTTAACTTTGAAATGGCTCTGGGTTTTACTAGTTTGAGAGTATGGCCCCGACTGCCTTCTCTTTTATTCAAGGTGAAAAATTGGTTCATATCTATTTCATCAAAACCTTTCATAATTTTGAATACTTCAATTATGTCACTTCTTTTCCTTCTGTAGGAAAGGGTAGGAAGTTTCAATTCTCTAAGCCGTTGTTCATAGGGTATGTCCTTTATAAGTGCAACAAATTTCGTTGCACGTCTCTGAACCTTTTCGATCTCCAGAATATCTTTCCAATAGGTACACAACTGCATACCACCTGACATTACACATTTATTCAATTAAAATATATAATCTAAATGTGTGTATGTTCGATGTACGATAGCGTTTTATTCCATTGCCGAAGAAAGTCTGCGTACCACCTGAAAACCAAAAGCTAGGCCCCTGTAATAAGACAAAGGGCGGTCGAGGTCCGGGTGGATGAGGGTTAGATGGAGATGAGTGGGGGGTTGGGGAGGGGAGGGGGTTGTAAGGGTCCAGGTAGGTGGGTGGTTGGATGGAAGTGGCTTGGGGAGTTCAGCGGAGGGGTATGTGGGGTGTGGGGGGGAGGGATGGGATTGCAAGCAACTAAACCTACCTATCTTCTTCACATCCCTCGGGTTTGCATCGAACACCAGCCTCCTGACAGCTGAGATCGCGTTGCTGGTGGCGGTTCCACCGGATACCCGGATGTTGGCTCGGAACGCGGCGAGGAGCACCGCGTTGCTTCCGGCGTGTTGGTCTAGGTTGCTGATGATTGTGTAGGAGCCGGAGAACATCACCAGCGCCACCCTGACCCCCCCCTGGCTGACCTTGACATTGCTGATCATGGTGGTGGTGAAATCGAGCATCCGCTGCCAGTCTGTGGAGGAGACGCTACCCGATGCATCGAGGATGATGGCGATGTCCAGCGGTGCCTGACAGATTTCACCTGCGGGAAGGACCAGACAGGATGGCCTAATGAGTTGAGCGTCCATCTCCTGTTTTGGGAGATCGCGGGATCCGAACCCATGAGTTTGTGGGTTTGAACCCTGATCGAGTCAAACAAATGACTTGAAAATTGATACTTGTCGCTTCCTACCCAGGCACTTGGCACTATTAGGATATGGCAAGGACTGGTTGGCTCAGTGTCAGGATAATGTGACTGAGTGGAATATCAGGTTATGGTGCTGGTGGCCGGGTCTCCCAGTGGGGCAGCAGTATGAAGTAGCCATGAGTGTGCACTGTTACAAATTGATAGGGCCTACCCGTCCTGATATGACCATAGATGTATGTATATATAATACATATTACGGTTATATAACCTCAAATAAACTACATATATGTCAAATAAATATGATTGAATACACTTTTGCTGCGCACCACGATACTGATGATCATACTGCCCATATTATATATTGTAATTGTTATTCAGTCCTATTCAATATACAACAACCATGTCACATAATATATTAACTAAACATCTCGATATATTATCTAAGTAGTATACATGACTTTGTAGTATAATTAATCAATGCTTATTTATCCAATATAAATAACCATCGATGTATGCACGAATGGTGCACTTAACTATACAAAGTATATAATTTACATAATATAGTCAACGCTAGTCCTACTTCCCATCTGCCTTCCAGTCACAATAGATCCGGTTGAACTAAGACATTACTAAACAGCACAGTTATATTATTTAATTTACCTTACTACTCCAGCTTCCCTACTATTAGTAGGCATATTAGAATTACTGAATTGCCAACTGATCAGACATTTCGGGCGCACATGTTATTTCTCTCTCCCTGGAGATATTAATTCCGATATTCGGAATAAGAAGTAAAAATGGAGAAAGGCAATCTAAAATCTTGTTTGTTGAGTTAAGTTTGTCTTGTTTGTTTGTTGTTTTACGTCCTAGCAACATCTAACGTCATATCAGAACGGGTACCGACTTGTGACAGTGCGCACTCATGGCGACTTTATAGTGCTGCCCCACTGGGAAACCAGGCCACCGGCACCATGACTCGATATCCCACTCAGTCACATTATCCTGACACTGAGCCAACCGGTCCTTGCCCTATCCTAATAATGCAGAGCACCAGGCTAGGAAGCAACAAGTATAAATTTTTAAGTCATTGGTTTGACTCGACCAGGTGTTCATTTAATATTATTACTACAGGTAATATAAATCGTGCCATTCTTACCAGTGGTGCAGCATATCAGGATGAGAAAACACAGAACCCGCAGTGTCATTCTGCCTGCGGAGGTCTTCCTCAGTTTAACCAGTAATTCTTTTGTTGGAGGCCGGTAGCTCTGTTGGAGGTGCCGCGGAGGTGAATGCGTGGTGTTGCGCTTTATATGTCTATATATATATATATATATATATATATATATATATATATATATATATATATATATATATGTATATACATGTATAGTGAAACTAGCATACCTATACAGTGAAACCCCATTATAACGCACCTCGATTTAACACGAATTTGGATATAACGCGATGATAGACTACATCACGGTTCCGACTGCGCATGCGTTGAAAACGGCCGTGGGAGCAAAGGCATACGGCCATTGACTTTGCCTATACGAGCCTTGAAAAACGTCAGTTTTATTCAAAACTAATAGAAATCCAAAACCCTAATGTTATAAATCTAATATAATCTTTTTGTTAAACATGTTTTCTATATGTGTTCCAAGCGGTTTGTGTCTAGGTGGTGTGGTTTTAGCAATATTTTACTTTTTCTGTATGGAGATTACTCACTGCCATTGACAATGCATTGAGTACTCTGGCTATGGCTCTAACACTAGTCTGAGTGCCTAGATCTTTCTAAATCTAAATGCACATGGCATAAGATGTGCTGATTATATTGATGTAAATGCAATGCTGGATAAAAGATTAATATCTTAATTTATTAGATATATTTTTTTAGTTGGTATTCTATGTTTCAAACAAGAGCTGAGATGATCTGAAACTAGCACATTTCATAGCTGCACCCAGTGTATTAGCATGTGCCATGTGCTTTTGGGGGGTATGTTTTACTCTGATGCATCCCACAATGCACCGCGCCGCTGGAACCGTGATGTAGTCTATTCATTGGACCCAGAATTCTATAATACAACCGTAATAGACCCTGCCAGTTAAGCTAGTGACATCTATCAGCAGAATTTGGAACCACTTTAAGTGCCTGTCACACTATGCCGGATTGAGCGACAGACAGAATTTTCTAGTCCGGTGGTGTTCGGGCATGATAAGTATCAAAATGTATTAAAATGTGTCAAAATGTTGCGATATCGGGTCAAAGGCCGCCAGACGAACGGACATGAAACGTACATGAACGGATAGGATAGCCAACGGATGATAAGCGGACTAAACAAACTCAAACTGGACAAGAACCATAGATGTCAATCCAGCGGCATCCGTTCCAAGTTTTGTGCATGTTCAAAACTTGTAACGGATCGGGCCGGATATCAATGGATATACAACTGACACAAACTGGACGTTGTCGGATATCAACAGACTTTGTTCAGTTTCTTTCTGTTTCCCCAATCCGGTGATGCGTGACAGAGCCTTTAGTCGGGTCGTTTCCCTGAATGCCTATGGTTTCACATGCTATATCGCCGTAAAGAATGCTTGGAAAAATAATCAAATGCTTGATCATATTCAGATATTCATATCGCAACAGGAATCAAGTTCTTATCCTTGTAATATATATTTAAAAAATACAACTATATTGTATTTTTCTTCTGGGTTTCACCACCGCTCTCTTCACGTGTATGTTAAGCTAGTGACATCTATCGGCAGAATCTGGAACCACTCTAGTTGGGTACATTTCAGCTTAACTGGTGGGGTCTTTTCAGCAAAGTGAGCAATTTAGCGCGACCCCGATATTTTCGCGAGTGCATTATATGGACCTGAAGGATCGCGTTATAACGGGGTCATACTGTATATATGTGGTGTGGGCATACGTGACATGCTGAGCGCCTGCTACTGATGACGTGGTTCCATGTGTTTTCGGCCATCTTTGATTTGGTTGATTGACTGCTCGTCTGCGGCATTGATTGCAGCCATGGTGCACTAAGTAAACACTTCAAACCTAACCAGGAAGAGACACCGGACGCGGTGGCCCAATCGGTAGAGCGCAGGCTTCCCGTGCGGAAGGTCGGGAATTCCAATCCTAGCCGAGTCAAACCAGTGACTTATAATCAAAATTGATACTTGTCGCTACGTAGACCGGTGTTGAGGATTCCGAGGGACACCAGTTTGACAGGGACACATCGCTTCTGCACATGCGTCAAAATCGAACAGCATCATCACTAACCTTATAAATTTAATATTATGTTTTTGGTAAAGATGTTTTCTATATGTGTACCAAACGATTTGTTTCTAGATGATGTAATTTAAGAGATATTTGACTTCTTGTGTATTTTCTGTATGAAGATTGCTTACGGCCATTGACAATGCCTTGAGTTTGACACTACGCGCAGTGCAAAACGTTAGTTTTATTCAAAAATAATAGAATTCAAGAACCCTAACCGTATAAATTTAATATAGTCTTTATGGTAAAGATGTTTTCTATATGTGTACCAAACGATTTGTTTCTAGATGGTGTAATTTGGGAGATATTTGACTTCTTCTGTATGAAGATTTGCTCACAGCAGTTAACAATGCATTTGAATGGAAGTGTCCCTGTCAAACTGGTGTCCCTCGGAATCCGCATCACCGGCGCTCTGCATTAATAGGATAGGGAAAGGACTGGTTAGTGTGAAAGTACAATGTCTGAACGCTTTGACTTCTGGTTACCGAATGACTTTATTTCCCATCCAGGGTATCAGAGCACCTGGCACCCACGCGCCTGTTGTTTACTTTGCCAGTGCCACGTGACGTCTTTGTTTAAGAGCATGCGTAGTGATTTCGAAATTTCCCACATGTTTGGTATGAAGTTGATGGCCTACATATTTGACTGACGTTTTGAATATCAGAGATTTGGAAGAGTTGTACTTGAGGTTTACTGACCTAGCCCTGTCCAGTACCGCTCTCAGCCTGTTATCGTGTTCTTCAATAGTCGACCCATAAACCAAAATATCATCCGTTACAATCCCTACCCCGGGCAGATCGCCCATGATGCGGTGCATTTTCTGAATAAAAATGTCACCGGCCGTTTTGATGCCAAAAGGCAATCGGGTATACCGATAATGGCCCTGTGGCGTGTTGAATGTAGGCCCACCATAACATTGAACTCTGATGGTCCAGCTCTATTTGCCAATAGCCCGTCATAGCGTCTAACACCGAAAAATATTGCGCCTTAGCTGTTTTGGCAAAAATTGTGTCTATTGTTTTAGTTGGGAAAGGCCCTCTTTTAATGACTTTGTTCAACTTTGTAGGATAGAGACAGATTCTTATCTTATTCGGTTTCTTTACGATAGTGATTGAGTTTACCCATTCAATTGGTTCATCTTGCTCTGTTATAAAACCCAATTGTACCATGCATTTCAGCTCATCATGCACCTTATCCTGGATGGCGTATGGAATCCTCCTTGGCGGGTCAACAATGGATTGTACAGACTTATCAATGTGGATAACAGCATTCAATTTAATGAGACCTAAACCCTGGAAAACATCACTGTACTGGCTTACGGATTTGTCAGCCTGGAGGCCGTTGTTGCCAGTGCAGCTGCAACTGTTTGTCGGTGTGCGAGAGTTCACCTCGTCAACCCGTGCAAACAATTTCAGAGGTGACACATGCTTGTTTACCAAGAATGGGTTGACAATCCTGCACTACCTAGAATACAATGTCTCTGCCGTTTATTGACGTCACTGCTTCGCCATCAGGGGTAATCCAGTGTCCCAAAAATGCCTAAATTTCACCGGATGTCCATTGATCTTAACCGTCGAGTACCACAAATCGACATCTCGATCAGTGTTGGCCTTGAGTTTACCGACAAACAGATCGGCCGTCAGAACATCGACTTCCACCGGATCTGGGTTTGAATCCAAGTTGTGAGGGTCGGGTTCGTTCATGGCCAGTTTGTCGACCCTGTTGAGTTTGCTTCGGTAAACCTTCCCGAAGTGGCCGATCTTCTCACAGGCAACACACACTTTGCCTTTTGCTGGACAGAACCCGCATCAATGTTTGTATCCACAGTTCCTGCAGTTGATCTGGAATTCACCGGCGCTGGTCGAGTTGCTCGATTTCCAAGATGGCGGCCTGCACCCAACCCCATGGACCACCAGTGCACCGGTGCATGGAACTGCATACTTGTTCAGGTAGTCAACTTCCTTTGTCTTCACATCTGTTTTTTTCTCCTCCAGTTGGTTGGCACTGAATTCGCACATATTTATATACCGTTCAAGCATGAGATCAGCGGTTTGCAGCATTTTGTTTCTTAGAGTTGTGTTTTTCACACCAGCGACTAGATAGATGATCATGCAAAAGCAAGTCTTCGATGGGCCCATATTCGCAGTCTTTGATTCTGTCTCTGAGCGCCGTAACATAGGTGGACATGTTCTCACTGGCCTGATTATGTGAATTAAAACGATACCGGGTAATTATTAAGTTAGATTTACCAGTGCAGTACGTTTTGAAGGCCTCTGTGAGCGTGTCAATCTTGTCTTGGTCATTGACTGCAAAGACCATATTTGCAAAAACTTTCTGCGTTTCTTCGCCGGCCATGTGCAGAAAGATGCAACATTGTACCCATTCGGTTCTTGTGACAACTCCTGCTACCGTAGAATTTATGTCATATGCACTGATCCATGTTTTCCAGTTGGCTCTTGCATTGTTACTTAGAATTAACTGGCCCAACGGCCTGAGGTCCAGCAGTGTGTTTGCAGGCAGCATTGTCCTTATCTGACACCATGTGAAAGTATGTCTCAAAGATTTGACTTCTGGTTACCGAATGACTTTATTTCTCGTCCAGGGTACCAGACCAGCCGGCATGCATGCGCCTATCACATGATCTCATTAGCATAGACATACATTAATAAACCTACCTGGATAGACCACAAACATTGAGAACTGAAATAAATACAGTCCCAAACCACTCCCTTCCCTCTCCCTCTCTGAAATCCCCCCCTGGCTAAAAGAGTAAAGGAAATAACAACTACCAAAGTATACCCACCAGCCTATAACACCTGACTAAACCAATAAAACATATACTACTGACAAAGCTATAGTTGACCCAAAACAATTTAAATGAGTCGTGCAACCATTATTTGCATAATCCAAAATCCACGACTACCTGTATCAGCAAGTCATGCCCATTATATTAATGTCTCCTCGCAGGTATGATCATCAAATCACTGATATAGTCTAAAGGTAAATGGCTATTCTCCAGTCTACATGTGCAAAATAAGATCCCAAGAGTCAGAGTCTTCAGACTCAAAGCCAAGGAAATCTGAAGCACTGGTGGTGGCTACTGAAGTATTGCTGCTGGAAGGCTGGGGTTCAGAAAATAACTAGTTCTCTTAAAGTGCGCAAATGTTCAGATATTCACTCTAGCAGATTATGTCCGTTGGATCCGGAATCCGTTGCATCGGTGTCCGTTGGATCGAGGTTCATCTGTATTACAGTTAGCACAGTATCAGGATAATGTGACTGTGTGGGATATCGGGTCATGGTGTCGGCAGCCTTTCTCCCAGTGGAGCACCACTACAAAGTTGCCATAAGTGTGCACTGTCACGAATCGGTACCCTTCCTGATATGACCCGAGATGCTGGAAGGACGTAAAACAACAACAAACAACCATCAAACCAGGAAGAGATTAAAACGACAGTATCCGGTGAAATCACCAAATTGTCGAAACAAGCCACTGACCTAGATTTTATCCTAAATATCCAGCTTAGATACTGGTGCACTCATTAAGCATGCATTTCCGCATAGAAGGACACACTGAGTCAATTTAGTAGAACCTATCACCGCTGAAGCTTCTAATTCCAGGTTTTAGGCATGCAAACCAAAATTAATTTTGCATGTTTTCACTTCAAATGTCTCAATAATTAACCATTATATATATATATATATCCAAGATATACATATAATTATATATATATATGTGAAGTGGGCGAGACTACTTGTCCTGTGACCATTGCGGGCTTGGGCCGATTAGCTCGCATTCTGAAATGCGGGCTACTCGCCGAGACAGACCCGCATTTTCCACCATTTGCGGGCCGCCGGGTTCCCTGCTGTAATGCGTTGCTAGGAGATGTCAATTGTGACTTTCCTGGCAATGGTGGAAGGTCGAGCGCTCGGGCACCGACCCATCGGACGTGTTTATGCACGCTCTGATGTTTTAGATGAGATTTAGGCTTTTATTGTCGAAATTCCAAACTGATTTAACTTAACAAATACGGGAGGGGATACACTTATTGTACTTATTCGTTATTCATTGAAATTGAACCATGGAAGAACTCTTATTGTACTAGCTAGGGTAAGAATAAAGCTGTGAGCTCTTGGAAAGGTAAATTGGAATGTTCCTTGCATTCTTTACTATTCTCCAGTCTTCTTGTAGATTAACCGCTATGGTCAACTTGATATTTGATTGCTTTATATGTAATTAAGGGCCTTATGCCTGGTAGGCCTTATACAGCCGATTAACCCATCTGCAGGAAGATAATAACAGCCATATTAACAGAATTAAAGTAGTGCTATTTGGCTGAAAATAAGACATTAACTTAGGCTGATTATCAGTGACAGTAGCAGAGGCACCGTGAGTGTCTGCTTAGTTCTGGGTTAATTCGAGCATAATAACACACACCGAATGGCGGGGAGGATAGCCAGTTAGTTGAAATAATAAATAACTGCTTTGTTATAATAAATGCGGGGAAGGACAAAGAACCATATTTCTATGATACTCTGGCTGTCCGCCCTTAGCCCGGGAATGACAACGACGGAGACGGTCTACCTGCAGACGGGAGGAGAGGCGGCGGCGGCCCGCGGCAGGCCCCCGGGAATTCACATGGAAATAATTACATAAATTAACATGTAGGCTCGCCTTAGGCGGGGGCGGAACAGCCGAATGGTTAAATATATATATATACACACATAATATATATATTAATTAAAGTTGCATAGTCCGATGGTTTAGAATTTCTGGGTTTTTTTTTTAGATAAATAGATTAGATCGATCACTAGTATCTACTTTACATTAACTCAAAGTTACTTTTATTTTAAATGGTCAACTTTTGAGATATTTTGAGTGCAAACATAGAAAATTAGTTTTGGCAGACTTGCCAAAACTCTGAAACCATAGACTTCTGCAGTAACAGGTTCGGTTAAATTGACTCAGTATTGCCTTCTACGCAGAAACAAATGCTTAATAAGTGCATCAGTATCTAAGTTAGATATGTCAAATCAAATCTAGATAATTGGTTTGGTTTTGAAAATTTGATATTTCATCGGACTATGCAGCTTTAAACCTAAAGTAAAGTAGATTATATTTATCAACCTAATATAGGTATCTAAAGGAAATGGCAGAAACTCAAAACCATCGGATTGTGCAACTTTAAATAGGTATGGCTTATGAATTACTTGACATTGCGCCAAATTAAAATAGGTCTCAGTCAATGCCACATCAAATCCAGTGTCATTGAGGCCTCAGTTACGTCTAGCACACCTCCCAATAGATATATTGCCGGTCCTCATTCCACTGTTCCTTGGTCTTTCCTAGTATTAAAGTAGTAATGCCAAGTGCCAGGTTAGGTCGTGACAAGAATACATATTTAAGTCATGACCTTGACTCGGTCAGGATTAAAAATTGGGTATACGAATCCCTTGACCTGCCATATGGGAAACAATCGGTCAAGTAATTTATGTCTAATTACGACGGTTTTTTGTTGGGGGGGGGGGGGTGTTGGTACATTCGATGATTAAGCAGGGAAAATTTAAAAGACAGACAATTGGTCTTCCTCATTCCACTGCTCCTTGCCCTATCCTAATAATGCTGAGTGCCAGGCTAGGTAGCGACAAGTAAAACTTTTTAAGTCATTGTCTTGACTCGGCCAGGGTTCGAACACATGAGTTCAGCGCCTGCTTCCCGTGACCGGGAGCGGTGGCCGAATCAGTAGAGCGCGAGCCTCACATGTGGGAGATCGGGAGTCCGGTTTCCGGTCTAGTCAAACCAATGACGTATCAAATTTATATTTGTTGCTTCCTAGCCTGGCGATCGGGATTAATAGGACAAGGCAAGGACTGGTTAGCTCAGTGTCAGGATAATGTGACTGAATTGGATATCGGGTCATGATGCCAGTGGCCTGATTTCCCAGTGGGGCAGCACTATAAAGTCAGCATGAGTGCACACTGCAACGAGTCGATATGACGTTAGATGTTGCCAGGTCGTAAAACTCCAACAACCAACCAACCTGCTTCCAGTGTGGCATACCATGGGGTCCAAATCTGGCAGAGTCTAACCAATAACATTTAAATTTATTTTGTTAGTTTGTTCCTACTTTACATACTAGCAACATATATGGTCATATCAGGACGGGTCGGCCTACTGATTTGCGACAGTGTGGACTCATAACGACTTTATAGTGATGCACGGCTGTGAGACCAAGCCGCCGGTACCATTGTAGATTGCAGTGGAAATTGTCCTAGCAAATATTTGTTATATTATTAACCAAAATACAAATTCTTGTGTTCACCCTCCCTCGCCCCCCCCCCCCCGTCTCCCTGGTAACCCCCCTCCCCCCCCCCCCCACCAGCTGTAGTGCTGACGCTGGTCACGTGCACCATGCACCCCACACCAGACGGGATGGCAGAATGAGTTAGAGCGTCCGTCTTCCGTGTTGGTAGCTCGTGGGTTCGAAACCTGGTCGAGTCAAACCAATGACTTAAAAATTGATACATGTTGCTTCCTAGCCTGGCGCTCGGCATTATTAGGATAGGGAAAGGACTGGTTGGCTCAGTATCAGGATAATGTGACTGAGTGGGATATCAGGTCATGGTGCTGGTGGCCTGGTCTTCCAGTGGGGCAGCACTATGAAGTAGCCATGAGTGCGCACTGTCACAAGTCGGTACCCATCCTAATATGACCTTAGATGTTGCTAGGATGTAAAACAACAAACAAACAAACCATGCATCCCGATTAGAAACCATAATAACCCCACCCACCCTTATGTGCAAGGACATGGCGTTTGTTGGGGTCTTACATCCTTGCAACAGATCCTATAATACTAAGACGGCTCACTCAGCCTGTACTGTGTAATCAAAATGATTAAACCCACCACTTTGTGTGCTGGCTGTTCTCTTGGTTAAACAGGTGCTATATTATATGTATAAATGTATATATGAATGTGAAAGATGTGTGATGATGTGTATTTGTTCATAGCAATTTCATATTGATGTGTATTCATACTTACCTATCTCATGTATAATATAATTGTATGTGTTTACATGTGAAACACCAACCAGCAGCTGGGCTGATCAAACCCACCACAAGGTGGCACTGTGAAATTTACATTACCATGAGAGAGATAGGGAGTGAGCCGTCTTAGTATTATAGGGTCTTTGGGTCATATCAGGATGCGTGTGTGTGCAGGCAGCAGGGCCCACTGCTGTTCCAGCAGTGCACCACACACTGCCCTGCATCTGGCATGTACACTACGGCAGTTTTCTGGATTGGTGCAGTTTTCTGGATTGATGCAGTGTGCACTCGCCCCAACCGTAGCAACGCCAGGAGCCTAATTAGTGGCCTGCTGGGTCCCAGCGTCGATATCTCGGAAGACTCGTATTGCTGGACATGTTCTATTTGAAATTCTGACGACTAGGATGATCCCCATGCCCTCAGCTCTGCCAATTTGGATTTCCACCGCTGTGTATAACTTACAGCGTCATCAAAGGCTGGTTGCTCTCATACCATGTCTATGTGGTGTGGGAAGTTAAAAATCCCTTGGGTCGGTAAAAGTGTAGGCTCGGGCTTTCTATCGACCAGCAGTGGAATGAGGAAGACCAGTCGTCTATGACTGAAATTTCCCCTGCTTAAACAACTAATGGACCAAAAAAAAAAAAAAAAACGTCATAATCGATTACGGCCTTGTGTGAATACTGATACAAGATCCTTCACATTCTGTTATTTTCGTTTGTTTTATTGTATCATACTTCAGATGTCCATATCAAATCCCATACCATTTCGTGACCACTACAATAGATCTAGTGCAATTTGTACATTATATAATCACATTAATGGTATTCAGGGGCGTAGCTAGACCTTCAACGATGTGTACTCCTCATTTCGGCAGGGGGTTTAGGGGGCTGCTTAAAGCTGGTGGATTTTACACATTTTAGACTTGAGTTTTCGACACTCCGGATTACTAGATGCCTCCTCTCTCTCTCTCTCTTTATTATTATTTTTTATTGTTTTTTGTTGACAAAACGATGTGGATGCTTTGGCGTACGTGCATACGCCTAGCTACGCCCCTGGTCTTGTGGTAGTCTGCACTGACCTCTCACGCAAGGAGCCGCATAAACAGGTCAACATGGGCAGGGTGGTAACATCAGGGAGTCTAGGTGGCTTAATGGTTAGCACACTGGCCTGCAATGTAAGAGATATGGGTTCGATTCCCACTCTAGGTGCAATATTTCCCATTTTCATCAACACCCATGACACTGGTTCCATGATCAGGATCCTGTACAAGCTCCGTGCTGCATGGTTGTTGAACCTACCATGTGTATGTATGTGTAAGTGCATTCATTGTCTGTATGTATGTAATTGTAAGCATTAAATGAACTTAAAAAAGACTGACAAAAGATTCCAGGGGGACGAGTGTAGTAGTCTGCACTGACCTCTCAGCCAAGGAGCCACAGAGTAACTCTTCGGAACCACACTTGCGCAGGAACTGGGCCAGGGTCTCGTACTGCGGCACCTCAGACACGGCGATGGCGCAGGGCATCCTAGTCCACGGCTGGGGCCGGTGCACTAAGCTGGGCGGCAGGTAGGGAGGTGACATCAGGCATGTGGGTAGGGAGGTGGCTCCTTGGCTGAGAGGTCAGTGCAGACTACTACACTCGTCCCCCTGGAATCTTTTGTCAGTCTTTTTTATGTTCATTTAATGCTTACAATTACATACATACAGAGAATGAATGCACTTACACATACATACACATGGTATGTGGCTCCTTGGCTGAGAGGTGGGCGTGGGTAGGGAGGTGACATCAGGCAGTGTAGGTGGTTTAATGGTTAGCACACTGACTCAGAATGCAAGAGATGTGGGTTCGATTCCCGCTCTAGGTGCCATATTTCCCATTTTCATCACCTTCACGACAGTATATATTAGTCAGGCATGCACAAACGTATTTTCGACGGATAAAATTACTGCGAATTTGAAGAATAGGCCTATAGAGCAGAAAGTGGTCTTGTGGATAAAAAGCAGAAATCGGTAAGTGGTCATTTCTAATGACGGTGAGACATAATGATTGGTCACATTATAGACCTATGCTTGGAGAGTACGGTATCAAACCTCAATCCCGACAATTTTCCGCGATTCTCGACTGCTAACCACGAGAAATATTTTTACATTTTCGTCCAAATCCATTCCTTACTTTCTTTTGTTTGGTTAGGTTTGATGTCCTAGCAACATTTAAGGTCATACCTGGATTCTTACTGACCAACTGCTGTCATTTATCCCAGGCATTTTGTGAGTTATTTGGCAATTATCAAAAATCGTGGAGATCTTTCATTCCTGTATTCTTTAGTGTAGCGGGGGATTGGAATAGTGAATTGATGTCTTAAGGCCCTGTCACACCTCACCGGATTGGGGGAAATAGACAGAAAACGAACAATGTCCGGTTTGTGTCCGTACAAGTTTTGAACATGCACAAAACTAGGAACGGATGCCACCGGACTGACATCTATGGTTCTTGTCCGGTTTGATTTTGTTTCGTCCGTTGGCTATCCGTTCATGTCCGTTTCATGTCCGTTCGTAGACTCGATGTCGCCATACTTTGACACATTTTAATACATTTTGATACTTATCACCAATTGCTCAATCCGGCATAATGTGACAGGCACTTTAAAGAAGTTGCGCATTAAAATGTTTCACCCCATGGTGGAATATTTCATCAACATGCAGGTTTAATTGAGAATAAACACTTTTTTTCCCTCCAGGAAAAAGGGGAAAAAAAGTCTACCCATGATCTTCATGGTGATATGATTGAAACTCCAAATTTTGTCCGCGTTTAGATTGAGAATAAACACTATGATGTAACCATGGCAACTAAGAATGAATAACGCTACACAACTTAATTTTAGGTAAATAATTACATTTTTAAACTAAAAAATGAGGGTGGTAAATTAAAGTGTGCTGCAAGATGAACTTCAACAATATAAAGGAAGAAAGAATGGAAGAAAGAAAGAAAGAAAGAAAGAAAGAAAAAAAGAAAGAAAAAGAAGAAAACCTACACAAGTCACTGAATATGTGAAATCGCGGTATCTTTTAACCCCGTTTTGTGACCTCATGTAGGGAAGGAATAAGATGTTTCGAGACGTCATGTAAGGAAGGAATAAGGTCTTTTGTGACATCATGTAGGGAAGGAATAAGGTGGGTTTTTTTAGGTCATGTAGGGAAGGAATAGGTCATTTGTGACGTCATGTAGGGAAGGAATAAGGTTTTGTGACGTAAATAA
The DNA here is from genome assembly GCA_030323885.1 of Branchipolynoe longqiensis. Classification (NCBI taxonomy): domain Eukaryota; kingdom Metazoa; phylum Annelida; class Polychaeta; order Phyllodocida; family Polynoidae; genus Branchipolynoe; species Branchipolynoe longqiensis. The sequence continues at coordinate 5,383,617 of CM059199.1, forward strand.
TGTAGGGAAGGAATAAGATCATTTGTGACATCATGTAGGGAAGAAATAGGGTGTTCCGAGACATCATGTCAGGAAGGAATACGGTCTTTTGTGACGTCATATAGGGAAGGAATAAGGTGTTTTTTTTACGTCATGCAGGGAAGGAATAAGGTCATTTCTGACATCATGTAGGGAAGGAATAAGGTTTTGTGACATAATGTAGGGAAGGAATAGGGTCATTTGTGACGTCATGTAGGGAAGGAATCAGGTGTTTTGTGACGTACGTAATGTAGGGAAGGAATAAGGTGTTCTGTGATGTAATGTAGAGAAGGAATAAGGTGTTTTGTGATGTAATGTAGGGAAGAAATAAGGTGTTTTGTGACGTCATGTAGGGAAGGAATCAGGTGTTTTGTGACGTACGTAATGTAGGGAAGGAATAAGGTGTTTTGTGATGTAATGTAGGGAAGGAATCAGGTGTTTTGTGACGTAATGTAGGGAAGGAATAATTTATATAGGAAAAGAGCAAAGGACTTCAAGATCACAATTATTGTGGGGGGAAAACAACTTAAAATAGGAAAGATTTTCTGAGTAATTTTATTATACTTCTCTATGGCTCTGACATTTATAATCCTTTTTAATTAATTACCTCTTTATTAATGAGCTATTGATGTATCCGTAACATTTGATTTAGAAAAGCCATACCGATTTGTCTGAGCTCCTAGGGTTAGCGATACAGTATTATATATTACCAACCAGCAGAGTCAATGGTAAGTTTCATTCAATAACTAGTATAAGCACACCTCTTTGATCATAAAGAACTACTAAGGAATAGTAAGTTTCAAGATATACAAAAGTATGTATGTTACCAGATAATATAGATAATTCACAGCGCAACAACCAATAACATAGCATGTTTAAATGAATTATTTTGTTTTTGCACAAAAAGTAAACATCGGCTATTGGGGTCATGCAGTGGTTAAACGTATCCGACTAAAATATTACTTTTTTTTTTTAAAACATTTTAAATTTAGTTTAAATGGATTAACACAATGTAAAGTGAAAGCTGCATTTGGAACTGTTTGCAATCTATGGTTACAAGCTATAAGCAAGAAGCAAGAAAACCTAAATTATTACTAAAAACAAAATTCTAAAGATTTTAATAAAAAATTGGACAAGTGCTGCCCAGCGGTGAAAACAAGTGTTAACACACTTATCCGTTATGAGCAAGGTAAATAAATTCATCACAAATATTTGTGTATTTATCCCGTAACCGATTCGATCACATTCTCGATCACCATAGATTTATTCTTAAAATTGCAGTCTGGTGGTTTTCAGTTTTTGCAATTTTTCTGAGAGAAATATATTAAATTGATTGTTACAACCTACCTTACTTTAGTTTGAAGTAACTTATTTTAAATTGCTAACTTTTGAGATATTTGAAGTGCAAACATGCCAATTAATTTTGGCAAGCACATCAAAACTCTTAGACCATAGAATTCTGCAGTAAGAGGTTCTATTAAATTGACTCAGCATTTCCTTCCGTGTGGCGACAAATGTTTAATAAGTGCACCAGTATCTAAATTGGATATGTAGAATCAAATCTAGATAATTGTTTTGGTTTTGAAAATGTTATGCTTTCATCAGACTACATTATTTATTACATTTGTTTTGATTTATTTGTGTAGTTTTATTTCCATAACCATGGAGATTAACTGAGATAATTTTTTTTATATATTTTTTTTATTGAGGCTGTATTTATAGTGTCCATAGCATATAAGCCCCAGATAATAAAGGTAAGTACTGTGGACAAGTGAAAACTAGACACCCTATGGACAAATGACATTTCTTTGATTATTTCTATCACTGGTAACCATTCATCATTGTGACAGTTTGCTTCCTCCCCCCCCCCCATACATGGTTTCTAATTAGTTGTTGGCTGAGTGTTCAAAGTCGCGACTGTGGGGGTTCTCTTCCCCCGCCCTCCCCTAAATGTCTGTCTCCCGCTTTGGTAGATCGTGGGATTCGAATTCTGGTCGAGTCAACGCAATGACTTGCTTATCACTTCCTAGCCAGGCGCTCTGCATTATTAGGATATGGCAAAAACTGGTTGGCTCAGTGTCAGGATAATGTGACTGAGTGGGATATCAGGCCAGTGGAGCAGCACTATAAAGTCGCTACGAGTACACTGTCACGAGTCTGCACCCGTCCTAGTGACCTTAGATGTTGTTAGGACATAAAACTCCAACAACCAACCTGTCATAACATATTTCTAACACCCTGTCGTCAATTATTCTCTAGTTTTAAAATTATTCATATTACATGATGGTTTAACCAATAGCCAAGACATCTTCACTTACAAACACACAAAAAACCATCCTACTAACACCCAAATCCTGCTGCGTACAATACAACATAATAAATAAAAGAGTATATGATGATATTGAACTAAGACTAAGTAATTAAATGTATTAGTATTTATTGACTTGGAAATCCTAAACCAACAACTAAAACCTTGCATGTAAATTTAAGATGATTTGATGAACCTCTTACTCAATGCTTATTGCATTATGTCGACTTTAAAGCTGCATAGTCCGATGAAGCATCAACTTTTCAAAATCAAAGCAATTATCTAGATTCGATTCTACATATCTACCTTAGATACCGATGCACTTATTAAGTATTCGTTGCCACATAGAAGGGAACACGGGAGTCGATTTAATAGAACCTGTTACTGCAGAAGCCTATGGTATCAGAGTTTTGGTAAGCTTGCCAAAATTATTTTCACGTTTGAATTTCAAATATCTCAACAGGTAGCCATTTCAAATAAAAGTTACTTCAAACTAAAGTGAGGACGATTATAATGATCAATTTAATATATTTATCTCAGAAAAATGTCAGAAACTCAAAACCATCGGACTATGCAACTTTAATTTCAAAATTTACTTCACACTTCAATTTACTATATAAATCATAAAAAAGAATTGTGTAAATACCAATTTACTTGTAACACGTATGGACAGACGACCAGTGCTACGGCACTGATAAAAGATACACATGAATAAAATTCATTTGCAAAAAAAAAAACAACGATGTTAAGCATGGCCAGAAGACCAGTGCCTCGGCGCTGAAAGAAGACTGTATTCAGATGAATAAAAATGTTGACCAAATTTAACGCGTTGCCTTTCTGCCTGGGATGGTTCTTTATTCATTGGAAAAAAAATCAGATATAAAGTAATATATTGATGTTCACATCTGACATATTTGTATATAACTTCATTATTTATTAAGCTAACTGCTGTTGACATAATGCACTATTTAGACATTAATAAACACACTCCAAACACATGCAAAGATATGAAATTCAAGGTTTGTCAAGGCTGTTTTCGATAAGAATTCAGGACTATTTTCATTTGGATTTCAGGAAAAAACAACAATGGCAAATGCCGATTTCAGACTAATTTAGATCAGTGGGGACAATTTAATGGAATTCAAGACTTTTCACACCTAATTACCGAAACCAGCTTAAATTTAAGGCTTTTCAAGGCCTTGAAATGGAGTAAATGAAGTTCAACTTCAAGACTTGCCAGGCCCCGTACAGACCCTGTAAATATTGGTCCACTGTGATTAGTTGTCGTGTTGTGAATTATGACTTGGTCCTATTGGATCCCAATACATGTTAATTAGTAGCGGTCTGCAGGTTATGCTAGCCTCAGACCATATATCTAGGCTCCTTGCTAATCAAATAGAATTCACCCTTTATTCTTATTTACAAATCCAACTTTTCGACGTGAATATGGCCATTGCTGCCAACACGGCTTTAAACCATCACCAATCGATCATATTTACAAATCTATTCAACATGCAATAATCATCTAAAGCACATTCATTTTTTATCATCTGCTATTGGATATCAAACATATGGTCATTCTAACATATATATTTTTTTAGGAAACCTGCTGCCGCCACATAGGCTACTCTTTCCGAGAAGCAGCAAGGGGTCGTTTATATGCACTTTCCCACAGACAGGACAGCACATACCACAGCCTTGGATAACCAGTTGTGGACCACTGGTTGGAACGGAAAATGGCCCAAACTGGAAATTGATCCACTGAGAAGGATCGATCGGATGACCCACACCTTCACAGGTGGACACCTTACCGCCTGAGCTACATCCCGCTCCCCTAATGGTGGCTGCAAGCGTCTTTGCTTGTTTGTTATGGTTTACATATGGAGTTAATCTACATCCGTAGACAATGTAAATTTACTACCAAAACGCGTAATAACTTACTAATATCACCTCACATGATTGCAATCTAATGCATATCCATACATGACAATAAAGACATGTGTATCCCGAGCGATTAACAGTGATGGCATCAGCATATATTCTCAAAACATTGACAAGTCAAGATGAAAGATCTTAGAACTGCTTACTACAAAACTTAAGCCCCAGTCACACTATGGCTTGTGACCACTTTGCGACCAAAAAGCCCACTGGTCGCCAAGCTATGAAAATGGTCGGCGATCAATTTGGTTGAAACCTCCTTGCGACCAAACTGATCGCCGGGACATCGGCGATGTTTAGTTTGTTTGTTGTTGTTTCACATCCTAGCCACATCTAAGGTCCTATCAGGACGGGTACCGACTTGTCACATTGTGCACTCATGACTACTTTATAGTGCTGCCCCACTGGGAAACCAGGCCACCAGCACCATGACCTGATATCCCACTCAGTCACATTATCCTGACACTGAGCCAACCAGTCCTTGCCCTATCCTAATAATGCTGAGCGCCAGGCTAGGAAGCGACAAGTATCAATTTTTAAGTCATTGGTTTGACTCGACCAGGATTCGAACCCACGACTTCATGGGTTCGGATCTCCCGATCTCCCAAAACAGGAGACGGACGCTATACTCATTCGGCCACCCCGTCTGGGGAGGTCGGTGACCACTGATGATCAATTTTTAATCATTTTGCGATGACCCGTCATTTGTGGTCGCATAGTAGTTGCAAGGATAGTTTGACTGGCGTATAATATTAGGTCCATGTTGCTAATTAGGCTAGCAGTCTCCAGTGTTCAGTCTGTGGGACATTAGGGAATTCAAAGCTGCATAGTCTGATAAATGTATACAATTTCTAAACCAAAACACTTTAGATAATGATTTTATTAAACATTTATTTCTGCTTAGAATGAATACTAAGTCAGTTTACCTGTTACTGTGATATTGACATGTAAGCCAACATTTATTTTCCATGTTTTCACTTCAAATAACTCCAAAGTTAATCCTTTAAAATAAATATCACTTCAACTAGAGTAAATTACACCCTAATATAATTATCTAAAAGAAAAATTGGTAAAAACTCAAAAAACATTCGACTATGCAACTTTAAGCTATATGCCTTTACAATTTTAATTTATTCAACTTTTAATACCATATATTCATTAACTCTAGGGGCACAATCTAAAATCTTGTCAATAATTTATAACTAAACTCTCAATACCATGAATGCTTTGTCAACCCTTCATATTATCAATACGCAAAGAATTCTATGAGAGTTTTCTCTCAAGGAATTAATTAAAATATAATTTTTCAATTTTGAATACCATATATTCATTAAAACTAGAGGTACAATACAAAATCTAGTCAATAGTTTATAACAGAAACTCTCAATACCACGCGTGCTTTGTCAACCCTTTACATTATCAATACGTAAGAAATTCTATGAGAGCTTTCTCTTAAGTAATTAAAGTTGCATAGTCCGTTAAAGACATCAAATTGTTGAAAGCAAAACACTTACTTAGGTTTGAACACACATATCCAACTTAGATATTGGCCTACTTATTAGGTATTCAGGGATGAAAGTGGTCTCCGGGAAAAAAAGCGGAAATGCTGATATTCTCCCATAGGCTTAGCATTGTCAGGGAATCGCTGAAAATTCCCGGAAGTCGGGTTTCATACATATTGGTATACGCTGATAGTGCTGCGCCATTTGAAGCATGTATTAGTAGTATATGCTGCTAGTGCTGCGGCGTTCGCACCACATATCGGTATATGCTGATAGTGCTGCGGTGTTAGAAGCATGTATTAGTAGTATACGCTGACCCTGCTGCGCCGTTTGAAGGCATTAGTAGTATACGCTAATGGTGCTGCAGGATGAAACAACGTATTGGTTGGTTGGTTGTTAGAGTTTTACATCCTGGCAACATCTAAGGTCATATCAGGACAGGCACAACGTATTAGTATACACTTATAGCTACAAGAAAAATCCTGGAAATCCGCGAACTCGCGGAGATCTTTCATCCCTGGGTATTTGTCGCTACACATAAGGGCATACTAAGCAAATTTAATAGAACCTGCAACTGATGAAATCTAGGAGTTCATAGTTTTTGACAAGCTTGCCAAAATTAATTTGGGATGTTTACACTTCAAGTATCTCCCAAGTCAGTCATTTTAAAGCAACGTTACTTCAAACTAAAGTAAGGTAGATTATAACGATGAACCTAATATATTTATCTCTGTAAATGAGAACAAATCAAAACCATCGGACTATGCAATTTTAATCTAATACAGATGTAGAGTATATATCTATGCAATGCCAGAGTGCTCAGTAGTGAGACAAATACGCACTGGTAGTAGTAGAGACTGTTGCAAAATAATACATGGACTACAATCACAGAAGATTTACACATTAACACACTGTTACAAAGTAGGTGACAGGTTCCATTGCCCCAGTTCTGGTGAGGTACAGCTCATATCCATTGGTGCCATGACCAGGAACCGCAAAGCAGGTTCGTTCCATGGCAAAGCATCACATCAGTGCACTGACCCATAGACACAGTCTTTGTTCCGTAATACCCCAGTCACACTACTGCTTGCGACCACTGCGACCACAAAAAAGGGGTCGTCGCAAAGAATTTGTAAGCGGTCGCAAAGTGGTCCTTAGTGGTCGCCAACCTCCTTGTGACCATTTTGGCCACTAGAAGGTTGCAGTTACTGCATTAAAAACTTCCTTGCGACCAAATTGGTCGGCGACCATTGCTTTGGTCGTAAGGAGGTGGTTTCTTTGGTCCCAAGTTATCGCAAGCCCTGGTGTGACTGAGGGTTAACCAGCAACCACTGTATTCATGACTGTGGCCATGACCAGGATTCACCGCAGTGGTGCCGTTGTGGCGTGCTCAGCCGAGTACCGTGCTCAGCCGTGTGATTAGACTCAAACTCAAGGCATTGTCAATGGTCGTGAGTAATCTTCATACAGAAAATACAGAACAAGTGAAATATCTCTAAAACCACACCACCTATTAACAAATCGCTCGGTACACATATAGAAAACATCTTCACCAAAAGGATTATATTAAATTTATAAGGTTAGGGTTCTTGATTTCTATTAATTTTGATTAAAACTAATGTTTTGCACTGCGCGTACCGTCAAACTCAAGGCATTGTCAATGGTGGTGAGCAATGTTCATACAGAAAATCCAGGAAAAGTGAAATATCTCTAAAACCACACCACCTAGAAACAAATCGCTTGGTACATATATAGAAAACATCTTTACTAAAAACATTATATTACATTTATAAGGTTAGTGACTCACGACCATTGACAATGCCTTGAGTTTGAGTCTATGCACACGGCTGAGCACGGTACACGGCTCAGCACGCCACACCGTTACCAGGAATCTCATCAGCGCATTGACCTTTCGCTACTTGTAAAGTGATTCCGGTAGGGGACCTCCTACATCTGTTGGGTTGAGTTGCCATTCCACGTGACCCGGTCTTCATCGCTGTCATCACCGGACAGCCGGTGGATGTTCCCTTCCTGTCTGCGCCGAATGCCGTAAGAACTGGAAACCAACAAATGGACTGGTTTCTCTTTTGTTGTTTTACATCTTAGCAACATCTAATGTCATATCAGGACAGGTACCGACTTGTGGTGACAGCGTGCACTCATCGTGATTTTATAGTGATGCCCCACTGGGAGACCACCTGATGTGTGATTTCCTTGGAGAGTGTGGTGCTGTATGGTGTTGGCCTACACTGACAGTACTGCGTGGTGCAGGATGGCATTGGCTTACACTGACTTTTTGTTTGTTGTTTTACGTCCTAGCAACATCTAAGGTCATATCAGGACGGGTGACAGTTCTGCAGAGTTTAATTTAAACAACCTATTGGCATATGCTGAAAGTGCTGCAGTATAGACTACATCGCCATTCCAGCCACGCGGTGCATTGTGGGATGTGTGGAAGATAAACAAACCACCACGAAGCACATGGCCAATGCTAAATACACTGGGTGCAGGTATGAAATGTGCTAGTTTCAGCTCATTTTCTTTTCCTTGTTTGAAACATAGAATACCAACTAAAAAAATATATATAATAAATTAAGATGTTAATCTTTTATCTAGCATTGCTTTTACATCAATCTAATCAGCATCTGCATTTAGATTGAGAAAAATCTGGGCACTCAGACTATTGTTAGAGCCATAGCCAGAGTCAGTTTTACTCATTTAATTCATGTTTTTATTTATATCCTATGGTTAATGACATTTGTTGGGCTAGGAAATGGGTACGGTTCATCAGACATTGGTTATATATTTCTTTGAAACAGGTTTTTGTTGACACATTTGACATTTGAATATTTAGAACAAGAATTACTTATGTCTAATCAATGGTGATGTAAACATCAGCTACTTTTTGTATGTTTCTTAGCTCAAAATGCTTAATTATGGAGAGTTGTGTCCTAAACATATTCATTATATTATTATATTGCATCCATCCATCCATGTTTTTGCCAAATTGTTATTAATTTTGAATAAAATCTAAGTTTTCCCCAACACGTATCGGCAAACTCAATGGCCGTACGCCCTTGCTTTGCTGCCAACACCGTTTTCAGCGCATGCACACTCGGAACGGTGATCTCGTCTATTGGCCAACGGCATCTTGTGAACATTAATCGGGGATTATCAAAATCGTGCAAATCTGCGAAATAGCGGGGATCTTTTATCCCTAATCACACAATGATGTACAGCATATCACTGCATTATAGAATAGGCCAAATAATTAACAATTCACGTATGTCAGCGAGTGAGATATCAAATCATGGAGCTGGCCGTCCGGTCTCACAGTGGGGCAGCACCATAAAGTTGCCATGAGTGCGCACTCTCATAAATTGATACTTTTCCTGATATGCCCATAGATGTTAATATGACATTTGTTTGTTTGTTGATGTCTTACGCCCTAGCAACATCTAAGGTCATATCAGGACGGGTACCGACTTGTTACAGTGCACACTCATGGCGACTTTATAGTGCTGCCCCACTGGGAAATCAGGCCATCAGCACCATGACCTGATATCCCACTCAGTCACATTATCATGACAGTGAGCCAAACAGTCCTTGCCATATCCTATTAATGCCGAGTGCCAGGCTAGGAGGCGACAAGTATCAATTTAAAAGTCATTGGTTTGACTCAACCGGGAGCTGAACTCCTGACCTTGCGCACGCGAGGCCTGCGCTCTACCGATTAGGCCATGGCGCCCGGTTGTTACTATGACATGAAACCCCAACACATGGTTCAATCACTTGAAAAATACGTGTTGTTCAAGCACTTCCCAGATCAACTTGACCAAAATTGCAGGACCTTAATGAGCTAAAAGGGACAAACAATCGCTTGGATCTTGTGGCCGCATGATTCTCACATCTCAAGATATAATAAAATAAATAAATTTACAGAATTAGGCTTTTATATTTTATTTGACATAATTATGTGAACCTTGGCAACAGACAAACAAACATCCAGCTCAATTGTCACTTATGAGGTTTACGGAGAATATACAACTTTATCTAGAACGTGAACAACAAACTTACGACTTAGGCCGCCTACTCCGGCTTGTGGCTGCCCCATCAGTTCCCCAGTTAGTTGGAGCAGACTCCGATCGCTGCGAAGTTGTTCTTTCGGCCGATACAGATGCTGCCTGCTGACCGTTGTTTGCGCCTCCAGGGTTCTAGGGAGAAATACCAGAAAGCGTCTTACAGCAGGTTTCCCACACTTTTGCCAGAATTTCATAATACCGAAACCCACAATTTTCCAGTACTATTAAACCTATTTAATTCTGTAAATATACATAGCAGCCAACATTCCACTTGGGATTTGTGTCCGAGGGAGCTATATATATTATATATGTGTGAAAAAGGCTGTTTTACCGTCATGTTTCAGAGCTCGGGTGTAATGAAAGGCAGAAATTTTGTAATCCGCAGAAAGTAATGATTGACAGCTCTGTATAATATATGGTGTTGCTTTTTAAAATTAAGATCACTTACTTTGCACTAAAAGGATATGAATATAATTATATAAAATGTAATGATGTATGAAGTGAAATGAAATGAACTGACCTCAACTAACCATCACCCTATTGCCATCCAGCGAAAATAATATACAGTAAAACCTCTCTAAATCGACCGATCATGGGACCAACTTTTTATGGTCCATTTAGGGAGGTGGTCGGTTCTATCACCACAATGGTATTGTATGGGCGATCGTTTAGGACCCAATTAAAGAAAAGCTTCTTTTATTTATCGACGCCTCTAGAGACTTATTTTCATCGGCTATTGGACATCAAGCGTGTGGTCATTCTGACATATTTCTTTGGAGGAAACCCGGTGCCACCACATAGGCTACTCTTTCCGATAAGCAGGGGTCTTTTATATGCCCTTTCCCACAGACAGCACAGCACAGCACAGCACATACCACAGCCTTTGATGAACCAGTTATGGACCACTGGTTAAGGACCCAAATATAGCGATCGATATAGGGGAGTGGTCAATCGGTGGAGGTGGTCAGTTAGAGGTGTTACTGTAGTATAAAATGGTTACAACAATGACAGCAAAATGCCCCGCAACCAGGGTCTAATGACTGGTCATAGACATGGTGCACACAGATTATGCTTTGAAGAAATAACTAATTTGTATCAATCAATAAATCAATTAAGTGAGTTGATATTACCTGTGGTTGTCTGAAGAAGAAACTGCAGATAAATCCCCACATGGCCAAGATGGGGGCAAAAACCATCATCAGGAAATTAGAGAAGCCCCGATTGGAGTCTAAATGTGTAGACCGTGTGGCTCCCGTGGCCTGAAATTAAATATAATTTTTTTTTTTTTTTTTTTGTAAATGAATTTTATTCATATATGTTTTGTCAGTGCCGTAGCACTGCTCTTCCAGCCGTAAGTGTTACATGTATCTAGGTATTTACACAATTTGTTGTTTGTTACATGGCTTATATAGTAAATTTGAAGTGTGAAGTATATTCTGAAATTAAAGTGTATACAGTGCAATAAGTAATGAGTATGACGTACATTAAATCATTTTACATTTACATAAAAGGTTTTTGTTGTTGGTTTAGGGTTTCCAATTCAGTAAATACCAATACCGTTACTAAAGGGTACATTCCTTACACACGGTATGCGAATGCGACAAAAAATCGAAACGCCTTGAAGCCTATGGGCTACATTCCTTACACGCGGTATGCGGCATGCGAATACTGAATCGGTCCATGTAGCGATCGGTGCGGCATGCGAATGCGAATGCCCATAGACAACAGTGTTAGAGAAACCTGACACTATGTGTGTGGGTGTGGGTGAAAGGACCCAAACCGTTTGCATACAGCATGGCACATACCGCGTGTAAGGAATCCTAACTTTAGTCTTAGTTCAGTGTGATCGGATACTCTTTTATTCATTGTGTTGTTTTGCATGCCATAGGATTTGGGTTGGTTGGTTGTTGGGAGTTTTACGTCCTGGCAACATCTAAGGTCATATCAGGACAGGGTAGTAGGATTTGGGTGTTAGTTGGGGTATTTTTGTGCTGGTAAGTCAAGAGGTCTTGACTATTGGTTGGTTTGGACATATGGGTTAGGTGGGGGAAACACCTTACTCTAAGGATCACGATGACAGTGGACGGTGCCAGGTTGAGTTCCAGGAGCGTCTTGGTCATGTCAGCAGCCGTGAAGATGCGCTTCGGGTAAAGCGTGGACAGTCTGAACGAACCAAGTGAGGCGGCGTGCTGCAAAACAAAACAAATCATCATCTTGTTCACACTTTGCATGTCGCAATCTATTAATAATCAGGGATGAAAGTGGTCTCCAGCAAAAAAAGTGGAAATCAAGCCAAAATTATTACACCAATTACAAATTTATGAGAAAAAACGGATCTTCTCCCATAGACTGAGCACTGTCATGGAATCGTGGAAAAATGCCGAAAGTCAGGTTTCAACTATCCTTGTTATGCCTATATTATCGGCCATAGCTAACCCATTCTTTCTTAGGTTTTATGTTCTAACACTATCTAAGGTCATAAAAGAATGGGGTTCAAACTACCCAACTGTAGGCATATACATCCTGGCATATACATTGCTGTATTATAAGGACCCCACCCGATCTAGACTTGTACAGTCCAATTGTGTTGAGTTTCTGGCATATTTTTTTAAAACAGAAATATATTATGTTATTCAGGATCCAACCCTGGCGGCGTCATACCACAGAGTTAAAAATAACTATATTATCACATGGCCGGAAGACCAGTGCTACGCTACTGACAAAATACTTTATTCAATGAATAAACTATATTTACAACTACAAAAAATGGAGTGTGGTTTTGATTGGTTCATTGGTGGTTGTTTTATGCCATGTACCGAATTGGTAGAGCGCGGGCTCAGTGTAAGGATAATGTGACTGAGTGGGATATCAGGTCATGGTGCCGGTGTTGCGGATTACGAGGGACACCAGTTTGCGAGGGACACATCGCTTCTGCACATGCGTCAAAATCGAACAGCATCGTCACTAACCTTATAAATTTAATATAATGTTTTTGGTAAAGAAGTTTTCTACATGTGTACCAAACGATTTGTTTCTAGATGGTGTAATTTGACAGATATTTTACTTTTTCTGTATTTTCTGTATGAAGATTGCTCACGACCATTGACAATGCCTTGAGTTTGATGGTACGCGCAGTGCAAAACGTTAGTTTTATTCAAAATTAATAGAATTCAAGAACCCTAACCATGTAAATTTAATATAGTCTTCATGGTAAAGATGTTTTCTATATGTGTACCAAGCAATTTGTTTCTAGATGGTGTAATTTGGGAGATATTTGACTTCTTCTGTATGAAGATTTGCTCACAGCCGTTAACAATGCATTTGAATGGAAGTGTCCCTGGCAAACTGGTGTCCCTCGGAATCCGCATCACCGGCGGCCAACAACCAACCAACCCCCACGCGAGGTCCGCGCTCTACCGATTCGGCCACCGAGCCCGCCCGATATCAGAGCAGGGCGTCGAGTGAGGCAGTGGTTCAAAAAGATAGGTAAATAGGGATTTCTTTGTCAGAAAAGTAGGGATAAAATGGAGATTTTCCCCACAAAAAAGGATGTTTATGTTATGTTTGTTGTTTTACGGACTATCAACATCTAAGGTCATATCAGGAAGGGTACCGACTTGTGACAGTGCGCACTCATGGCGACTTTATAGTGCTGTCCAACTGGGAAACCAGGCCACCGGCACCATGACCTGGTATCCCACTCAGTCACATTATCCTGACACTGACCACACCAGTCCTTGCCCTGTCCTAATAATACCGAGTGCCTGGCTAGGAAGCGACAAGTATCAATTTTTAAGTCATTGGTTTGACTCGACCAGGGTTCGAACCCACGACCCCACGATCTACCAGCACGGGAGATGGACGCTCTAACTCATTCGGCCATCCCGTCTGGTCAAAATAGGAAGAAAATAGGAATTTTGTATCAGCGTAAATGTACCAAAATAGTGAATAGAGGTGGTCAAATGAGCATTCACCTTAAAAAGTAGGAAAACAGGAAAGAACCGATCAAATTTTAAAGTATGGTATGATCATACTGTGCTACTTGTTCCAAGACTCATTCTATTTGATTTGTAGTCTACCACATAACCAGCTTAGTAGGCAACCCCTGCTTGGTAGGTGCCCCCCTATTTTTCTTTAAAAATAGACATTTCCAGACAAAAATGTTCCAAAAGTGACATTCTCAAAACCTTGTTTCGAATATTGCAGAACAAATAGTCTGCAGAGCAGAGACAATTTATGGCACTTTGAGAAAAAAAAGATGCAATGGGTCAAAAGATGAAAAAAATAGGGGGGAAATGGGAATTTTTAATGGAAAATAAGGCCTCCTGGAATAAATAGAGAAAAATAGGAAAAAGTAGGACACTTGACGACCTGTTAGTGAGATATACTGCTAATAACTTGGCTTACTGGTTGAATGAAGGCATACGCAGTGGAGAGAGGGTCTGAGGAGGGGAAAGGATTCGTTATGGCGCGGCCATCTGGTAGTCTGAACTGCAGCCTCGCTGTTTGCCTAAGGGTGCAAGGAGATCTTGTCAAATACAGACAACTAAATCAACTACAGTAAAACCTCTCTAAGTCGACAAACCTTGGGACTGACTTTAAAGTCGCCTGGTATACCTCACACAGAAACAAACGAATCCAGCATCAAAAGCTCTCCAAACACACCTTTGCTTAGTTTTTTTCAGTTCACGCAACCGAACATGTGGGAGGAGAGTGATGAGGTCTGTGATGTATGAATCACATCATTGGTGGGATTCCCTCATCACATGACCTAGAGGGGTTCCCCACACACAGGGGAATCCATGGCAACCACCAAGATGGCAGACACAGAAAGCTCTCAATTCAACTTTTAAAGTCTATTAATCTGCATGATTTAATCAATTATTCACACAAAAAGTAGCTGGTTATGAGAAATAAACATTTGAACTAATGTTCAAATGTTAGCATTTAGCATTTTAGATATTTAGCATTTTAGATAGAAAATTCTAACATTTTTCTCTATATAGTTGTCTAAAAGCCTTGTCAGAGCTGCTGGACTAACTACAACACAACAGGAGCAAACAATTTCATCACTCTCCCCCCACGTATAGTTACATAAACTGAAAACCTGCATAGGTATGCTTGGAGAGCATTTGTCGGAGTATGGTTCGTATCTCAGCAGCCTATACTGGGTCCGTTTAAGTGGTCCATTTAGGGAGTTGCTCGGTTTAGGGAGTTAGAATCAGGGATGAAAGTGGTTTCAGGCTAAAAATGCGGAAATCAAGCCAAGATTTTTACACCGACGTCGAATTTCCGCGAAAACACGGATTTTCTCCCATAGGATTAGCACTGTCAGGGAATCGCGGGAACCTAGGTGGTGTACTGGTTAACACACTAGACCGGAATGCAAAGAGATGTGCGTTCGAGTCCCGCTCTAGGCGCAAAATTTTACATATACACGGTAGGTTCAACAACTATACAGCATGTATCTTGTACAGGATTCTGGTCACGCCATCCACTATCATGGGGGTGACACAAATGTGATATATTGCGCCCAGAGCAGGATTCGAACCCACACTTCTTGCCATTCAGGGGCTAGCATGCTAACCATTACACTACCTAGGGTCCCTGGTGCAATCACACTATGCACGCCTACCTGTCTATGTGGCTCCTTGCCTGAGATTACTACATATATATAACTTCTATCAGTGATTACACATTAATGTACATTCTTCTACATTTCTTTATGAGCTTTAAAACATGTGGGAGCCCAGTTCACAATCGATCGTCACTTGTAGTTGAGCATGGCTGCATAATACCTATCGGTACTGCTTACATGCGGCTGGGATCAGGGGAGTTGGTGACAGGCCTGGCTTGCGCAGCATGTGATGTCGCAGCGACCGCCTGGTCACCTGACGCCTCATAGCTGCGGCCCTCCAGCGCCTGGCTCCGAGCAAGGCGGTCCGCCCTTCAAAAATATATACATTAAAAGGGTATTAAAAAGCATTTGACTTCAAACCAGAATGTACCCACACACCTAAAACACCCCCCCCCAAATACCACACACCCTGAGTGCTTGACACACTACAGCCTCTTAATGTTGCATGGTCCGATGAAATATATATTTTTCAAAACCAAACCATGTATCTTAATTAGATATTGGTGCATTAACAAGTTATTTGTGACAGCATATATAGAATAATCAGTGAATTTACTACCTCATCCTACTTTGAGAAACCCATCACACAAGGAAGCCATTAACCAATTAGGTCAATCTCGTGGCTTCCTTGTGTGATGGGTTTCCTGACTAGGTACTTGGAATGAGGGTCAAGGCTACTGAGGCCACGAGATTGACCTAATTGATTAATGGCTTCCTTGTGTGATGGCCTCAGTAGCCTTGACCCTCATTCCAAGTACCTATTCAGGTTCCAGGATGTCCAGTGGTAGTATTGCTGGCACCATAGCCTGGGTTGATATAAAGTTGCATGGAATTTTGTATTAAATAATTGTTACAGATCTGAATTAAGAATGATGTAATAATTATGTATATTATCATGCGGGAACAATACATTTCATGATCATGCAAGTGACATGCTAGAATAGCTGTACAAAGATAGAGACACACACTTAAGGTCAAACAAGGAATTAACACAACACATGCAAATATAAAGAAACAACACATGAAGATAACTGAGTGCATTTTTGTTTGTTTTGATAAACGCTTCAATAAAGTTGTTTTTCATGCCATAGATGTTATCAAATAAATATTGACTCAATACTTATGAAAAAAATGTTCAGTGATGCAATTGTTATAATTAAGCATGAATATTAATTTGAACATTTTGGGAAATTTTGTTCATAAAATACAATATTGAATATTGTGATACGAAAGTCTCATATATGTTATATACAAAATGTTACCATTAATTGTCAAGTTCATTGAAAATATAAATAGTTTTTGACCTCTCAGTAAGACAGTTCTATAAAGCCGAATAAGTAGAGCACATGCCTCCCATTTGCTAGGTCATGGAATTCTAACCCCCAGGTTTGAATCCTGGTTGAGTCAAACAAATGACTTAAAAAATTATACTTGTCCCTACCTAGCTTGGTATTTGGCATTACATATACACGGTAGGTTCAACCGTGTATATAGGTGTGTGGGTACATATGAGATCAAATGTAAGTATGTGGTTTGATTTTGACCCAAAAAAATTATGCTTCATCAGACCATGGGTTCAAAGCTCATGACCTACAACAACTTACATCATTAAGTCAGCCCACATCACATCACATCACATGCCAAGAAGCAAATGATGGCGCAATGGCACCATCAGTGGGGGAAAAAGGTACCCAGGCTATATTTTATTTAGGTCATTCCACATCACGTGGTCATTGTGAGATGTCAATACTGGTCATAGCGAGAGGACTTTTGGAAAGCTTGTCGAAAGTATTTTGGGTTCTTTCAGCTCAAATTGCTTCAAAACTAGTCATTTTTCATCAAAATGACTCCGGACTAATGATTAGTAGCTCATAACGATCAATTTGATAAATTTATCTAAAAAATAAAACAAAATTTCAAGCGCCATCGGACCATGCAAATTTAAGTTAGTTAATGTATTAACAATGCACTGTACTTTTTGAAGCGATGGCTTCAATTGTTTTTCTCACACCATTTAAAATTATTTTTTAAACCTTTTTGGATACAAATGATACATTCAAACCATAAAATGAATACATAATAGAACAATTATTGACAATTCCTGCCATCAGTCCTTAGATAACTGTCTGAAGTTGCTTCACTGAAGATTTCATGGAGTTATCTTGAATAATGTGTGTTTCAAAAATGGCTTTGAAAAATGTATGCTTTTAAAAGGCGCTTGCTACCGTAAACCCGCATGCACAAAAAGCCTTGCTTACTTGTCGTCTGCGATCTGTTTCCGAACCCGCTCCCTGGCTGCCTTCTCCTCCTGCCGCTCCTTGATTCGGGCTTGTTTTATCTCCTCAGCCTCTATTTCACACTTGGCCTTCTTAAGCCTGAATCATCACACCATGGAAGGTTTGTTTATTTGGGTTTTACATCCTAGCAACATCTACGGTTATTACATATAGGATGGGTACATCAGGGTTGCCAACATTGGAAAATGAAAAACAGAAAGATCTTAAGAGATATGTTATACGGGGATGGGGGTCGTGGGGGTACTCCCCCCAGAACAATTTTAATATCTTAGATGCTCTGTG
The DNA here is from genome assembly GCA_030323885.1 of Branchipolynoe longqiensis. Taxonomy (NCBI): domain Eukaryota; kingdom Metazoa; phylum Annelida; class Polychaeta; order Phyllodocida; family Polynoidae; genus Branchipolynoe; species Branchipolynoe longqiensis. The sequence continues at coordinate 5,401,682 of CM059199.1, forward strand.
GTGCTTTTTGGACAAAATAATCCGTAATGAAAAACCGGAAGATCGGTGTATGGTGATAATGGGGATATAAAATATTGTAAGGGTTGACAACCCTGGTACTTGTGACAGTGCGCACTCATAGTAACTTTATAAGTGCTGCCCCACTGGGCCAGCACCATGACCCGATATCCCACTCAGTCACATTATCCTGACACTGAGCGAACCAGTCCTCGCCATATCCTAATAATGCTGAGTGCCAGACTAGGTAGCGACAAGTATAAATTTTGTAAGTCATTGATTTCACTCGACCGGGAATCAAACTTGTGTCCTTCCGCACGGAAAGCCTGAGCTCTAACGATTCGGGCACAGTATCCGGTCACCATGGAAGGAGACAAATACATCGAGGAGAGACTAGCTAAAGCATACTTCTACATGGACACAATATGGCAAAACCATTTGGTGTCGGTGTCAGGAAGACAGAAATAGCTGAGAGCGTCACACATTTGGATATCAAATGGCGGCAGACGACAATGTTGGAGTTTTCTAGGGATGAAAGTGGCCTCCAGCAAAAACACTGGACATCGATGGTAATGTTATTTGTAAATAATGTTGCTCCAATAATACTATCATCGGGGCGACATTATTTATCAATGACAGCAATAAGCAAAATTGTTCACTTGTCCACAGGACAAGTCTGGTGTGATTTTCACTTGTCCGTCTGAATGTTCACTTGTCCACAGTACTTATCTTCATTATCTCAGTTAACCTCCATGGTTATGTGAATAAAACTACACAAACAAATCAAAACAACAAAACAAATATGATAAATAATGTAAATTTTCACTTGTCCAACGGAAAAGCTCAAGCCATATTCTGCTTGTCTGTGCCGACTTTCATTTGGCTCAACCAACTCTTATTTCAATTGCTGTTCATATTCATTAATCCTAGTAATTACTATTATTAAAAGAAGGGAAACCATCGGCGAATTTCCGCGAAAATGCGGATCTTCTCCAATAAACTTAACACTGTTAGAGAATCTCGGAAAATTCCCAGAAGTCAAGTTTCATCCATTATGAGCGGGGTGCAGTATGGTATTATTGGCATACGCTGACAGTACTGTGCTGTGCGGTGCGGTGCAGGATGGCATTGGCTTATGCTGACAATGCTGCAGAGTTTGAATTTATTGGCATACGCTGATACTGCTGTGGTAAGGCAATGCAGTATTGGTCAAAAGCATCTTGTGAACGTTAATCAGGGATTACCAAAATCGCGGAAGTCCGCCAAATCGCGGAAATCCGCCTTTTAAATATCAGGAGCTAAAAAGCATACTTACTTGTGCAAGTCGGACCCCAATTTGCGCCTCTCCTTCTCCTTCTCTTTCTGAGCTTCCTTCTCCTTTTGGGCCCTCAGACGCGCCTTATCTTCAATCACAAGTCTGGCCCTGCAGATGTAGCGGTGTTTAAGTTTTGTGGCTTTAAAAAAAAACTATTTGCCGTTTGACCGGACGCGGTGACCGAATCGGTAGAGCGCCGGGGTCCCATGTGGAAGGTTGGGACTTCAAATCCAGGTCGAGTCAAGCTAATGACATAAAATTGATACTCGCCGCTACCTAGCTTGGCGCTTAGGATTAATACGATAGGACAAAGACTGGTTAGCACATAGGATCAGGATAAAGTGATTGTGTGGGATATGGGGTCATGGTGCCGAAGGCCTGGTTTTCCAGTGGGGCAGCACTATAAAGTTGCCATGAGTGTGCATTGTCACAAGTCAGTATGCACTCTACCATAGCCTACTACTTTTGGAGTGAAGAATTTATGAAGGAATGTAGATTTTTAGACGTAAAAAGTCAAATCGAGAACATTCACTGGCCGGAATCTAGTTAGTTTTTCTTCTTTATTTTTTGCATTCTTTCCCATTTCATCAGTTCTCTGCCAATTAGAGGGACGGTACACATGTGAAGATATGGAATTCAATGCTATTTCAAGACCGTTTTTGAAGGAATTCAAGACTATTTTCATTTGGATTTCAGGGGGAAAGCAACAATGGCAAACGACCATTTTGGACTAATTTAGATCAGTGGGGACAGTTTAATGGAATTCAAGGCTTTTCAAGAGCAATTACCCAAAATAGGTTGTTCTTTTTTCTTCTTGAAGATTTGTACTGCCTACCATGGATAAGTCTGAATACACTTGTTTTCACCATTAGCCAGTTTGTCGATAGAAAGCCCGAGCCTACACTTTTACCGACCCAAGGGATTTTTAGGCTCCCACGTCACATAGACATGGTATGAGAGCAACTGGCCTTTGGTGACGCTGTAAGTTATACACAGCGGTTAAATTCAAGGCTTTTCAAGACGACCTGCACCACTTACTTTTCCATGCGTTCCTCTAGCTTCACTTCCGGTTCCTCCGTAGTGGACGCGGCGGCACCGGAAGCGCCTGAACTCGCCGCCCCTTCGCCGATGGTGGCCGTCGGCTGGGCCTCGGTTGGTGTACTTGGCGTCACCGGCTCTGACGTCACAGCAGAGGCACCCGCAGGCGAGCTTGGAGAGCTGAGTTCCGCTTTGTGCATCTTAAATCAACACCGGTGAAAATGACGACAAAAGTATGAGTTTAATGTATAATCAGCGATGAAAGTGGTCTCCGGCAAAAATTATTTGGAAATCAAACAAATCGAGACCCTGGCACCACATGGCGGGTTCCGGCAGAACCAAGCGGTTATAACACCGATGGCGAATTTCCACGAAAATGCAGATTACCTCCCCGCCCATAGGATTAGGACTGTCAGGGAATCGTGGGAAAATTCCGGAGGTCAGGTTTCTGCTATCTTTGTTGTTGTTATATTATCGCCCATACCTAACTTTTTCTTGTTTTGGTTTCGATGTTCTAGCGACATCGAAGGTCAAATAAGAACAGGATTTGAACTAACCAATTGCTGTCATATATATCCAGATTGCTTGGCATTTTGTTTAGCGTTAATCAGTAATACATCAAGTATAAAAGTACAATACATCAAGTTTAAAAAATCGGGGAAATCTGTGAAATAATAGCACAGTACTTTCATCACTGTTTAATTAACCGAAATCATTTGTCTTATTTACTTAGTGTGTGGATTAATGACTCCAATACACAAGTTATTATTGACTACGATATGGAAGTTACCCATCTAAAATAGTTACTTCAAACTAAATTATGGTATAACGAGCAACCTAATATATTTATCTAAGGAAATTACAGAAACCCAAACCATCGGAATATGCAACTGTAACTGTAAGCCTCCCTACTCAAAAACAAGAAACGGTGGCACGACAACACCAGGAAATGGACAGGCCTGGAGTTTGGCAAGCCCCAGAGGGTGGCAGAGAACAGGGACAATGGATAAAACTGGTTGCAGAGTCATCTGTGGTGCCCCAAAGACCATTACAGTTAAATGATTGATGATGACAGGGTGTACACATGTGAAGATATGGAATATAAGGTTCTTTCAAGGTTTTGAAGGCTGTTTTTGATAGTAATTCAAGACTATTTTCATATGGATTTCAGGAAAAGAAAAACAATGGCGAATTCAGACTAATGTAGATCAGTGGGGACAGCTTTATGGAATTTGTGGCTTTCCAAGACTAGTGACCTAAAAAAAGGTTGATTCAAGGCTTTTCCAGGCCTTGAAATGGAGAAAATGAAGTTCAAGACTGGCAGTGGTGGGTGTCTGGTTTTCAAATGAAATAGGAAAGCATTAATTGTTTTTCACGTATTAGTACCGCCCCCCATACTCCACTTTAAATGTAAAGCTTGTTTTATTTAATGACGCCTCTAGAGCACATTGATTTTTGTATCATCGGCTATTGGACATCAAACATAAGGTCATTCTGACATATTTCTTTGGAGGAAACCAGGCTGCCGCCACATAAACAATATATATGCACTTTCCCACAGACAGGACAGCACATACCACAGCCTTTGATGAACCAGTTGTGGACCACTGGATGGAACGGAAAATAGCCCAAACCGCAAAAGGGTCCACTGAGCAGGATCGATAGGATGACCGACACCTTCAGAGGTGGAAACACCGCCGCCTGAGCTACGTCCCGCTCCACATTCCACTTTAATAATCATACCTCAGTGGCGTTCTGGATTTTCTTGTAGAACTCGCGTTGGTCAACATGACCCCCGACAACTTCCAGGAGCACGCCATTGTTTCCAATGAAGAAGGTGCACGGCATGCACACCACTGGGTCTGGTGTTTGGTGAAGGTCAACTTTCTCTTCCACATCAACTCAAGGGATGGAATTTGGTTACTTTTGTCTTGTGTGACTAGCTATACCGATATTATTTGAGCAAAGTCTATTGTTATTCATTGGTAATGTAGTCAGAAGGAATTGAGGATTTGCGTCAAACGATTTGCACCGCGTGATCAGTGCGTCATAGGCCATCATGGTTGGATAGAAAGTACAGCATAACACTGCCGATGTGGCAGCGGCGTTAATGTTGCTTGGATTTTGGGTTTAATTTGACGGAACTTCACTTTTTGAGTAAGCTATTCTCATAAATAACATTATTTCAACCCCCGATTGAATATTCATGGTTCTAAATAACAGAATTAGATCATAGCAGTGAAAAGATTTGTGCTTTTTGTTTTGTTTACATTCGACAATATCGCCGCCAATGTGGCGGCGGCGTTAATATCGCTTGGATTTTTGGTTTAATTTTACAGGATGTCACTCTTTCAGTGAGCTATTCTCATAAATAACATTATTTCGACCCCCGATTGAATATTCATGACTCTAAATAACATAATTAGATTGTAGCAGTGAATAGATTTGTGCTTTTTGTTTTATTTACATACACTTGATAGTAGAATGAACTGCTTCTATCTAAACACGAAACATGAGTAGTGTGATGCCTACGTCACACGCAAATACTCAATAGTGCATTCCGTGTGTGTATGCAGCAATATGCTGCTTTGTAGGTTAGGTTTGTTGTTGTTTTACGTCCTAGCAACATCTAAGGTCATATCAGGACGGGCTGCTGCTTTGTAGTCTGAGCTGCTGCCTAAGTGGCAATGCGCATCCGGTGTCGTGGTTTATAACCCCGGCGTGAACGCATCCCCTGCCGTGGATTCTGCGCATGCGCAGATTTTAAGCGCGTCGTCTGCGCATGCGTCAAATTCTCCCCAGTGTCAATGCCCGTGAGCAATCTTCATACAGAAAAAGTGAAATATCTCTAAAACTACACCACTTAGAAACAAACTGTTTGGTATACATATAGAAAACATATTCAACGAATAGATTATATTAAATTTATACGGTTAGGGTTGTGCATTTCTATAAATTTTTAATAGTGGCAGTGTGTTCTGCAGCCGAGCTGCGCGCACATACACAATGTTTACAAACGCCGCGCATGCGCAGAAGCCACGGCAGGGGATGCGATCATGCCGGGGTTATAAACCACGACACCGGCCTTCTGCGGTGGGCCAGGCCCGCGTGCGCTATCAAATCTGCCTCCAGTCGACAGGAATTTTTTTTTGTTAATAAAATTTTTGTTAATACAATTAAAAAAAAACAAAAAAACGAAGGGGCCTTTAGAGGTACCAGCAAGAGTGCCATAATACTCATCCAACTCTATCCGATTGCGTTGTGTTCAATTGTGTTGCTACGGAGCGTACAGAATAATATATATTAACATTCGTGACGGGGAGTCAATTGCATCTTAATTAATCAATCAATGATTTGAGCAAACTGATTGATGATTAATTAATAATCGGTTTGAGCAAATACACGTAGACAACGAATACATATTAAACATATACATGTATAAGACTTTAAAATTAAATCTGATGTATCAACTAAAATCGATAATGGTCTTTTGAAAACAAGCGCTCGAATTGACTGATAAAACAATCAACTTTCGACTCTAGTCGATGATCGTCACATCACTAATTTGTAATTAACATGCAATAATTTTATTTAGTCAATAGGTTAACCTTGTTCAAACAATTATATTAATGATATTTGTTACTTTATAGCCGTATATATGTAGTTATCTATTTCATTTATATAAATTAATCAGGTTAAAAACATAAAATTTGAATTTCCTCGTGAAATCGATGTAATCCAGGATAGTAAAAATAAATCAAATCTAAAAACCATAATTCTAAAGAATGTATAATATACTGGCATTATTTTAATTGTATATGTTGCTGGTAACATATGTAATTATTACAGAAACGGCACCCAAACGGCCTGCCATAATTGACTGTTACCTTTGCATTATGTCGCCTTGTCTACGAGTTGATCATATGGAACAAACAACCCTGTAACTGTCACTTGATCGAGATCAACAGGAGAGAGAAGATCCAATTTTGATTAGGTGCCACGTATCCTGCCTACAAGCTACAGTGATGCCACCCAGGAAAGGGAAGTTCTCCAAGGAGATGTTACGTACTGCAGAGTCGGGGCCGTTTGTCATTTCCGAGCTCGATAAGGCGGAGGCAGGCTCATCGTCTCGTCGACATTCTGGGATCTCGACAGAGCAGACCGACAGGGCTGAGTCTTGTAACAGCGACTTGGTTCGACTCATCGCGGCCAATAATGCTTCTCTGCTGGCCAAGCTGGCCACAGTAGAGCGTACTTTGGCCGATCTACAACCGGACGCACGTCGAGAAGGAAGTCGAGCAACAACAGTTTCTCCCACACATGGACGGATGCATGGAGGGCGTGGACGGGATGCCGTTCGTCACAGGAAGCGGCGTGCGCCAGTGGCGCCATCTTCCGGTTCGTCGACGAGTGACCAGGACGACGCGACGGCCAGTGACCAGGAGTCGACATCGTCACGCCGACATTGCTGCAAGCGTCGAGGTCGCAAACATCGCCATTCATCGACAGACTCGTCTAGCTGTTCATCGCGGGAGGATTTGTTACGGGATCTCTTGCACTCAGTGCAGAGCAAGAAGCGGGCAAACAAACGGGGTAAGCACAAGTTATTGCCCCATAAATTTGTGGTTAGAGAGGGAAAGAAAAATAGGGTCAAACAAGGGGATGCCAACTGGCATGAGTATTTGTTAGCTTTGTTTCGTATGACCCAGTCCGCTAGCACGCCATCATCGTGGACGGACCCAATTATGAGACATGTACAGGACCTATTAGAGATGGCGGAGAATTGGGAGTGGGCAACATGCCTGGGTTTCTCAGAAAAAGTTTTCCAGATGGTTGATGATAAGCGACTGAAATCAGGCTGGGACGACTACCCGGCTATCAAGGATGTACAGAGGGATTTATTTGGGACTGGGGTACGAGTTAAATCCGTTTCTAAGACGACATCAGGGTCGATTCGGCAATCTAGGGATACGTATGATAGGATAAGTGATGGCCCTATTTGTACGATCTGGAATACTGGTAAAGATTGTGGGTTCTCTGAGTCGCACGGATCACCTCCTCGTCGTTACTGCCACTTATGTGGGTGGTGTGCGTTCAAGCGGGGGGCCAAAGCCATTCATCGAGAAGTAGACTGTCGGTTTAAGGCTCGTTCTTCAGCGCCTAGGCCGACGGCTGGGTCTAAGGGTACTGCCACGGGTTTTTAAGTATAGGGTCCACTGTGTCGTGGCTGCCTCTGAGTCCCCTGCCAGGGGGTGGCTTGTGTGGTGGTCGGCCGCCCAGTCTGTCGCTAGGTCGTGAGTCTGCTCATGCTGTTAGTGATGTGGACATGGTGGAGGCCGTGGCAGGGGGCGTGTCGCGTCCGTTTAAGGGGGCGTCGACGACACGCCTTACTGCGATGGCTCTAAGCCCTAATGTGTTGACTGTTACTGCCCCTCCTTCTGTTGATGTCTCCCTCGGGTCTGCCGGCTCGGAGAGTCGTAGGCCTCAGTCCCCCCATATGCCACTCACTGTGTCAATTAGTGCAGGTACTACCTCACCTACCATACGGTTAGTGCAAGCTGATAGCCGTTTGTTTGGTACTAATGAAGCCCAGTTGGGCATGCCGTTATTACCTACCACCCCTGGGTCCCGAGATCTGATACTCCCCCCAGATAACATTGCTGTTGTAGTTAATACAGTTGATCGTTTTGAACCTGTTGTCCCTTACTTGCATCGCCCGCTCGGTCGGTGTACTACTCTGGGTACCATGCCCGTCTCTTCTCCACTGGTTACCTCTGGCGCTCCAATAGCTTTCCCGGGTTCACATTCTCTGAGCTTTCGTCATGTCAGACCCCCGGTCGATCGCTTGGTCGAGGTTCCAGCCCTTCTGACGGAATCCCGTCCTAGTGTACTTCCAGCCTACACAAATCTTAATGGCCTCAGGGTCGACTCTGTCCTGTCTCCTCGTCACACTACTGACTCTCCGGCCGTGTCGGTCGTCTCCATGTCTCCCTTGCGTCCTGATTTACTGATTAATGGTCCGGCGTTGCAGCCTTCGCGTTGTAGGCTTGTACGGCCCCCGAGTGACCAATCAGCTAAGGCGCTTGGAACTGTTTCTAACACTTCAACCCCGTTTTCGGGTACTTCCCCTGACCTATTGGTGCCCCTGCACGCCGGTGAGGCTCACGGGGGTGCTCCACCCTGTTCCCCTGTTATGCTACTGGCCGCTGCAAATGACGGCGCCGCCGGGCACCTCCCCAAGCCGGTCTTTTGCCCGTTGGGGCCGTTTGAGTTTCAACCGTTGTTGTTGCCGTTTTGGTCTACTGTTAGCCCGGGTGCCACCTCTGTTTATTTTGATATTTATACCGCTGTTAGGCGCACTGGCCTGCCTAACTATTTGTCAGCAAAAATGCCAGTCCCATCAGGCCTGCACATCCCGGCCTGGAGGGGCCTGCTGGAGGGGTATCATGATGAGTTATTAGTTGATTATTTAGAATATGGGTGGCCTAGTGACTATGCTTTAAATAAGATTCCCACCCCTACGTATGTGAATCATAAGGAGTGTCCTGAGTATAGCGTGTGGATTGAACGGTATGTGTCAAAAGAGCTTGCCTGCAACGCTCTGCTGGGTCCGTTCGATGACCCTCCATTTACTCCCTGGGCCCAGGTCAGCCCCATTATGACGAGAGCAAAGAAGAATACGCTTGAGCGACGGATCATCGTCGACCTTAGCTACCCTAGAGGGCGTAGCGTTAATTCTGGGATTAGTAAGGGTTTCTTTCAGGGTGCTAAATGTTCTTTTAAATTGCCCAGCATTATGGACGTTGCTGTAGAGGTGACACGTCTGGGTCGTGGATGCTACGTCTGGTCCATTGATCTGGCTAGGGCTTATCGACAGCTTCGCACGTGCCCACTCAGCGTTCCCCTCTTTGGTATTCTCGTTGACTCCAAATTGTATTTTGACATCGCACTACCGTTTGGGTGCCGTACATCCAGCCTGGCGTGCGCCCGGACAACGGAAGCAGTCTCTTTCTTAATGAATCGGGAAGGCTTCTTCACCTTATGCTATCTGGATGACTTCGTGGGTGTGGCACGCGATCTCGAGGAGGCTAGTAGAGGCTACCGCCGTATTATGTCACTGCTGGCGCAGCTGGGTCTGCAGTTATCGCTACACAAGTGTACACCACCTACTACCGACCTCATATGGTTGGGTTATCGCATTAACTCTACGTTGATGGAGTTGTCCATCCCCAAAGATAAGCTATTGAACATCATCTCGCAATGCTATGTCTGGAGAGTCGGTGCGTCAGTTTCAAGGAAGAGCGTACAGCAGTTAGTTGGCAGACTCCAATGTGTAGCTAGGTGTGTTACCCCAGCTAGACGATTTATGAATAGGGTGCTAGATTTTTTGAGGGGGACGCCGTTTGTTGGTCGTTCCACGGTTTCGATCGAGCTGGTGCGGGATGTCCGCTGGTTCATCCGGTACGCGGAATCGTCCAACGGCGTGGTTTTATTACGACCTTTTCCCAAAGTCCACTGGGTGATCGAGTGTGACTCCTCTTTGCTTGGGGGCGGGGCCTTTTCAATCACAAGTTTTTTCTCCGAACGCTATACTGCAGAACTGTTATCCTTTGGTTACCATATCTCCCAGCTCGAAGCCCTTAATTTAATTGTTGCGCTCCGCGAGCTAGCCCCATTACACCCCGAAAAGTTCTTAGTACTTATTAATACTGACAATGAAACCTCACAGCAGGTCCTCTCCACTGGGAAGGGCAGGGACCCATTCCTATGTGCGTGCGCGCGTGAATTGTGGAGATTTGCCGCGCTCAATAGTTGCGAAATTCGAGTAATGCATAAGCCAGGTAGATCCTTGGTTTTGGCCGATGCACTTAGTCGAAGCTACTTCGATAAGGCTGCATTTGCCAGGTCGAAGAGATTATGCTCCGAGCTAGAGTTGGCTCGGATCCGTGTTACCCATGATATTTCTGTCTTTGATAAAGAACTGTGATATTGCCTTAACCTTATGCCTTCACGTTCAGTATGTCTCACTGTAGTCTTTCTTTATTTGCCCTCGACCACAGCTCGACATACTGACCTACACCACACTGTCAAAACGCTTTTCAAGCACGGGTTATCCAAAGGGACATGGCGCAATAAATGTGCCCAGTTTAATAAATATAGTGAGTTCTGTAGAAACTTTAAGGTTAATAAGAAATCTCCAAAACAATATGACCTGATGTTGTATCTCGCTCACTTAGCAAGTAGTCTTCGGTCACCAAGTGCGGTGAACAATTACTTCAGTGGCGCAAAAACATATATTATGATGATGGGGGGAAGAACTAAGGAATTTGACTCATACTGCGTTGGGCTAGTAAAGAAAGGGGTGTTGAATGTAAAAAATGTTGCTGTGTCAAGAGTGTTCCCATTAAAAGTAAAGCATGTTGTACAGATGTTCAGATATTTTAAAAAATTGGGCCCACATGGCCGAGTACTAAATGTGGCATTGATAATTGGATACTTCACATTACTGAGACAATCTAATTTATTTTTCTCGGAGTCTCCCTGTGATCCGGGGCACTACCTGACAGGTGCAGACATACGGATCCACAAGCGGTCACTCAAGGTGCGCGTCCGATCCACCAAGACGACACGTCTGCCAAGCCAAACCTACTACGTACGGCTGCCAAAAATCCCTAGCTCCATCTGCTGCCCCGTGCGTCTCTGGAGGCAGTACAAGGCCGTAACTCCAATCTCCAAGTCCGGTCCAGCCCTGCGGCTGTGCTCTGGGGAGCCCTTGACAGCTCGACTCTTCCTGCTCGCCCTCAGGTTGGCAGGTGATAAGTGTGGGCTTCAAGGCAGGAAGATTACGGCCCACAGTCTCAGACGGGGGGCAGCTAGAGAGTGTGCGGAAGCTGGAGTCCCGTTGGAGCAGGTCCAAGAGCTTGGCAACTGGCGTTCGTCCTGTATTTTTAATTATGTGGATAAGCGTAGCTTCAGAGCAGGTCCCTCAGCACTCGCTTCGCTTTTTGGCTGAGTGCTGAGGCCCCCCCCCCCCCTTTTAACACTGCTGCTGTGATCTCGACCAGTACTTTGAGTGATCCAGACACATAGAAAGGAAGGTTCCATCACAATAATATTTGTATAAGGTTTTATACCACACATAATTAATGTCCGTATAGCTTATACTTATTTGTTAATTCATGCGTCGTTAGGATGTTACTGTTAATTCTGGGATGTACAAAATTTTATTCAGAATAATAATAAAATTTTATTGGCCCACAAACTGAAGTCGCCGTGTTCTGTTACTTAATTGTATATGTTGCTGGTAACATATGTAATTATTACAGAAACGGCACCCAAACGGCCTGCCATAATTGACTGTTACCTTTGCATTATGTCGCCTTGTCTACGAGTTGATCATATGGAACAAACAACCCTGTAACTGTCACTTGATCGAGATCAACAGGAGAGAGAAGATCCAATTTTGATTACCTTCCCACCCTCCCTGCTGAGTGCTGAGGCCCCCCCCCCCCTTTTAACACTGCTGCTGTGATCTCGACCAGTACTTTGAGTGATCGATATTTATTAATAATTAATGTCCGTATAGCTTATACTTATTTGTTAATTCATGCGTCGTTAGGATGTTACTGTTAATTCTGGGATGTACAAAATTTTATTCAGAATAATAATAAAATTGTATTGGCCCACAAACTGAAGTCGCCGTGTTCTGTTACTTAATTGCGCTATATAGCATACCGTGTATAACATATACTTGATGGCAAAGTTCTTGAAGAGGATACAAAACTGTCCAAACTGAGTACACGATTCACTGAAACAAAAAAAGGAAGCATTTTATTTAAGATAACCATTAAAAACTACAGGGATGTGACATGGTAGGACAGTAAATTTTCCCCCCATTTGCCCAATTGGGCAAGTGATTGAATTTTCTACTTGCCCGAGTGACAAAACTACTTACTTGCCCAAGTCCAAGTCAGCCAATTGAAACTGAAATCTGCTGCTGCAGATCAGAACAATAATGACTTACCTGTTTGGGCAGTTCACTGAGAACTTCACCTGTCCGACTGAGTAAACTAGATACCCCAGGCAACCGGGCAGTCCTTATTGTCCTACCGTGTGTGAGTTCTTTTCACTCTATTTGTAAATGTGTAATTAAATGACAGCTGGGCGGGTCATTACTGTCTACCCCTACACTAAGTAGACTTAATTCAAATTTAATCATAGTTGGTTAATTCATAATGGTAACAGTCGTTCATGGTGTAAAATATTCCGATATACGGCATAGGGGGAATGCAAATGTTCTATTACTGATCGATGTACGTGACCAGGCGTATGTATTTATATAAATATATATATATATATATATATATAGATTAGTTAGACGAATCTTACCTGGGTATAGATGATGGATAACTATTGTTTTACCGAGGTAGGAGCCTCGGTTAGACGTGGGCGAGGGAGAAGGAAGCACATCCGGGTCCAGCAATCTTTACCTACTAATTCAGGATAAAAATGATTCCAATAAACCAAAAAACTATGGTCATGTGACCTAATCTTGGTACAAGTGATTGAATAGACGTGGCAGGGCGTGCCCTCGCCCACATCTAACCGAGGCTCCTACCTCGGTAAAACACTAGTTATCCATCATCTATACCCAGGTAAGATTCGTCTAACTAATCTATTTTACCTCGGTATACCGCCTCTGGCTAGCCGCAGGCTAGGGAGACCTTTACGTAATATCATTTTTATCCTGATATTCCTGTTAGTTATTATGATTCTATTATCAAGTCTTATTTAAGTATGTGTGTACAATTGGTATGACAATAAAGCGAAAAGTTCACTTTGTCTCACCTTTGTCTTTTAGTTGGTGAGTAGCCTCTGTGCGATAGGTTGAGGCTTCTCTAGTCGCTTGTGATAATGTTTTGCAAACGATCTAGCGGTTTTCCATCCTACATGAGCCAGGATCCGTTTCACGGAAATGCCTAGTAATCTGTCCTTAGATACCATTGCACCACGTGTAGAGTGCGATGAATATCTGTTTGTGTTGACTCCTGATAGTTTTAACACAGTCATGGTCCATCTGGTGAGGGTGTCCCTCGAAATGCCCTTGTGTGGCTTAATAAAGCTCACCAAAAGCTGCCTTGAGTTTCGTATTGTTCTTGTCTTGGATATATATGTCCGTATTGTGGAGACTACACATAATTTTCTATCCTCTGTGAAACTAGTGACACTGATTGTCGACAGGGGATCACCTAAACGATTTGATTTCAACAAAGTTGTTAAATCAAACGTTGCTTCCTTGTTATCAATTTCAAGACCATTGAGCGACAGGGCGACTATTGTTTGGCCCCTGTGTCCTGTAACCAGCAGAAGAAGCAAAGCTACTTTGAAACCTAATAGCTTAACGTCCAGGAACTTATTCTCTGGCCATTCCTTGAAGAGTTTAAACACAAGAGATACATTCCAAAACCTATTATATTTGGGTTTGGGAGGGTTCCTCTGATAAATTGATCGTACGATCCAGCAAATAACATGGTGTTTACCCATTGTTTGTCCATTAATCCTAGGTAGGATTATTGACAGCGCACATCTGGCTGCATTGATAGCGCCATATCCTAAAACTTCGTCTTCTAAGAAACGTAGGAAACGTCCTACCTGGGATATTGTTGGGTTCATTGGCTTAACTTTCTTAAGTAAGCAATATATACCCCATTTCTTTAAATAGGTTGTATACATTTTCACAGTTCCCTTCCTCCAGGCGTGAGAAACCAAACGTTGTTGTGTAATCTTATCCAAGCCGAATTGTTCCAAATATTTATTTAAAAAAGGAATGCTACCAAAGGAGTCGTCGACACGTTTCCGTGGCGCGCTAACGGTCCCTGATGTTTCAGGTTTCCTCGGTATCTTGGGAAGCGCAGGCTGCTTTTGGCCGTCGCGACTAATCTCGCTAGCCACGGTTGAGTGTCCCATTCGGGGACGATGAGGATGGCGTGTGTTTTCTCCATTTGTATCTTTCGGGCGACTTTGCTAATAATGGTAAAAGGGGGGAAAATGTAAAAGAAATGATTTTGCCAATTTAGCGAGAAGGCATCTATGTGCCAAGCATTCGGTTCGGGGTGCCACAAAACATATTTGTCCAGTTTAAAGTTATTACGTGAAGCAAATAAATCTATATCCGGCCAGCCCCATATGTTACAGATCTCTTTGAAAATTGATGGGTTTAGTGACCACTCTAAGTGGTCATGGAAATGGCGACTCATCTTATCTGCAAGACAATTCTGCGTACCGGGTATGTGTGTTATTGTTAACCAGACCTCAAAGCTTTGCGCCCAATTCCAAATGAGTAGTGCCAATTCGTTACACTTTATTGATTTTGTACCTCCCATATTTCTGACATAAGCCATCGCCGTGGTGTTATCCGTAAGGATACGTACATTATTTTTGGGTACTTTAACAAGGCTGGTTAAACCTAAGTAAATGGCTCTTAATTCTAAAACATTAATATGATCGGAAAATTCTGATTCTAGCCATCTTCCTCCCGTTGCTACATCATTGCGATGTGCCCCCCAACCTTGCAGTGACGCGTCAGTTGTAACTGTAGTATTGGGCTCACCCATTCTAATGGGATTGGGGGAGTTATCAAAGTGACTTAGCCACCAATAAATGTCGGCTAGTCCATTCTCAGAGATAAACATTCTCTTTTCAAAGTTACCCTTTGCTCGGGCAAAGCTAGATTTTTATCAATTTCCAGGGACTTAACGTGTGCGGCCCCATATAAAATAGCAGGGCTGTACGAAATCATTATACCGATTAAGACTGCGACCTCTCTTATCTTTGGCCTAGAAATGTCTAACAGCTGTATCGCTGTGTCCCGCAACTTATCTTTCTTTTGTTGTGTAAGTGACACGGTCATAGCCGTCGTGTTTAAAATGAAACCTAGACACTTAAGCTCCTTAGTAGGAGAAAACACGGATTTCTTATCATGTATGAAGAAACCCAAGTTTGAGAAAAGTTGACATAAATCTTGAACGGCGAGCTCGCATTGTGTGAAAGATTGTCCCATAATGAAAGAATCATCAATGTATGGAAACATACAATGACCAAGTTTAGCCATTTGTGAAAAAACTGGTTTCAACAACTTAGCAAAAAGGCGTGGTGCACATGCCAAACCATTAGGTACGCAGGTAAATTCAAAAAGCTGGCCATTCCAGACAAACCTTAAATATTTGCGATACACCTCCTGAATAGGGACGGTATAGTAAGCATCTCTTAAATCGACACTCGCTAGCCAACACTCTGGGGTGATCAAATCGCGAGCTGTTTCTAAGGAAAACATTTTGAAATGTTGGTATTCAATGATTTCATTTAATTTAGTTCAATCTAAGATCATTCTAATGGACCCATCTGGTTTAGGAGTGGAGAAAATATTTGAAATGAATTCACCTTTAGCATGTTGTACTCTTTTGACGATGCCTTTGGCTTCAAAATGCCTAACCTGTTCATTTAATTGAAATCTTTCTTGCGAATTGAAATTATATGGAAAAGGAGCTCTTTTCTGGACAGGTAATTGTGTGAAAGGAATTGCAATGCCTTTAACAATACTAATAACCTCTGGGTTTGTGGTTAATTGTTGCCATTGCTCTAAATAATTAACAATGTTGCCCGCTTGAAAAAAGCTTACGTCAGTTTGTGTTTCCTCCGTGACCATTTCAGGGCCAGGAGGCTGAAAAGTTTGTGTGGCGTTCTCTACTTGTTGCCTGGTTTGGGGAACTGCAGCTTGGGAACAAAGTCCCTTTTGTAACCGCGGTTGTCGTTCCAGTTTGAGGGTTGTCTGTCGCCTCGACCTCTTCCCCTCTGGCTGAATGCGAAGGATGGGCCGCCCCTGAACGGCCTTCCTCCCCGGCGGAAGCGAAAATCCGTCCTGCTTCGTCTGAACCCGAGTGGGTTTTGGGATTTACGGCCCTTGAGTTCCGTGTTCTTGGCACTCTTAGTGTCCACCTCTACTTGCTTGTACAGATAGGCAAGCTGACCCCCAAACATCTTGGACTTGTTCAGAGGTTTGCCTTTGATGGGGGTAGGTCCGGAATACACTGTGTATTCCTTGCCGTCATGATCAGTCATCTTCTTTGACCGGGCGACCTCTTTGCCCGCGTCGGTAGTGACGGATTTGAACACATTTTCGAAGCGGCGATGTGTCATGTAGTTACTCGCCGCAGCGAGCAAGGCAATGCCCCTGTCCATTACCCGAGCCAAGGACGAGAACTTATTCTCGGTTTGCATGCGGTTTGCAACCGGGATAATGGAAGTCAAGGACCCCAAAACTGCCTTATGGATCAAAGATAGGGCAGTTTCATAGCAGCGACGTTCGTCTGACAGATGGATGCCAGCATCCATCTCCTTTCATACCGTAGCGGGAATACCTTTGACGCCGGAGATCTGTTCAGTCAATTTATTAATGACCTCAGCTGGTTTGAAGGTTGTAAAATGGCCATTGACCGTTTTCCTCATCATGGTTGTGGTACGAACCTTTTTTGCCTTTTTCTTGACAATCTTCTTCCCAACCTTAGCGCCTATTTTGGCGTACACCCCAGCGCGTTCCGTATCGGAATCTGATTCGGTGGAAGAGGAGTCGTCTGACGAGTCCGAGGACGAGTCTTTCTTTTTCTTTTTCTTTGACTTCTTAGGGCGTTTAGCGTTAGCGGCCTTGGTGAACTCATCACCTGAGCTGCTTACTGTGCGTCGTTTCTTGCCGCGCGCTTTCGGTTTCGGAACCCGAAACCGTGTCTTCCTCGTCGTCGGAAAAGTCTTCCCAATCCTCATCAGGGATTTGGGGAGGGTCCGCAAAGGAAAGAGCCTGGAATTGGCGCATCTTTTCCTCCATCATAGCTGCCATCTTAGCCTCCCAATCACTTGGTTGAGGTGGCTGGTCACTGTCCCGGTCGGACGTCTGTGCCCCGGGCTGTGGGGACGGCGGAGCCGTAGCCGCTGGTGACGAATCGTAATCCGTAGGGCTAATGCCCTCGGCTGCCGCAGGCGGCTTATTCCGCCGAGTGGCCATCGGTTCCAGTAACAACAAAAGTGTTACTTAACCGGAATCATCTCAACTACACAAAGTGTAACCAGTAAACTGGGTTGAGGTAACAGGTACAGAATAGCGTGTATTACAACGTTTCAGTCCAGGCGTGAAGCTAAATTTTGCCGTAGGTTTTGGGTAACGAAACCAACCAAACGGGGGTATCGATCCTCAGATCGCCCACTCTCTCTGTTCCGTACACTTCTCCCACCCGCGGCTACGACGCCAGCAAGTTGGAGAAAATATTACGAAACTCGGAGGTTCGCCTTAAAACCGGTCTGGGGTGTCTATAAAAAACACCCAGAAGCATCCCCAACAACATCCTCTATTCAGGATCCGGGAGAATTTTCTTAGGAAATGAGCAACTCGGGTTACCATTTCTCCCTGTCTCAAAAACAGGTGTCGATAGAACAAAGGACTATCGGTTTCGTTTGTGCCAGCGGCACCCAGTGTTCTATCCTCAAGTAAAAAACACGTACAAAGTCCAAAAGGGACCTGAGAAAGTTCTGAACTTTCATAATGTAATGCTAAAAAGCATCATACACAATTTAACCTAAGATTCCATTACTTACTTTGTGAATAAGTAGTCTTAGTAGATAAATCCTGTTGGAGCAACTCACAAACGTCCTCCCGTTGTGAGTCACTTATGCTAATTGCTGGACCCGGATGTGCTTCCTTCTCCCTAGCCTGCGGCTAGCCAGAGGCGGTATACCGAGGTAAAATATATATATATACTGTTACCATTATGAATTAACCAACTGTATGGGCTGGTGGTGCCTCAGTGGGATGTAAATAGACATAGCGGTGCTGGCAGTTCTGGGTGTGAGTGCACTCAGGGCCTACCCCCTCTGCTGGGATAGTGATCACCACACTCAAAGGTCAAGGTTGGTGGCAGCCATGGGGCCATACAGCTTGGTGGTGGTGGGCAGACCACTGGTAGCCATGGGGACCAGGAATGCTGGATCCCTATTGGTAGGGCCAAGAATGCTTGTTTTCCATTGGGGGAATGGGGTGGGGTGATACTCTACAATGAACCCATGTAACAATATAAATAATAAACCAGAGGGCTTGACTCTCTCTTTTTCTTTACACTTTATACTCTTCCTTTCTCTTTGTCTGTATTGATTTCACTATAGCCCGCGTAGACAGCCACATATTCGAGCCTTAGCCTTTTTACAACGGTTTTAATGCAAAACAATTTCAAGATTACTACACTGACATATAAATGATTAGTGATTAATTAGATTGTTTCTCATTCACACCATAATTTGAGTAAAAATGTGTAATTAATAACACTGATACTAATAATTTGATTGATTGATGAAGGTCTAGTACAGTCAAATGATAGCAAGACTCACAACTCACAGCCACAATTACAGAAGGCGATACAGTTTAGTTGGTCTTAGAAACTATTCAAATGTGACATTGCTACAAAGGTCTTCCATTTTATTTACATTAAAATATTGCTGCCACAATCCATACAATCAAAATGAATACAGGGTCCATACACATGTGAAGAAATCAAACCAACGGCTATTTCAAGGCTTTTCAAGGTTCTTAAAAAATAAAATAAAAAGGAATTCAAGAATATTTTCATTTGGATTTCAGGAAAAGACAACGATGGTGAATGGCGATTTCAGACTAATTGAGATCAGTGGACAGTTTAATGGAATTTGAGGCCTTTCAAGACTAATCACCCACAATAGGTCAAATTCAAGGCTTTTCAAGGCCTTGAAATCGGGAAAATGAAGACTTTTCAAGACTTTCCAGGCCTCATACGGACCCTGAATGTAGAGCGTACTGGTCAAGTCCTCAAATACTGATTATAGCATGAAGCGCTACTAACCTCTTTGCGTCCAGAGCGAGTCCGACACATCTTTCATTCTCACAGAGCTCACAGACAGACGTATCCTGCCACACCTCGTCCATCTTCGTAGACTCTTCATTACCATCTGCGTACAAGGGATGGCAATATTAACTTATTAGTCAGAATTCAGGGATGAAAGTGGTTCTGAAAAAAAGGATTTAATGCAGAACTCGGGCCGAGGCCTTTGCATACATAATACACAATACTGGCACTTAATTTTATCTTCATTATCTCTCAAATCAATTGGCTACAACATAAAATCAAAATATTGATATTGCAATGAACGGTTGCTTTGAAATACAGATTCTGAGAACGACTGTTATAAAACGTGACCCAAAAATTGGTCATATTTGTCAGATTAAAATCGTCATAACTTTCTTAATATTGATCACACAAAGATGAATTTTGTACCATATTAATATTCATTTTAAGTAGGTACCCCAAGTAGGTATGTGCCAAATCGCCGACCAGCCTCGGATATTTTCTTACCACAAAACTGATCCAACAAATCCCACCTTGTTTGTGGAGGGGTGTCGAAAAACGTTTCTATGGTCGGTTTGTATTGGTCAATCTCGGGTATTCCTAGTCTATTATGTAGTATGGGAATCCCTTTACAGCTTAGTTTAAAAATATTTAAATTCGGTCAAGTTTTGCTATTCCAATAACAACTTCAAAGGTTTCACTCAATTTCAACCTGCAAATTCACACTTTTATAGCAATCTGAAACATTTAAAAAGTAGACCGTGGTGAGTAACCATTATTAATCTTATATACTGTTGAGTTTGGGGAAATTGTGATGAGTTCTTCATGATTGGCACGATCAGTCATGAAACAGGTATGCACTTGTGTTTATCACTTTTTCTGAGACTCGCCTAAAGAAGTATACATGTGGTGGCTTATTGGTCAGAGGAGTCTTATGACAGTGCTACTGACTATGACGTATCATTCTTTGCCTTGGCAGCTGATCTCATATATGATGATCTTATGCTTAACTGATATTTTGAGAATGACTCTTGATCGTGATTTGTTGATTTACCTTTATGGAGTATTTTGTGAACAAACGGTCATGGAGTTCACTAATCAGGGATGAAAGTGGTCTCGGGAAAAAAAGCGGAAATGCTGATATTCTCCCATAGGCTTAGCATTGTCAGGGAATCGCGGAAAATTCCCGGAAGTTGGGTTTCATACAAATACGTTTGAAGCACGTATTAGTAGTATACCCTGATCGTACTGCGGCGTCTGCACCACACATTAGTATACGCTGATGGTGCTGCAGCGTAAAGCAACATATTAGCATACACTTATAGTGCTGCGGCGTTTGAGCACCATATTAGTATACACTTATACTATTTTTTTTTTTATAGCTACAGGAAAATCCCTGAAATCCGCGAAATCGCGGAGATCTTTCATCCCTGACTAATTAACCACAAATGTTATTTTCATGTCACTTATTTTGTTTCAAATGTTATTTTATTGAATTGCATCAATAACATGAATTAAACTAGCTTCACGGAAAATATCATCAAGATCTCTCAATTATTAAAAAAAAGTACATGAATATCACCAATTTCAGTCACAGAAATGTATTGTTTCAGGTCACTTTACTTTGTTTCAGGTCACTTAATTTTGTTTCCAATGTCATTTTATTGAATTATATCAATAGAACATGACTTGACCTAGCTTCAGTCCAAATTTCATCTAGATATCTCAATTATTAAAGAAATTACATGCATTTTCCCATAGAAGTCACCAATTTCGGTCACAGAAATCTAGTGCTTTTACCTTAATTTAAAGTGGACAGGTATAGGCATCTGAGACAGGAACCGTACTCCGATAAATGCTCTCGAAACACAACCTTGTTTAGTTTTTATGTTTATAGAACCAAATATGTGTGGGGAGAGTAGTGCTGAGGTCAGTGTTTGTGTGGAGGCTGGGACTAGCTGGCAGCTGTTGTTTTAAAAATGGCTGGGTGAGTGAGAGAAGGGAGAGTAAAACTGGGGTATTTTCAATTTTCTTTAGAGTAGTTCAATCAGGAAATATATTTGTGTAATGTAAAATATATGTTAGTACAATTACATTGCATAATTCAATGAGAAACACATATAGATGAAAACCGTTTTTTGTTGTTGTTGAATGTAAAAATGTTTTGGACTGTATGGGGTTTGAACCCACACCATCAAACAACTTCAGATCACAAGTTCAACCCTCTAACCACTAGGCCACAGAGACCACACATCATTGCCAGTCTTAGTTCAGGCTATTTGTGTATAGGATGTCACATATATACAAGGTGTGCATGTATGTATGTATGCATGTATGTATGTGGCCAGTTATACCTCGTGGTGACAGGAACCGTACTCTGACAAATGCTCTCAGAGCACAACCTTGTTTATAGGCATGTCACACTATGACGTAACGAGCTAACGTAGGTGAACTTTGGTCATTACATTGAGGTACGGCAGATTACGTCATGCTTATGTTAGGCAGACGTCGAGCTACATCGAGTTACGCCAGCGTGCGTCAAGGTTTTGGACATGTCCAAAACTTTCAACGTAGCTCGACGTGATGCCATTATGTTGGTATGACGTTACACTCACGTTACGCCGACATTAGACGTGCGATAGAGCTGCATTGGCTACAATAGATCAACGTCGCCCTATGTCAGAGTGACGCACATGCGGGAGGAATGTGCGGCCCGTGCTAAGACAACGTGGGGGGTCAACATATCATGACGTAGTTCTAATGTGTCCGTGATGCATGCCTAACGTAGCTCAAATGTTTCGCAAACGTGTGTGGATTGTGGAAAAGTTCAGTACTAAGCATGCACCACCCTGTGGCACAAATCTGAACTATTCTGAGTTTGTTTGTTTTCCTGACGAGGTATAGCTCACCACTTTAAGGCAAATATATTTCCTGTTTGAACTACTCTAAAGAAAATTGAAAATACATCAGTTTTACCCTCCCTTATCTCCACTCACCCAGCCATTTTCACAACAACAGCTGTCACATGACCAATCTAGGTCACCCTACACCACCAAGTGGAAAAGTTCAATACTAAGCATGCACCATCTTGTGGCACAAATTAGAATTATTCCGAGTTTGTTGTTTTCCTGGCAAGGTATACCTGCCCACTTTAATGGAAGAAAATAAGGACCAATTTCAGAGATGGAATACGCTTTAACTTCCTTAACAAATAACACTCCACCTATTCTCATAATCTTGGACTTGGTGTCATTTTAAGGGGGTTTTCAAGCTCTTTCCAGTGGTGCCTTTTGTTTTATTATTGAAGGAGTTTGAAATTTGTTGGCACATACCAGAACATAGGCCTAGCCAGGACCTGGCCTCCTGGGTGAATCTCAATCTGTTATCTAGTTCTAGAATAGATCTTTGCGTTTTACTAGCTATGTCTATGACTATGCCTATGGCTATGCCATGGCCTATCATAATCATAATGGTAATTGACAATAAATTGTACTTTTGAAGATCTATAAAAGATTCACCCCGTACTACATTAGCCTGAGGCTGAGTAGTGACTGCTGATGCCTTAGGCTTAGTTGAGATGACGGACTGTGACGTAGAGCATTACTACTGGCTCAGACCTCAAGACTGTGTAGTACTTAACACAAATTACAAATCATCAAATGAGTCTGTAATTGTTTATATAAATCGTATTAAATGTTTATACCGACCCACCCACGGGGAGGCTTAAGACTAACGCATGTAGATATATACAAATACATAAACAATACTCTTACTGAACATGACTTCTCCAAAATCCAGCAAACGGAAACGGAAATAGCACTGTATGGGCGCTGCCATTTGTAAACTCATACCGAGAAACGGGAAAAAATCCACCAAACGGAAATCACCATTCGGTACGGAGCAAGCAGGATGGACGACAGCAATTGGCCTAATGCCTTAATGATGCTCCGCCGCAGAGTAGCACACTTCGAATCGAAGAACAAGTACACTGGTCCCTCCCCACAGACCTTCCATATATGGTGTGATGACGTCACTGGGACCAGTGTATGTGTTCCTCCGTGCTACTCTGCAGTGGCCCTGTCAAGGCATTAAGTCCATAGGCCCAATTGAAGGTATTTGGGGTCAGCTATTGGTTAATAATATATCAAAACAAATGTCCGCTGCCATAGAATTTGCCAATACGTGCAGTTCAAAACTTAGATTTTATTCAAAATTAAAAGAAATAAATAACAATTTGGCATAAACATGGGTGCACAAATGAAATATTAATAGTTTACTTCGCGGAAACGACGGCCGTATTCGGGTCACCCCAGTTGTTGTTTTGGGGAGTTTTCAGTCGCATTGGTGCGCTGAAGGCTGCAAATCTGCAGCACTGAATGGGCACCACTGAAAGCAGTCCCATGTGGTTGATAGAATTTCAAATCGAACACCGCGAGTGGAGTAAACAAAAATCATAAAATACTTTGCTGTAGTTATATCGGTGGGTCGGTCCTAAGGCTAAGCTTTCCATTGCTTATTCATATTAGTTATATTTAGTGTAACACCAACCTGAAATATAGACGATGAACACGGATCTAGTCGACTTGGCTGCTTGAATAGCATCCGGTATGTTTCCTTCAAACCACTTCATGATAATGTAGGGGATAGCGTTTAGTTATAAATATTGTTATAAATATTGTTATGAGCTATGTCGATGCAAAATGTACTCGTCACGTCTAAACCGGAAGTACAGTCGACACATTGACGGAAGTTGCCGGCGAGATTAATTGAGAACTTGCTCGAGAGGTTGCGAGAACTACTTTCCGGCTTTTGCAAGCCACATTATTATAGAAAATCGGGTGAAATGTAAATTGTCATCTTGAAAACAGTTAATAAATACATTGTTTCGTGAATTGTATATGTAAATCAACTCGAAATGTATACGTATCGTATCGGTATGCCGATAACATACACGATTAACCCACTAGGCTGCTAGGCAAATATAGGTCAAATATCACAATCAGCTGACCCGGAAAGGGTAGTACGATCGTTACTGCAGCCAGGGGCAGAGCTTTGTCACTTATTACTATATAGAGTTATCATGATCGCTGTTTATGGCCGTATACAGTAACTTTGGTTGATTTGCTTGTGCAGATAGGCCAATATGCACAACCACAGCATCAACACGGTAAGTAACATTTGCAAATGCATGCACCTAGAGTTGTTACTGTTGGAGAAAATGTATTTTCATCCGTGACTCCCACTGCCCCAGTCGGCCAGTGTCAGTGACAATGAACAACAAAGATACGCCTCGATGGGCAGTAACTGGTATGTAATGCACTTTAAGGCTGCTCCATATTGAAGATATATTATCATAGCGTATGTGTTCAAACCATCCTATTTTTAAGCAATGAAAGTTGGCAATACCAATCACATGGGGTATATTCTAATAAATTAATGTAGCAATGTGGACAAAATTTTCAAACCACACCTATCTGAAAATGAATGGCATTGTTTGAAAGAGCTTTGAAAACCATACAAGAAAATCCAACAATCGTGTCAATCGGTTGATTATTAAGCGTGCTAGAGCTATTTCAATTTCAGTAATGGGTAATTTCCTGCCATTATTTTAATGCATTACAAGTGTGTGACCCAAAATCTAGATGTTTAGTCAATTTTTGTTCTAACTTGCTTAATAATCGATATATCTCACTTAAATGTTTGGTGTAAGTAGATCCCTAGCTGGGCTGTTGATTTCACCCATTAAAATAAAAGTGACTTGGAGGATATACGCCATTAAAATAAAACTAAATGAATACATTAGTGATTTAGAAGGAGGTTATAGAAATTTCTCATTGTTTAATGAGTATATCCATGGGTCCATTGTAACTACTTTCATCCTTACCTTTTTATTGGTAGATTCATAAGAATCTCATTAATACGTCAACTTACAAGTAAGTCTAGTATAACTATCATATATCCATGAAATGTTAAGTTTTCTTCCTTTGTTTTAATGGTTTAGCATTACAAGTGTGTGACCAAAAACCTATATTTTTTGTTCTAACTTCCTAAATAATCGAGATATCTAAATGAAATTTTCAGTGTAAGTAGATGCCTATCTCCTCTGTCGATTCCACCCGTTAGAATAAAAGTAAATGCACACATTAGTGACATATTTGTGGATTTTCGGTTGTCATTGATATGATTGATCTTATAACACTGAAACTTTGGGGACCTAGCAAAGTACCTCTTCGACCTTACAGCATCATGAAACTTCACACAATGGTCAATTAATAACAGATTTAAATGTCCATCTACCTTTTAAAGCTACCCAAGATATATAGAAGGTGGAGTTTCAGTGTTGAATCAAGTCAAATCGTTTGAATGTGCACAGACACAGAAAACCTGAACGGATTTGCAAATTGTAAACATGAGGTTGTAGATGGACATTTTATCTACATCATAGGCTGAAATTCATGAGGATAGCATTTTGGGGGACCCCTCTGCAAGCATTTTGGGGGACCCCTCTGTTATCAGAACAATTTTTCCGGGAACAGATATTTGGCAGAAAATGGCCGTCACATAGCGCGCGGACGTGCACCTACCTAATTAATGTATAAATTGTCATAATATCCTTGGCATTGTCCCCCCAACTTAAACTTATGATATTGATTAACTTTTCTTCACCAAGTCCAAGTCATGATAGGCCTACAGAACATCAAGTTGATCAACATCTTATATATTCGAAAATTCGATATCCATTACCAAGGCCCAAGCAAATGGTAATTGAAATATATTAATTCAACTAGTAGGCCTAATATTAAATTGAACTTAAAATCTTGTTCCCACTTATACAAATTAATTATAATAGAAATGTTTTGTGTAGTCGCCATTTCAATTGTTATGATTGTACAAATGTATTATGTAAATCATTACAATGTCCAATGAAAGTTATACGGTACATCTCGTTGTCTCACCGAGCAAGAACGGAGATCATGCCCCACACAGAATTTCCCACCTTAAAACTGGAAGGGACTATATAACTCAATATACCAGGACCTGGTATATTTATTGATATATTCCCTGGTCCCGGAACCGGTAGTGACATCTGTTTTTGTACATAGCGTGATAATGATTCATAGCCATAGAAAAATGTGTAATGTGTATATAGGCCTATAATTCTGTTTAAGATGGTTCTAACATTCAGGGATCCCATTTCTCAACGAAATCGCTGATTTCAGCGAAAACTGGGCTTCAAAATCAGCGGGGTTGGGGGCGGGGGGAATCCTGTCTATGAAAAAAAAAAACTTTTAATTATTTGTTAGTCTTGAAGTCTTAAAACTGTGTGAATTTCAAGGCCTAAATATGTCCAAGTAGGTGCCTGATTGCACCATTTTGAGCGTAGGTTTTACAAACCCCTAGTTTTTCAGGGATTAGTTTTTGTTGTCACTCTAAGCATTTATCCAAACCATCACTAAAGGTCTGAAAGTTTCCTTATTAGTTTAAGCTGATCAGTTATGATAGCCTTTACCTTTGAAATTTCCTTTCATCTAATTGTTTTTGTGGGAGAGGGGTCATTCAGAAATATTTTGTTGTAAATGATCATGCGTTCACGATAATTGGTGTAATATAGTGTCCTTGAAAGTGTACACGGAATCCGATTTAAAAATGTTGAAGTGAGGAACAAATTAAAATAGAAAATATATATATTAATGGAAGGAAATGTTTTATTTAATTTAAGTCTATGGTACTTTGGGGGATATTTTCCACATACTTAATTAAGATGTGGACTCTTTTCATTACCTGAGTAGTGAGAAATTATACTAATAATTTCTCCGATTATGGGGTTTCCTAACCTTGTTAATAAAAGATGTTATGTTGTACTTGATCATAGATAATTCATCTCTCGGAGAATGGGGAATGCTGAAAACCATATAATACAGTTACGGTTTTAATATGTCTACAAAGATATATACGATCGAAAATGCATGTGTTTCGAGTAAGTAATCACATTTTCATAGAAACACATTTACATTACCTAAATCTGATGAAGAAAAAATTGAACGGAAAGGTAAATAAACGCTCATTTTCTTTGCAAGACAATTTATAACAAATAATATAGTGCCTTTAATTCTGAATTGTTTGGTAACAGAACAGCCTCTGATAAATTCTCTCCAGTAGCACTGTGTTTTATTTTGTTGTGACCAAATATGTGCATGGGGAGTGACATAACTAGATCATTGTCACCAGGGCACAGTGATGGTGATAGCTCTTCCCGTTGTCATGCTATCAGTAGGGGCAGTATAAGTAGCATTGAACCGAATGCCTTTGTATATATGTCTCCAATTTTCTTTTTTAAATATTCTACATTACTATAATTTAAATTATAATATTAGGACATATAAATCTTCAAATATACTATGTAGCTAATAGACTACCCCAAGTGGTACACAGTTTCTGGTGCTCTTATTCAAGTTGGATAGCCCGATAAAAGCATCAAATTTTCGAAACCGAAACACTTTTCTAAACTTGAAGCTACATACCTAACTTATAATTATATACTTCTGCATTTATTTATTGCTACATAGCAAGGTTTACTAAGTCACTTTATTATAACCTGTTACTACTGAAGCCTGTGGGATAAGATTTTTGAAAGGCACATCAAAATTAATATTGTATGTTTGCACTTCAAATATCTCCAATGTAAGGTAGATTATAATGATTAACATAATATATTTATCTCAGAAAACTATCGGACTATGCAATGGATAAATGGGCCGCGACTGTACATAATGACCATAATTACTGGTGGTCACCAATTTCTGTGTAATTTGTGTGTACATAAAACCAAACAAAATGTTAATTCAGATAGTAGGTGGGTATATCACACATGAAAGGTGAGTTATCATGCATTAATCTTTTTTCTTTTGCGATCAATATTTAAAAACAAAAAAAATAGTTTTACAGCCCTTATCTATATCCTACTCAGTGAAATACTGATACATAGTAGCCTATTGTTTCTACTATTTAATTGATAAAAGTTGCATTATCCAATGAAAGCATCAATTTTTCTAAACCAAACCACTTATCGACATTTCATCCTATATTTCCAACTTAGAATATATATTGTGCACGCATTAAATATTTATTGCAGTTTTGTGCTCCTGTCCTGTGCTTTGATGTTCGGAAATAGGGAAACAAACGTTAGCTTGCATTTTGGTGTTCACACCAAAATTATCTTGGCATGTTTCTACTTCAAATATATTAAAAGTCAACCATTTAACATAAAAACTTACTATAAAAAAAAAGTATAAATTAAGGTAAAGTAGCTTATATAGAGATCAACCTAAAATATTTATATTTAAAAGATTATTTGCAGAAACTCAAAACTATCGGATTATAAAACTTTAATAGTTAGTCATATTGATCAGTCAATTATATTTCAAATCAATGGTTGCACAAAGAAAATAATTACTATTTCAGTTTAATTTTTTATGCTTTGATGCGCGAAAAGGAAGAAAGGAAGGCGGGGGTGGAGAAAAAGGCGCTTTATTGAACGCCTCAGGAGACATACAGGGAAACAGGAGAAGCACAAACTATATACAGGAGTCAATGAGGTAAACATGTAAGCAAGAAGGAGAATACAGAGGCTCGTATGGAGCGATAAGGGTATACAGCTTACGACTAGAGGAGCTCGGAGGGAGCTTTATTGTTCGTGGTGAGGGGCGGCGATGAGCCCTCCACTAGGATGAGAGAAGAGTTGGGTGGGAGGGTGGAGAAAAAGAGCTCGTGCAGGGAGGACGGCTGGAGGGCGAATGGCTGAAGGAGGCCGGCGGGTGGCTTATAAGGGGAGGAGCGGGGAAGGGAGAGAGCGCGCGCGGGGAGAAAGCTGAGGGAAGGATGACAGGGAAGGTGAGAAAGCCGGGCGGCGGCAGGAGAGGGGGGGGGGGGAGGGTCTCTTCCTTCCCTCGTATCAAACGCAACGCAAACATTACGACCAAGTTTAAGCCTTAGATTTAGTGTTTTTTTTTTAGAAAGTAGCTATCAGTAGTGTTCCCGGTTTATGAAATAATCTGTTAAAATGTGTAACATCAAATACATCTGTCTTGTTCAAGCATTGTTCACATCGATTCCGCCCCTCCATTTTTTTAATAAAAACATATTTTTTTCTGACCTCACTGGTAAAGTAATGAACTTCTCACATGAAAACGCTATAGATAAATGGCTAAGTACCAAGTGATAGTGCACAGTAGATATGATACCCCTGTCACACTACAACGTAACGGGCCAGCGAGTGGGAACGGAGAAATCACTTATTTACGTCGAGAAACATAGAAATTCTCGGCGTTGCAGGGCCAATTTGGACATCAGTGCAACGAAGTGGACATAGGCAAATCGTCGGTCCAACATAGTTGTAACGTGTCAACAAGTGAAAACGTAAAAAAAAAACACCAAACGACCCAACGTAAGTCTAACGAGCCTCCAGCGTGCGTGGCATCAGTCTAGCAAAACCTTATCATCGGCTTAGCGTAGGACTCGCATAGTGACGCTCGCCATAACGTAGCTACGTGTGACTGATGTAATTCATAGCATGAGTCGATGTTGGGCCCGCGAGTGAGCAGCATCAGTCTAACGACAGTCCAGCGTAAGGACAGCGAGCGCTCAACGCGCTTGACGTGGATGCCTTTATATTCTCGAAGGCAAAACGTTCACGCCACGTTCGCTTACGTTTGAAGAATGTTGGTGTATGTTACGCGCGCACCAGCCGTTCATCAACTATGTTGAATACGTCAAGACACTTTGGACTATGTTAGACACACTTCCCTCGTATCAAACGCAACGCAAACATTACGACCAAGTTTAAGCCTTAGATTTAGTGGTTTTTTTTTAGAAAGTAGCTATCAGTAGTGTTCCCGGTTTATGAAATAAGCTGTTAAAATGTGTAACATCAAATACATCTGTCTTGTTCAAGCATTGTTCACATCGATTCCGCCCCTCCATTTTTTTAATAAAAACATATTTTTTTCTGACCTCACTGGTAAAGTAATGAACTTCTCACATGAAAACGCTATAGATAAATGGCTAAGTACCAAGTGATAGTGCACAGTAGATATGATACCCCTGTCACACTACAACGTAACGGGCCAGCGAGTGGGAACGGAGAAATCACTTATTTACGTCGAGAAACATAGAAATTCTCGGCGTTGCAGGGCCAATTTGGACATCAGTGCAACGAAGTGGACATAGGCAAATCGTCGGTCCAACATAGTTGTAACGTGTCAACAAGTGAAAACGTAAAAAAAAACACCAAACGACCCAACGTAAGTCTAACGAGCCTCCAGCGTGCGTGGCATCAGTCTAGCAAAACCTTATCATCGGCTTAGCGTAGGACTCGCATAGTGACGCTCGCCATAACGTAGCTACGTGTGACTGATGTAATTCATAGCATGAGTCGATGTTGGGCCCGCGAGTGAGCAGCATCAGTCTAACGACAGTCCAGCGTAAGGACAGCGAGCGCTCAACGCGCTTGACGTGGATGCCTTTATATTCTCGAAGGCAAAACGTTCACGCCACGTTCGCTTACGTTTGAAGAACGTTGGTGTATGTTACGCGCGCACCAGCCGTTCATCAACTATGTTGAATACGTCAAGACACTTTGGACTATGTTAGACACACGTCAGAGACATGTTAGATCTATGTCGAGATACGTTAACAGCGCGTTAGTAGTGTGCAGGCTGCACATTTCTCCCGGCTCTCCGTCAGTATACCGTAAGTAAACGTGGACCGATGTAGGTCTAATGAATGTCTAACGTATTTCATCGTAAGCCTAATGTGAGGGCAACATAACCCAATGTAACGGCCTGTACGTCGAGCTACGTTGAAAGTTTTGCATATGTCCAAAACCATGACGTGTGTCACTGTATCTCGACAGAGGCTTAACGAACGTGTAACGTATCTCGACGTAATGACCAAATTTTACCTACGTCGGCTTAACGCTACCGCATCGGTAAGAGTGCTCATTTTCCAAGCATTCCAATCTCGGCCGAGTCAAACCAACGACATATCAAATTGATACGTCTTACTACCTAGCCTGGAACTCTGCATTTATAGGACTGGTTAGCTTAGTATCACTATCGGGATAATATGACTGAGTTGGATATCGGGTCCTGGTCCTGGTGGCCTGGTCTTCCAGTGGGACAGCACTATAAAATTGCCACTGTCGCATTTGTACCTGACCCTGATAACAGTGATGGATGGCTTATGATCAGGGTTGTCCGGGAAATACCAGTATTATAATTACCGGGTGGTATTTCCCGGGAAATACCGCCCTGTCCATTACTCCGAAAGTTGGAAATACTGGGAGATACTTTTTTTCACATTAAACTTTTCAATTTTGTCCTTATTTTATGTTTGGTTCATACTATTATTTCTGTGTGATATATACTTAGTTACTGATGCCATTCCTTCATGTTATGATAATATAAATATAGAACTTCACATATTTTCCATCTCATGAGCAGTTTTCCAGTATATGCATACTATTGTATGTATATAGGCTAAATAATATTACCAATCAATGTCTTCCTTCCCACTAAGGTACCACATAACCAACTTGGAAGCTTTATCAATACCAAGATTAAGATGATTTCTCAACTTTGTCTTTATTAGTACAATGTTGGAGAAGATTCTCTCCATGGATGCTGCACTGGTTCACAGCAGAATTATTCTCATGGCAAGTGACAATAACTCAGTTGACAACTGTCTTTGATGTCACAATGCACTTCCACCACACTATAGGTGTTGTCTTGGCCTGTGTAGTATCATGTCCCAGTGCCTTAGTAGTAATTTACAACACGGACAAGGAACTGCAGGACATGGACTTTATTCAAAACAGGTTATCATATAGGAGGCAATGGACAAGCAATCAGTAAGGTCAATCAACCAAGGAATCAATCAGTCAATCAAATGAAGTCAAAGACAGGAAATCAGGCTCTCAACCCTATCACGGTGTTCTTCTTGTAGGGATGGGTGGGCAGCTGAGTATGGTGGTAGTTGTCGGTCTGGAGGCGATGTGGTGTAGTCCAGGACCTGGTGGTCCGGCGTCGATCGGATGTGACGTCACAGATCTTGCATGGCGAGATGTGCTTCCGATGAGGTCTGGCAGGGGATGTCGAGGGATAGGGTTCGAATCCAGGTGGTGCCACCGCAGGAGCAGTCCCTTGTTTGCGTGCAAATTACCCATGTTGATGAACCAACATGAACAATTTACAACACGAACCAGGAACTGCATGACATGAACTTCATTCAAGACAGGTCATCATGTAGTAGGCAATGGACAATCAATCAGTAAGGTCAATCAACTAAGGAACCAATCAATCCAATGAAGTCAAAGTCACGAAATCAGGCTCTTAACCAGATGAGTGGAGAGTGCCTGGTTTGCTGCGGAGAATGCCTCCCGAGGAACGTAGGTGTGTACCGCTGTGGAACGCCAGTTGCCAAGCTGCCAGACATCGTTGATTTGTGTGGGCGCAGGCCTGGGTGCCTCTGCGCCGGATGCTGTGGAGGGTGAAGGTGGTTGGATCTAGGTGATCGGTCAAGGCGAGTGCGGCACGTAAGGCAGTGGTCAATGTTAGAGTGGTGAGCGGCACCCCATCTGGGAGGATGAACGCGGGCACTTCCGGTGTCGTTATCGTCGATTTCGGGTAGGCGTGCACGGGACAGCAACGTGACCCTGGCAGAGGGTGGACGGTATGGTAGAAGGCGTCAGTTGCTGATCTCGTGGTTTTCATGGAACGGACATGGATCGTGTGCCAACTTCCGGTGTCGACGATGTCGGCGCCTCTGATTGTGTGACCAGGGTCGTCGCTTCGACCTGTGACTAGGAGGTTCCCTTGCCACAGGAGGGTAAAGAACCCGAGAAGCACATCACTTCATCGAGGAGTTCCACCGTTAGGGGTGGTGCTTGTCGACGGACCTGTAGGGACGACCAGGCCACGCCCCTCTTCATGACGGAGACCGGGTATATGTTGAATGCAGTTGGAGTGCCTCCCATGAGGTGGACCCAGGTTCGGGCCCTGCTGAGGTAGTTGTATACCGTGGAGGGGGACCTGAGGTCGTCGTTGAGGGGGGCGTTGTGGCGAACTTGGTCGGGCGCCTGGGGTCGTAGCGGTGCTTGTGGGCCTGCTGTAGGTAGCGTGCCACCTGATAGGCCTTGTTGCACCACATCCCTGGTGCCAATCCGGCCGTGAAGAAGGCGGTGATCCGGGTGTGTTCATCGTTGTCATAGCCTGGGAAGAGAAGAGCAAATGTTATGAGCTTCCCAGGCTATATGGCATTTTGATTCCGGACCCATTGAAGTTTGAGGTTCGTGCACATGCTGTCAGCTGTTTTTCGGGCGCCTTGGTCGAATGGCGCCCGGCTTAGGGCGTCGCTGAGGACAAGGTCCTTGCCTGGCTTGTGGACCACCTCAATCTCGCAGGAGTGAATGGCGCCAAACCTCCAGAGCTCCCTGGCACAGGCGCACAGTATTGGGTCCCTTCCCGCCCTGGTGGCTAGGACCGTCTGGGAGACCTGGTTGTCAGTGTTCACTAGAATGATGCAGGGGGGGGGGGGGGGGTTGTACTGCAAGGATGAGGTTGAGTGTCCCCAGGTAGTTGATGTGGTGGCTGGCGGAGAGGTACTCCATGGGGTACTCCTCCGTTAAGTAACCTGCGCTGGACTAGGCCACTCGATCACCCAGCGGGTTTTTGAGGGGGTTTGGGCAGGATGATACCGTTGGTGGTGGCCGCATAGTCCGCAAACCAGGTGAGATCCCTGATGAGTTCGATGGTGACAGGGTGCTTGCCAACATGTGGTCCGACTCAGAGTGCCATCAGTATCCGGTTCATGAATCTCCTGGCCAGAGTAACACAGCGGGCTACCGACTGTAACCATCCCACTATGCGATGTAGGTGCTTGCGGGAGATCTTCATGTCGGTTTCTCGGAATTCCTCTACTACATCGGCCAGCTTTTCATCCGGGATCTACCCAGTCATTTCTTGTGTGCACACCTTGTATCCGAGCCACTCGAGCCTGTGGGTGGGAGATGTGCCCTTTGCCAGGGAGAGTGCTAGCTCCAACATCTACTGCCTCTTGTTTTGTGGCTGCTACCCCGACAAAGTCGTCAAGGTAGCAGAGGGCGAATTGACCCCTGTCTTCTGAGGAGGTAGACCACTGCATTTGTCGTCCGGACACAGGCCATGGAGAGGTTCTACACCCGAATGCCGGCGCGATGTCAAAGTAGACTCCGTTGTCGATAGTGATGCCAATTAGGGGGACGGAGAGTGGACATGCCCGAAGCTGGTGGTAGGCTTGGGCCAGGTCTGCAGACCAGATATAGCAGTCTTGGCCGAGCCTGGTCACCTCGCTGGCCATGTCCATGATGCCGGGGAGTGTATAGTTTGTGGGTCTTCCTTGGAAGTATCCCTTCCTGATACCGGCATTGACACTGGCACCCCTTGGGAAGCTTAGGTCCACGATGACTCGCCTCTCGTCGGTGTCTCTCTTTGGGCGGGTCATCATGGGGCTTGTCTGTGCCCAAGGGGTGAAGAGTGATTTGTCGAATGGTCCTAGTAGGGTGCCATGCTGAATCTCGGTCTGCACATACTTGCGAATCCATTGCAGGTGAGCCGGGTTCTCGGTGTGATTGGTGGTGACTGGGACCGGTGGCTCATCGGCGGTGGAGTCCGGTGGCCAGCTAAACTCCAGGAAGTCGACGAGTTGTTCGTCGTGGTAGTCCTGGAGTAAGGCTCGCCAGCGTGGTATGTTCGGGCTGGATGGGACTGGAATCCTGCCCGCTATGTGGTTGGGGAGACCCGTCTCCCTGACTCATTGATATATCTTCAGGTAGTTCTTGTTCTGCCATTCGTGTGCGACTGCTGAAGGCCATATTCAGAGGAGTGTGGGCTTGTAGGTGAGCGGGGTGTGTGGCATGTTGTATGGTGGTGCCGACTGTAAGGCTGGGTCCGCGGTGGCGTCGTCTACATCATCGGTCGCGGCGGCGCATGTATCCGCTGCGAGGAGTGAGTCTGGATGCTTGCTGCTGTCGTGTTCGGTTGGCGTGGCTGCGGGAGGGGGTGGGGCACTTCTTGCCTGCCATCGTCTATCATGTTGAAGATGTGTTCAGACCAGGCTAAGCATGTCTCCCAGTCCCACTCAGCCGCCATGTTCACTCTATGTTCAGTGTGTTCATTCAGGGGCTCAGGCATTGAGCGTGGGACGGCTGGGTCCTTTGCCATCCTGTGTATGGCAGACAGGTATTCGTGCCAGGTGCTCTCCCTGAGGCCGAGACTCCCCTTACGGTCCCCGCAAATTACAAAGTTGTGAGGAAGAAGGGGCTTCCTACCTCTTTGTTTCTTGCCGTACGATCCATTGGTGTCCAGGATGTCACTGATAACTTCCCGGTGGCGTGAGTCGTCTTCTTCCGATGAGGAGAGTGGGAGTCTGTCCTTGCTGCAGCGTGGTTTGTGTCGCTCCTTTTCAGCCCAGCTGCGCGTATTCTTTGAGTCGCGGCGGATGCTAGCTGGGACGACTTCCTTCCCAGATAAGTCACGTGTGGGACTACGGTGTTTTTTATGCCGGGACATGGTCTGCTGTTCACTCAGTGCCATTGATGATGATGTAGTAGGTGATTCCCTGCTGGACGATCGCCTTCTCTTCTTTTTTGTCGTCTCCAGTGCTGCCACCTGTTCGAGCTTGGTCTTATTAACCTCAGCTTGTTGCGCCAGTGTGTCGGACAGTGACTGCTGGAGCAGGCTTTGCGGTGTGGCGTTGTCTCTTGGCGGCATGTGGCATCATGGTGAACAAGCAGTGAGGCTGAGGCGTCGTGGTGTGTGTAGAGGAGTAAGGTGGTAGTTGTTGTCGGTCCGGCGTCTGGAGGCGATGTGGTGTAGTCCAGGACCTGGCGGTCCGGCGTCGACTGGATGTGACGTCACAGATCTTGCGTGGCGAGATGTGGTTCAGATGGGGTCCGGCAGGGGGCGTCACGGGGTTCGGGTTCGAATCCAGGTGGCACCGCCGCAGGAGCAGTCCCTTGTTCCCACGCAAATTACCCATGTTGACGAACCAACATGAACAATGTCATCTGCCAGGAGGTGACACAGTTCTGGGAGGATCTCAGGATTTTCTTCAAACACATAGTTTAATGTTATGTTATGTAAATCTGAATGTATCTTATATGTGTTTACCAGATGAAAAATTAATACTGTGTTGAATTTCCCGGTAATTCCCAGTATTTCCCGGGAATTACTGGTATTTCCCGCCGTCCTGGGAAATGCTCCTATTTCCCGGTTAATTGACAACCTTGCTTATGATATTGCTAGGACATAAAGCCCCAACAAACAATCTATATTTGGTCATAAGATCCTAGTCTTGTCAATAATGTCATCAATTGCATTGCTAGAGCCCCCAAACACACACACACTCACACACACCGCACTGGGCGTGTTTTTCCCCGTACTCTGTTGTTTTTTCTATTTAAACAACAATTAAATTAAGAAGAAAACAGCCAGTTAATGTCCTATATGTAGTATGCAGGTATAGCAATACCTCAGGGAGTTTGACGCCCCTGCCCTGCAGAGTTGTAAACCACTGCCTTGTGGTACAGGTTCTTGACAGAACCGAAGGCTAAGGGAGCAAACCCTAAACAGAAAACCATGTCACTGTGGCAGCATTAAGGGCGGTTGATGTATGGAACTCCCAACATCTCCCGACCAGCCACTGCAGGGTCAAATAGTTTTGTGCCTGCCTTGACATGTTCTGTGTGCCGGTGTGAAACCTCTATTTGCTCCTCTAGAGAGTGCTTCTGGTAACTTGCAAAAGCCAGCAGCACTTCCAACACTTTTGCAGGCAGCTTTCATGAAATGTAGACTCATGGACGCAACTCTCACAGCAGAGAGCTAAATGGAGAGCGGCAGTCAAGTAATGAAAGCAGTCTTTGTCGCATCACGACCAACAGCATGATGATGATGATGATTTTAGGTCAGCCCTGTATATTCCCCGTTAAATAAATATGAACAGGGATTTTGCTTTGCCTAACTAATCGGAACATTACAAATCGAGAGTACAGTCTGCGGGACTTCCAATGTTCCCGAGGTCCATAATTATAGATGGCAAAAGGCTACAACAATGCTCCTAGGTGCTCTGATTTCACTTGATTCTAGCGACCATATCTTTATCGGTGATGATCAATAGTGTTATCAGTCTTTTTCACTACATATTAAAGCTGTATAGCGTAATGGAAGCGTTTTTGTTGAACCAAGGCACTTACCTCGATTAAAATTTGCAACCCTACAGCTACATATCCAACTTAATGCTGGATGGTAGGGACGCCAAGTCAATATAATATTAATAGAATATGTTTCTGCTGAAGTCTGTGACTGTTTTCACTTTAAATATCTCCAAATTTAACCCGCTAAGCTAGAAGTTACTAAAGTAAAGTGGATTACAACAATCAACCTAATATGTTTATTTGAAAAATATGGTAGAAACTCAAAACCATCGGACTGTACCACTTTAATACTACCATCTCTCTCAATCTCTCTCAATCACTCTCAATCACTCACTCTCCTCCCGCCTCTCCTCCCCATATCGCTCTTCCTCTCTCTCCCCCTCTCCCCTCTCTCCCCCCTCTCCCCTCCCCCCCCCTCCCTCTCCCTCCCCTCCCTCTCCCCCCTCTCTCTCACACATGTATACTTATCACTTGCACACACATATATACTCTAACACACGTCAGTGTACTTTGATGCTCACTCACATACTTGTCTACACACTCACACACATGCGTGCAAACACACACAGACGCACACACACGCATGCACAGTGACACGCAGTGACAAACGAACGTTGCCTCCCCCCCCCCCCCCCGCCTCCCCCCAGCCCGCCCTGTAAGCCTCCCTCGCCATTGGTGCAGACACCACTAAGCCAGCCAGCTGCTTAATCTGCCCCAGGACTCCCACCATTATGCCTCATGGAGATGGCGGACAAAGGGATACTGGCCAATCACCTCAGTGTTGACGAGCTACGTCGAACCCGTCATCGGACGCTCTCGAACTGTAAGGACGGGAGCGACGCAGCGGACCTCCGTCGGGTCACCTTTAGCGAGGTTAGAGTTCGGTGGACGCAGGGGGGGGGTGGGGGATAAGTAAAGCCAATACACGCCCTGTAAAGTTGTATGTGTGTGTACATGTATAGATCTGGGAGGCATGCTCTTCTTATCAGCCGACACCAGACGGGGTGGCCGAATGAGTAGAGCGCCGGCTCCTGTTTTGGGAGATCGGGAGATCCGAACCCATGAGTTTGTGGGTTCGAATCCTGGTCGAGTCAAACCAATGACTTAAAAATTGATACTTGTCGCTTCCTAGCCTGGCATTCGGCATTATTAGGATAGGGCAAGCACTGGTTGGCTTAGTGTCAGGATAATGTGACTGAGTGGGATATCAGGTCATGGTGCTGGCAGCCTGGTTTCCCACTGGGGCAGCACTATAAAGTTGCAATGAGTGTGCACTGTCACAAGTTGGTACCCATCCTGATATGACCTTAAATGTTGTCAGGACATAACACTCCAACAAACAACCAACCAACGTGGCTGCATAGATCTGGGAGACATGATAGTATTGATACAATGATACTTCTGAATTCTGTTTTAGATTAAGCTGGGTTGGCACAAACTTTCTGGATTATTTATTTGATTTAATCTGTGTTACTCATTACTGCAGACTTTCTGGATTTAAGCTGGGTTATTTTGTTGATTTTGTTGTGAGCTTTCTGGATTCTCTATTAGATTTAAACTGGGTTATTTTGGGATTCTGCATGGCTTCCCTTAGATAAAAGATTCACCCGGTACTTGTAGTACACGGGTGAATGACAATGTAGTGTAAATACGGGCGAAAATAGCTTTAATATGGAACAGGAAGTAAAATGCCTGGCACCAGTGTCAAATGGTTACTTATAAGTTATATCAACACAGAGTTGGTGAAATGGGAGAGAATGCAAAAAGACAAGATGGCAGCCAGAGAACGCCGTCGATTTCACTTTTAAATTGCATTAAAGTATATGTTTTATTATATTTTCCAACTCAAAAGTAGCGGGTAAATATGAAGACGTACATAAAGAATATATTGTGCTTCTTAAATTAAGAATTTACCAGCTCAGTTACTTAACCCAGCATGTCAGAATTCTTCGCCAGCTTTTCTAATGGGTTGGTTTTCACCCCTGTACTGTAAGTACGGGGTGAATCTTTTATCTAGGCTTCCCTCTGAGCATTATTGATTCTTTATTTGATTCATAATGGGTTGTTTTGTGATTCTGCATCGTTTGTTGTTCTGCTGTTACTACATTAGGTTTATTGATTTTCTATTAAGATTTTGGGTTGATTGTTTTGTGTTTCTGCGTGGTTTTCTTGCAAGCTTTCTGAGTTGTCTATTAGATTTAGGATACGTTATTGTGTGGTTCTGGGTGATTTTGCTGCGGGCTTTCCGGGTTCTATTTTTGTATTTTGGTTGGTTTTGCTATGGGCTTTCCGGATTATCTATTAGATTTAGCTCTCTTGTTTTTTATGCGGTATTTATTCTGCCCATAGAGCGTATGTTAGGTTTTTTGCGTATGGGTGGCTTCATGATTATGGGTGCTTTTGTCAGGAGTTTCGTGGATCCTATATTACATTATTATACTAATTTAATATTGGCTATTTTATTAATCTGAAACCGTGATTTAACTGATCTCTCCGGAATCCTCTATTAGGTTTATGGTTGATTATTGGGTGATTTTGCTTGGTTTTCTTGTAAGCTTTCTGAATTATCTGAAATTTAGTTTGTTTGTTGTTTTACGTCCTAGCAACATCTAAGGTCATATCAGGACGGGTACCGACTTGTGACAGTGCGCACTTATGGTGACTTTATAGTGCTGTCCCACTGGGAAACCAGGCCGCCGGCACCATGACCTGGTATCCCACTCAGTCACATTATCCTGACACTGAGCACACCAGTCCTTGCCCTATCCTAATAATGCCGAGCGCCTGGCTAGGAAGCGACAAGTATCATTTTTAAAGTCATTGGTTTGACTCGACCGGGACTCGAACCCACGATCTACCAGCACGGGAGATGGACGCTCTAACTCATTCGGCCATCCCGTCTGGTCATCTGAAATTTAAGAATTCTATGTGGTTTTTGCAAGCTTATTTTGGATTCTCTTTTAAATCCTGTTGTCATGTTGCATCCACATGATAATGCGTCATGTGGTGGCTATCAGATCTCGGCTCAGAAATGTTGTTTGTCTGCTTTGTCACAGAGGCTATTTGGTACATTATTGGGACCAGACAGGATGGCCGAATGCGTTGAGCATCCGTCTCCCGTTTTGGTAGATCGTGGGATTCGAACCCTAGTCGAGTCAAACCAATGGCGTTATATATATGGGTCATTCTCATAAACTGTGTACCACTTGATGTAGTCAAATTGAAATACATATATCAAAGAAACCCATGATTTGAGTGTCAATATTTAGATTTCACCATTTAGTCCTATGTGGGAGATATTTTAGATCAAAAGTAAATGTTAATATTGTGTATTACGTATCTTATTGGGATGGATGTAGCTAAATAAATAGAAAATTACATCACTAATTTGTGACATAGTCAACAGCATTGAAAATAAAGTGTCACAAACTTGATGAAAACCTGTGAACAACAGCACATTTCACTTCAAATGGTCATATACAATGTCTTCATTAAGTTGAAAACATTTATTTCTAAAGAGAAACAATTTAAATTATGAAATAGTTAACCTTTTCTGGAGTCATTAACATCGTAACATTTCATTTCCAATTGAGTACAGATACAATACAGGAACTATTTTCACCATTTGACACTCTATGCATGTACCCAGTTATGGTATAATAAAAGATGAATCCTGAAATTGCCCCATAGCATTGAAATTTGAGCCTAACATTTGTGTAACATTGTTGATTCCACTTGGACTGTTACCGTGCTAATATTTTTCTGCTTTTCTCTTTAATCATCACAAATAAGACAAAACCATAGAAATGAGGTTTCAAATTATTATTACTACTGTTTA
The DNA here is from genome assembly GCA_030323885.1 of Branchipolynoe longqiensis. Taxonomy (NCBI): domain Eukaryota; kingdom Metazoa; phylum Annelida; class Polychaeta; order Phyllodocida; family Polynoidae; genus Branchipolynoe; species Branchipolynoe longqiensis. The sequence continues at coordinate 5,443,036 of CM059199.1, forward strand.
TAAAGCAAGTGGCATGTGAAATGTCCTTAAAATGTCAAGCTTTGTGTGGAAAATATTTGATTTTGGAGTCAGATTGGTTTCCATGCTATTTATTGCGTGTGAGCATCATTTGACCTACCTAAAAATGTCAGAATATGTTTATTTTCAATTATTCAGATGCAAAAGGACATACACATTGAGGAAGCTTGTATATATAGGACTTTGACAGCATCTTGGTTTTTGTGGTGCTGATGTCACAGTATTGGTACATAACTTCTGAGAACGACCCATATATCAGATATGGACGTTTTGGAAACGGTGTTCTTCAGCCTGTCTGGATATTTGGACCTCGGTGATTTATAATAGTCATATCCACAATCAGGGACTCTGGTCTCTGTGGGGCCTAACCCCCCACTATCACTGTATCGGCCAGACAGATAATTTCACGTCAGTCATTGGGTCAATAACCACGAGTAACAATCCAATATATATATACAGATGAACCTCGATCCAACGGGCACCGATGCAACGGATTCCGGATCCATAGACACAATCCGCTAGAGTGAATATCTGAACATTTGCGCACTTTAAGAGAACTAGTTATTTTCTGAACCCCAGCCTTCCACCAGCAATACTTCAGTAGCCACCACCAGTGCTTCAGCTTTCCTTGGCTTTGAGTCTGAAGACTCTGACTCAGAGTAATAGCTACTCTGAGTCCCACTATACGATCACGGCAAAAGAAAGTAATCTCTCCACCATGGTTTCGTACCCCCCGGAAAATTTTGTCGCTGCAATGTACAAACGGCTTTAACGGACAACTGCTCCCCCCTATTAGTCCGTTGGATCGAGGTTCATCTGTATATATATATATATCACTGCACATGCACACCTATTTGAGTATTACTTCTTTATTTTTTTAGATTTTTGTAAACAGGTTTTATTCTTCAGAAGAATACATTTGTCAGCGCCAATGCAATAGTCTTCCAGCCAAAAACACCGTTAGCCATTGACACAAATCATTTTAATGATGACTAAACGGAGGACTGAGCATATGATGAGTGGTGAAAAATGTACATTGGTACTTATTGATTGCTGATAGTGATGGGAGATGTCACAACCAGTGGTCCACAACTGGTTCATCAAAGGCTGTGATATGTGCTGTCCTGTCTGTGGGAAAGTGCATATAAAAGATATAAAAGACTCCTTGCTGCTTATAGGAAAGAGTAGCCTATGTAGCTTTCCTCTAAAGAAATATGTCAGAATGACCATATGTTTGACGTCCAATAGACGATGATAAAAATCAATGTGCTCTAGAGGTGCCGTTAGATAAAACAAGCTTTACTTTGGGCGATGTCAGCAGCACAATGCCTTACTTAGTGTAAATTTATACATATTGGCAGTTACTAATGTTATTTTCATCTGTTTTGTTTAGTTTTTTTTGTTCAGTGTTAATCAAAGAAACACATTTGCCTCTACACAGTAAACAAATCTACAACAATATACAATTACAGGAAAATAAGCAAAACATCGGTACATGAATGATGGGTACAGAACAAGATAAGAGAAAAATGAAAAAAGAAACCTATGCGGGGATGTAACTATGTTAGACTAGTATGGTGGGCGTTAGTAGGGGTGGGGCATAACTGATTATCTTTCTAGTAGAAACATATTCGAGTCTGATGTTCTATTCTATGGAAAATCATGACGATATTTTGTTAAGCCTATTTTCGCCGACGTGCCCAAACTTCAATCAGTGATGTTTTGTATTAAAAGTGATTTTTGTGGGTTCTTTATTCTGCCTTTCAATTTTTATATTAAAACCATATTAGATAGTCATTGTTATTTCTCATGCTTATTCACAATTTACATCTTATAAACAGGTAATCAACTATGAATACAACTGTGTTTTGGAACACTTTAATTTAATAAATGTCTTAAATATGTCATGGAATTTTGCACTGGAATGTCATGGAAAGTCCTAGATATGTCAAAATGGGTATGAACACTGATATAAGTTGGGTTTAAGTATAAGTTGACATAAGTATAGGTTTTAAGGTTAGTCAGTAGCTAATTCACATAGCGCCAAGATGCTCTCCAATGACAATAATGCTTAGTTACCACAATGCAATGCGTTACTAACGTGATAAGAGGTGATGTCCTAATCGGGAGAGCGCAGGCCTCACGTGTGGAAGATCGGGAGTTTGGTTCCCGGTCGAGTCAAACCAATGACTTTAAAATTGATACTTGTCACTTCCTAGCCTAGTGCTCGGCATTAATAGTGAAGGGCAAGGACTTGTTGGCTCAGTGTCAGGACAATGTGACTGAGTGGGATATTGGGTCATGGTGCTGGCAGCCTGATTTCCCAGTGGGGCAGCACTATAAAGTTGCCATGAGTGCACAATGGCACAATATCACAAGTCGGTACCCGTCCTAATAATGTGATATGACCTTGGATGTTGCCAGGACGTATTACCAGATTCTACATCCAAGTTATTAATGAACCGCATTCGGTGACTTTACAGTTGATGTCCACATCATGGTTTACACATCCTTTTCTGCCCCCTGAATGTACTGGGTGTCAGTCCCCGCTGACACTCAAATACATTTGACTGAAGGCCCTGTCACACTACGGCATCAGTGCGTGCTCAACGTTAGAAAATTTGCCAGTGCGTCAGCATTCATCAAACTTTTCAACGGCGGGGAATAAAAATGAGCGTACAAACAACGTACACACAACGTACGTAACGTATGCAGAACGTAGCTCTGTCATATTGCTTGTGTATGAAAGCATTCATGTGCCTCGCAAAACGTTCGCATACGCTCACGGAAAGCTGACCAATGTTACATACGCTGGAGATACGGCAGGCATACATTTGAAGTATGTTAGGAGTATGTGATGCATCCGTTGGCAGTACTTGGACTGCACCTTCCCACCGGCTGAACATACGGCTAACATACCAACGTATCCCTAACGTACTCCCAACGTATCTCAAACATACACAGCGTACGTTCAACATACGAGCCAAACGTCGACACACATTGACAATTTTGAGCATGCACACAATTTCTTTGGAGCCTAGACGCGTGTCGACATAAGACAATATATCCAGAACGTATATGTCATATGCCCAACGTACATGTAACGTACGCTGACGTGTTGGCCGAAAATCACATACGTTGGCGCCCGTTGAGGTGATACGTCGTAGTGTGACAGGCCCTTAAGTTGTGTTGATTGTTTGGCTCTGCGCGAACAATTTTACACCGCAGACAGTATGCATGACCTTTTTACTCAAGTAAAACAAGAAAACATTTGAGCCTTTTGGAGGGTAGCTGGTCTACACCACCTCATATAGTTTACTAAATAAATTCTATCAATTACTAATAAATTCTTTTTTTTAAATTCGGGAATTGTTTTCCTCTTAGACACAAATATATAATGGTGAGCTTTTTAATTTAATGAGTGTCCATTGACACATACTTGATTGTATGATTTTACATGTAAAAGCGAAGGTCTGAATAAAACCCAAACATTTCTTGCCATGAATATGGCCTGTGCTGGCGACACGGCGTAAAGCAACCACGAATCAATCAATCAATCCACATCAGATAATCTTTTGTTGGGATGGTTGTGGTCAACCTGTGAACGAGAAAATGTAATAAAATATAAATATTCATGCCATCATTACCGAGTTCTCCCCCCTGTCAAGCCTCCCTCCCTCCTTCCCTCCCTCCCTCCCTCCCTCTCTCCACCTCTCCACCTCTCTGTCTATCTCTCACTATCTTTATTCCTTTGTTCTAGCTTTATTTTCTAACCTCCGTCTCCACCGTCTGACAGTCTGGTGTATTCCTTCTTAGAACTGTGTTCTTGTTTTCTCCCTTATTTTTTTGTTTTGCTGATTTTATTACTGGTGTTTTTGTCAAAATGAAGACAGCTGTGCGTATTCTTTTTACAAGTAACTCACGTGCGAGATCAGTGCAAAAGCACCCAACCCACATAGACGGTAGGGCAGATCCAAGTAGGTTATAGTTTTATACCTCCCTGCTCTACCAAAGACCCTATAATACTAAGACGGCTCACTCAGCCTGTACTGTGTAATCAAAATGATCAAACCCACCACTTGGTGCGCTGGCTGTTCTCTTGGTTAAACAGGTGCTATATTATATGTATAAATGTATATATGAATGTGAAAGATGTGTGATGATGGCGATGCTGATGATGGTGGGTATTTGTTCATAGCAATTTCATATTGATGTGTATTCATACTTACCTATCTCATGTATAATATAATTGTATGTGTTTACATGTGAAACACCAACCAGCAGCCGGCTGATCAAACTCACCATAAGGTGTCACTGCAAAATTTACATTACCATTGGAGAGATAGGGAGTGAGCCGTCTTAGTATTATAGGGTCTTTGGCTCTACCGAGCCCCAGGGTTCATCTCTGTGCCATGTACACCGTGTTCGCCATGTTTGATCTTCGACATGCTTTTAACAATCATTGACATCAGGAGTGTTTTCGGTCACAATTTAATGTTCGTCCTCTGATGTTGCTAGGAGGTAAGCCCCCCTCCCCATGAATAACTCTCACCCACAGCTCATTCATTAGTACCTCAATCACTGTTATGTTCTTATTACCTCACTCACCATCTGGTACCGGACGCTGTAGCCGAATTGGTAGAGCGAAGGCTTCCATGCAGAAGGTCGGGAGTTTGGAAACCCAGCCGAGTCAAAACAATGACTTACAAAATTGATACTTGTGGCTACCTAGCCTGGCACTCTGCATTAATAGGGTAGAACAAGGACTGGTTAGCTCAGTATCACTATCAGGATAATGTGACTGGGTGGGAAATCAAGTCCCGGTGTCCACGGCCCGGTCTCCTACTAGTCCTAGTGGGACAGCACTATAAAGTCGCCAGTAGTGCACACTGTCGCAAGTCGGTACCAATCTTGATATTACATTAGATGTTGCAAGGATGTGAAACTCCAACAAACAACAGGGTCCTTACTAGGCCTGGAAAGTCTTGAAATGTCCTTAACTTCATTTGTCCCATTTCAAGGCCTTGAAAAGCCTTGAATTTAACCTATTTTTGGTAATTAGTCTTGAAAAGCCTTGAATTCCATTAAACTGTCCCCAATCATCTAAATTACTCAAATTAGTCTGAAACCACCGTTCACTATTTCCCCATGGTTTTCTGTTTTTTCCTGAAATTCTAATAAAAATAAGTCTCAAATTCCTATCAAAAACAGTCTTTAAATAGCCTTGAATTCCATATATTTACATATGTACAGACCCTTAAACAAGCAAAACAAGTGCCATCTGTTTTTGTTTCTGTACTGTGCAGCCAACAGACGACAACTCGCTGACAGCATCTGACCGTGAGTTCCAGGCGCGTCATGCTGGTCACACGCTCTACCAGAGTTTGGGCACCGGCTCCTCAACGTCACGTCTTCTCGAGTAGGTTCAACTCTAACTTAGTTTATATCAGCACTTTAAGTTTAACTCATGAAGCTACCTCGATAAAGGAGATGTGGCTGGTTTAAGTGGCAAAGTAGATTGATAATAGCATGTGTGTATGTATGTGATATATATATACATAATATAAAGTATATATGCTCTATATATATACTCTATTATATAGCATATACAGTAAAACCTCTATAAATTGACTGACCTTGTTATAAGTCGGTGCACATCTTTGTATGGCCTAGGGTCTTACTGGGGTGTAAAACTACACCAACCACCCAGCCTCCCCCGGCCCTCTCAGAGGACTGTGGTTGGACTCTTAGGCTGCCTTGTTCTTCCTCCGCCCTCTCCCCCCTGCCCCTCAAATCCTCTGATCACTACACACCGTAACCCAACTCCCGACCACATGGGACTGCTTTCAGCGGTGCCCATTCAGTGCTGCAGATTTGCAGCCTTCAGCGCACCAATGCGACTGAAAACTCCCCAAAACAACAAACAACAACCGACTTTAAATGGTATATTTAGGGAGGTGGTCGGTTTAGGGATTTTTGTATCGTTAGAAAGGTATTGTATGGGCGATCGTTTGGGACCCAAATAAAGCGATCGATATAGGGGAGTGATCGATCTGTGGCGGTGGTCAGTTAGAGAGGTTTTACTGTATATGCTATATAATCTATTATATAGCATATATGGGTCATTCTCAGAAACCGAGTACCATATTTTAATTTTTTACGTTACATTGGTAATGATTTTGCCTTCTTTTTGAGGGGTAGTAAATCAAATAGTTATTGTTGACTATGTCTATTAATTATGTTAGCAATACTACATGTATTTCATCTATCCCACAAAATGTATCCAAAATATGCTTAATATTATTTTGTGCTAAAGTGAAAATAGGAAAATGTGCATATTGACACTGTCATGTACCAAATGATTTTTCAACTTTTTTCTGGTAAGATACAATTCTTTTGACTTAACTGTAATTAATCAAATCTTGTTTGACTTTGTTTTGTATGTTAACATGATGTTATGGATAGATGTTACACTGTTAACTTTAACAGCTTTGTCAATTTGAATAACATGAAAATCAAAAAGTGATTTATTTTTGTAACTGTAAAGTGTAATGTATTATTTATAAATTTAGGTCGCTACTTCATCTGGTACTTACCTTTAATACTAGGGCAGATGATGGACTGGTTGGTTCAGTGTTGTAACACTGTGACTGAGTGGGATATGCAATGATGGTCTAGTGGCGTGATATATCAGTGAAGCAACACTATAACGCCACATGGATGCTAAGGTGCTGCAAGTCAGTATCCTACCTGATATAACATCAGACGTTGTTAGAACGTAAAAACTCATTTAGACATTCTTCTTACGTGTGCTAATTTATATTTATTGATTCAATCTGAATCATTTAGAAAAGGATTTTGTGCAGAAAGACATCACTGGCGAACAGCAAATGGGTGTGTTTTTCTTCCTTTAAAAAAAGTCCTGTTGTAGAGTTTATACTAACTTTTACGAGTTTTTTTAAATAGCAATTTTTTAAGGATGTAAGTAATTTATCTTTGTTGTGTTTACTAAATGTTGTCTTACATGTTTGGTTAACCTATAAGAACGCGCATCTTAGACAAGTGAAATCACTATTTTGTCCCCTGGGTCTCCTTAATGTTTTTTTCTGTCTTTCTTTCTTGTTGGATTATCAATTTATTTAAAAACATGGTAACGATAATGCTAGTTAAGATAACCAGGTATTCAAACAAGGTTCTAAGTGTTCTTGATGTTTGAGATATACAGTAGTACCCGTCTTCAGTGTCCCCTTAGATAAGCACAAATTTGTCACGTGTGAACAATTTTGTAATGCACAAACTGTTTTTGTCTCATTTGACTGTCCTCCGATGACAGGACCTTGTTGTCATGGCAACATTGGTCTGAATTCAGAGTTGTCCTTTAAGGATGGATACTATTGTATGTGAAAATGTATAACATGCTATCTCAGAACAACAGCGGTGTGAATGCAAAGTTGTCATTTGAAGCACCCTATCCACTTCTTCTCACCTGATCAAATAAGTGTTTCTCAAAAATTATCTTCGAAGATGAATATTGTTGTGTGCGAAAATGTATAATCTGTTAGAAAAACTACGATCTGTTAGAAAAACAACGATCTGAATGCAAAATGATCTCCGAAATTTCCCGGTTTTCCCGTGACTTTCTATAATTACTGATTAATGTTAAACAAAATGACTGATTAATGTGAAACAAAATGGCAAGGAATCAGGATGTATATGAGAACAATTGGTTAGTTTTGAATCCCATTATTATGACCTTATATGTTGCGAGAACATAAAACCCAAACAAGAAAGTGTTAGGTATGGGCGACAACATAACCACAACAATGATAGTTTAAACCTGACATTGGAAGGGCCCTTAATCGAGTAACTTATAATGAATGCTGTCTGGCCTTCTGCACTCAAATACCGTATAACCGTGAAAATGTTGACAAAGTTGGACGGGCCCTTAAATGAGTAACTTAATAATGCTATCTGGCCATCTGCACTCAAACACGTAAAACCGTGAAAATGTTGACAATGTTGGACAGGCCCCTAAATGAGTAACTTGATAATACCGTCTGGTCATCTGCACTCAAAGACTGTAAAACCATGGACATGTTCACCATGTTGGACAAGCCCCTAAATCAGTAACTTAATAATGCCGTCTGGCCATCTGCACTCAAACACCGTGAAACCATGAAAATGTTGACCATGTTGGACAAGCCCCTAAATGAGTGGCCATCTGCACTCAAACACCGTGAAAATGTTAACAACATTGGACAGGCCCTTAAATGAGTAACTCAATAATGCCGTCTGGCCATCTCCACTCAAAGACTGTAAAACCGTTAAAAATGAGTAACTCAATAATGCCGTCTGGCCATTAGCACTTAAAGACTAAAACCGTGAAAATGTTGATAACGTTTTCACGGGCCCTTAAATGAGTAACTTAATATGCCGTCTGGCAACACCGAAACAAACTGTACTGACTTGGTTTGGTCTCAGACAGTGATGTAGCTGCGGACAGGTGATATGCTTTACCTTCTTAGTCTTACTGACTGAGTGGATGTGCTATATAACCTCATTGTACATCACACTGCCCATATGTAGAACATGTAGGTCTGTGCTTGGCTGGCAACAGAGTGGGCGGATATGGCTACAAATAGTACAATGACTTGCATTTTCGATGGGATTTTATAATGGTAAATAGAACTAAAATGGTGTGGTCTTCAATGTCTGGCTATCTATATTTAACCGCTATGTCTTGTGTGTATATGCTACCACATTGGATTGAACACATGTAGTAGATACCGGCAGTCATTTTTTAGATCTTTAAACTGGGCAGTTAATTATGGTTAATCACACAGTGCTAGTTAAATGTAGAATAACACCCCTAAAAAAAACAAAGGTTCTATCTTGTTTACTTTTTTAAGATATTCACATTTTAAGATTTGTTTATTTACTTGAACCAAATTTAGCTTTAACTGAATGAAACATGAGGTGTTTTTGTTGTTGCTTGGCATACTTTGATTTTATTTTAAATATATGTCTATCATGTACGAAATTAAAGCTCATTAAGTGGTGTTTCTGATCGGATTTATTAATATATTAATAGCCTGTGTAACCAATGGTCATTCAGCGCCGAGCAAAACAAAACCCCATGCTTTGGTATTTATTCTGATTAATGCGATGCAAAAGAATGCGCTAATTGGGGAAAGTGCCTGTAATAAAGTGCCTTTTGGTGTGTTGTCTTAATATGCAGCCCAAGTAATGTTGGTATCAAAATGAAAAGTAAAGCTTTAGGTCATACACCCAAATAGGAGTTTTTAAGAACTAGCAACTTTTCATTATTTTCATACTCTCTTCCCGTGTTATCTAAAGGCCCTGTCACACTACGACATATAGCCTTAGCGTATGCCGACATATGTGATTTTGGGCCAACACGTTGCTGTAGATATTTGCTGTCACAGTACGGCGTCATCGCGTGCACAACGTTCGAAAATTTGCCAGTACGTCGGCATTCGTCAAACTTTTAAGCGGCAGGGAATAGAAATGGGCATACACGTAACTTATGCAGAACGTTTCTCTGACATATTGCTAGCGTATGAGAGCTTTCATGTGCCTTGCAAAACATTCGCAAAATGCTTGCAAACACGCACGGAACGCTGACCAACATTACATACGCTACTCCATCGCTAGAAGTATGGTGTATACGTTAAATACGCTGGAGATACGGCAGGCATACGTTCAAAGTACGTTAGGAGTACTTAATGCATCTGTTGGCTGTCCGCGGACTGCACATTCCCACCGGCTGAACATATGGCTAATATGCAGCACCGTATGCCGATGTATCCCGAACATACACATAGCGGATGTTCAACGTACGAGCCATACGTCGACACACATTGAACATTTTGAGCATGCACAATATTTCGGAGCCTCGACGCGCATCGACATAAGACAATGTTTACTGATGTATCCAGAATGTATACGCAATATACCCAACATACACATAATGTACGCCAACGTGTTGGTTGAAAATCACATACGTTGGTGGCGCACTTTGACGCGATACAGGTAGTGTGACAGGCCCTTAACGTATACGACATACTTCTGACGATGTAATAACGTATATAGCGTTCGCTGGCGTTCTGCGAATGTTGTGCAAGAGTTTTTCGCCGGGAGCACGTTACCCGTATGTTGGCCATACGTTATGATACGTTATGATACGTTCTCATATGGTAGCATATAGGTTGGACATACGTTCAGCATCCGTTCAGCACGTTGTGTATACGGTATGTATACTCTACACAATCGCTAGCAATAGGTCGGACATACATTCTGTATACTTTCAGTATGTTGTGTATACGGTATGTATACGTCCAACATAGCCACCCCCCCGACCCTCCACGCTGAAAAGTTCGACGAGTCTCGGCGTATTGGGACTTTACAAATTTAATTCATCCATTGGGCATACGCTGATGCAACACGCCATAGTGTGACAGGGCCATAAGTAGGCCCTACTGCCGGTACCTACATGTAGGTGTGCTGAGGGGTAAATTCCATCAAAGAAATGGCTCAATGCAGGGTTATCTGAAACCAAAGGCTTACTGATAACCTTTGTTGCACAAGTTGTTTGGATGACTTGTTTAAATTCAGGTAGCGATAGTGTTGCTGATAAGAATAACAGTAAAAAACAATATAACATTTTTTTTTATATTAATCGGATATTGTCTGATATGGGGACCAAGGGACTGGGACGAGTATTGATCGAGATAAAGTCGCGTATGATATGTATGTTGGAGGCCCGACGGGTTCTAAAGCTAGTCATCTTTATTAAATGAGCAATTTGGATTAGTAGATGGTGAAAATAATATAATTTAAAAGAATTCAGATAGTTGCTACGATGATATCCATGGCAACAGCCAGTATCTGACAAATCTGATACCATTGATATTGGTTTTGTCCACACATATATGTGAACAAATACCTGCCAGCCAAAAATCTTTTATCCTAAATTATATCATATCTAGGCAAGTCCAATATCAATGGTATCAGACTGGTCAGGTATTGGCTGATGCCATGGATACAGAGCTGCCAACCATTACGATTTCTGTGGAATCATTACGATTTTCATTATGTCTTTCATTACGCGATTATGCCCGTACTCTGAAATACTATGGTAAATCCGCCTTTTTCAACTTGGCCCAAAACTCTTAGTCGTTTACTAGTGCACAAAGTGTAAATGAATGCCACAGGCAGCGGAAACACTCAAAAACTGTTTTGGCTATGACTAAAGGCGCAACATGTAAAAAAAACTTTATAACAATTGAGCCCATCCTGGGCCCGTATGCAGGAGTCGGTGGAAGCGGCTTTTGGTGTTAGCGCGTATCACCGTGTAGCTATTACCGACGTCAGGAACTGTGTCAAATGGTATGCAGGTGCGCGTAACACTTACATTATAGCTAAACGTGAAGTTATTTATAGATTTGGGAAATCCCTCCATTCGACAATATGAATAACGCCGCCAATGCGGTGGCGGCGTTAATATTGGTTCGAATTTAGGTATAGATTTTATTCTACATAAATTTCACTTATGGCCTATGTAATTATGTTAAAAATGACAGCATTTAATAGATTTGGCCCAAATATATTACCGCCGATACGGCGGCAACGGCGGTGGCCATGTTTAATTGATGCTGGACAGTATGGATATCGACGTCGCTACAGCGGCGGCGATTTGTTTACTTTACATTCGTCGATTCGAAAATATTAATATCGCCGCTGATCTGGCGGCAGCGTTAATATCGCTTCGAATTTAGGGTTAATTTGATCAAATTTCACTTATTGCATATTTAATTCTGTTAAATATGATAGCATTGAATAGATTTGGTACCTATCACCGCCTGTAAACCTGCAATTTTTCAGGGGTAGCTTAACACCGTTTAAGCTTTTGGTGTTAGGCCTATCACTGACTCATGCATACCACTTTTCGCCGCTACCCGGGAAATTCCCGCCTACCACCGTTTTGGCTCACTACCACCGAATACCACCGACTCCTGCATACGGGCCCTGTAGTTGTTTTGGTGTTAATAAGCCTGAACAAATGTGGTTTACCTTTTTTCATGTGTTATATGGAAAAGTGTTATGTGCGCAATACGTCGCGATTCATACAACATGGGGAATTCGCATGATAAAGATTACTCTTTCCCATTTTCAAATGTTGGCCGGTAATGTGGATATCATCGTAGCAACTGTGTTATCAACTCTGTCTGGATTTTTTTATTTATTGATTATGCGGATTTGACACTAAGCATTTATGACTGTTGATAATTGCTGCTCTCTTTGATAGACACAATATATTATGTAGATATATAGCATCTTATGAGCATTGCCAATTATTGTGCATCAATACTAGAGCTAGAGACCTCATGGCTGTATAGATATCTGTTAAGATAGCTGTATAGATATCTGTTCTGTACATCAAATACTGCCTGTAGTGTGGTGCATTAAAAAATAACCTAAGGTACTAACTGTAGTATAACTTCTTCTTCTTCGCCCGTTGAGGCGTCAGCGCCCATCCACACAAACACCTCCTCAGCCGTGTCGTAGATGAACGTGTCGCCTACCGCCCAACTTTGGGCATAGGCCACGAACAAGGGCTCTCCAGTTTTCCCGGTCCTGGGCCTTGAGTTTCTTGTTTGTGATTCTGTAACATTGTTCTTTTTCCGGGGTGGGGTTGTTGGCCCAACCCCCAACCTGGAGGACCAGTTGCTGCTCTTAGTCTGTCCTCTACCGTGAGTCCTGCATGGCTTGGTTAAACCTGCAAGGGGGCTAGCCCCCGCCGGTATAGCTCTCATGCTCACGGAGGCACACAAGCCTCCCCACCACGACAAGGTAGCAACACATTGGGGGGATAACTGCTTTATGACATTCATTTTTGACCGACTTACCCATTTTACCTCTTGGTAATTAAGAGTTTAAAAAGAAGAATGTGTGGGGAGGTAATGAGGGGCACACAACCCTTTTTAAAAGGTACTTGATGCTTTATTACTTTTAGTAAGATCTCATTGAAAGATCCAGTCTGGCTATGTATGTATGCCTTTGAGAATACCCCACTTGAGTTTCAGTTAGCATAGTATGGGATTTGGACCAAGTGAAACTCAAGGACACATGTAGAGTAAGAGTACTAAGTAAAGTGTAGGATCCCTGTGCGGAATCCTAGCCAAGTCAAACCAATGACTTATCAATTTTGTACTTGTCGCTACTTAGCTTGGCACTTGGCATTAATAGGACATGGACTAGTTATGACAGTATCAGGATATTGGGGCATGGGGCATAGTGCCAGTGGCCTGGTCTACCAGTGGGGCAGCACTATAAAGCCGCTATAAGTGCGCAGTCTTACAGATGACCTTAGATGTTGCTAGAACGTAAGACAACAGTAAACAAGCATGTAGAGTTTGAGAAGCATGGGGATGGGGAGGGGGTCTAAGGGATCGCAGGCCTATTTTGGCAGGTATATTAAGAACTAAGGCATCATGGATGAAAGATGTCCGCGATTCCGCGGATTTCCGAGATTTTTCAATCCCACAGCACCATCAGTGTATACTAATATGTGGTCCAGACGCCGCAGCACTATCAGCATATACTACTAATAAATGTTCCAAATGCCGCAGCACTATCAGCGTATACGAATATACATATGAAACCTGACTGCCAGACATTTTCCGCGATTCCCCGTCAATGCTAAACCTATGGGAGAATATGCGCATTTCCGCTTTTTTTCCCGGAGACCACTTTCATCCCTGTATATATGCAGCAATCCAGAAAATCTATGTTCCTGGTTCCGTTGGTCATTGAGTCACGCCTGAAGCTGAGACCCAGCATGGTGGGTCCCAGCTATAGAAACAGGATGCTATCGATTTGATTTTTAAAGTCTATTAACCTTGATTTAATCAATTTAAAACTTCGAAAGTAGCGAGCTATGGTAGATAAGTATCTGAACAATATATTTAGCTGTTTAGGTTGTAAAAGCATGTGGCTAGGTCCATAACCCAGCCTTCCAATATTTCTGCGGAAGTAACTACACTAAAACCTCTCTAAATCGACCGACCATGGGACCGACTTTAAATGGTCTATTTAGGAGGTGGTCAGTTTAGGAAGTGTTTTTATCGTTACAATGGTATTGTATGGGCGATCGCTTGAGATCCAAATAAAGCGCTCGATATAGGGGAGTGGTCGATCTGTGAAGGTGGTTGGTTGGAGAGGTTTTATTCTACAGTGGACCCTGTTGCATGCATGCATGCATGCAAGGGTTGGTGGTTAAGTGGGAGTTGGCTGTCCTCATTAAAACTGCATAGTCCAATGAAAGCATCAAATTTCAAAGACAAAGCAATTATCTAGATTTTATTCTACATATCTAAGTACACACCAGACGGGATGGCCGAATGACTTAGAGCGTCCGTCTCCCGTGCTGGTAGATCGTGGGTTCGAGGCCCGGTCGAGTCAAACCAATGACTTTAAAATTGATACTTGTCGCTTCCTAGCCAGGCGCTCGGCATTATTAGGATAGGGCAAGGACTGGTGTGCTCAGTGTCAGGATAATGTGACTGAGTGGGATACCAGGTCATGGTGCCGGTGGCCTGGTTTCCCAGTGGGACAGCACTATAAAGTTGCCATGAGTGCGCACTGTCACAAGTCGGTACCCGTCCTGATATGACCTTAGATGTTGCTAGGATGTAAAACAACAACAACAACAACAACATATCTAAGTTAAGCCCCAGTCACACTATGGCTTGCGACCACTTTGAACCAAAGAACCCACCTCTTTGCGATCAAAGTATTGGTTGCCGACCTCTGGGTGACCATTTTGGTCGCATGGTTTTTAGTGCAGTAGCTGCAACCTCCTTGCAACCAAAATGGTTGCAAGGAGGTCTGTGACCACTGAAGACCACTTTGCGACAAACCCTTTTTTTGTGGTCGCAAGCATTAATGAGACTGGGGTCTTAGATATCGATGCAGTTATTAAGCATTTGTTGTCACATAGACTTGAATACTGAGTCGATTTAATAGAAGTTGTTACTGCAAAAGCCTATCGTGTCAAAGTTTTGGTGCGCTTTCCGAAATTAATTTCGCATGTTTGCATTAAAAATTTTTTTTTAAAACGTTAGCTATTTGAAATAAAAGTTGCTTCAAACTAAAGTAAGGTAGGTTATAACTATCAACCTATTATATTTATCTAAGAAAATGAGAGAAATTTGAAACCATCGGACTATGCAAAGTTTATGGAATGGAAATATAATCGTAAACACAAAAGCATGCGGCATAATTTGGTATATAAGTATATATGTAACTAATTCTACTGTCGTGCATAAGTTGCTGTAAACCAATGACTACTATTTCTTCCTTCGCCTTTTGCAGCTAATATAGTGATAATGTACTTCTACAGAGTTTGTAATTATCAGCAAATGGGTGTCTTTGATACTCCCTGAACGAATTTGTAAATGTTTAATGTGTTACTGTCACAACTGAAATTATGTAACTTTTTAAGATATAATAACACTGAAACTTTTGATAATTCCACTATTTTTCAAACTGTCGGATATCAGCTTCGGCAGATATATGCATAGTATTATTGGTAGTTGAGACAAAGATTACCATTTTTTAAACCTCAATTTTCCTTCGTAGAAAATGTCCATTTTTTAATCCTATTTTGGAAGCACCATAGAAATGTGAGTGGTTTTTCTGTGGCCCATTATGTCAATCATCCATAGCTGAACCGATGGAGTGTGTCCAAAAATAACTCCCAAGCACTGGGCCTCAGTGCTAAGGCCATATCTGGACAAATGCTTTCCCTGTTTTGCCAACCGGACGCGGTGGCCTGATCGGTAGAGCTCAGGATTCCCGTGCGCGATATCGGGGTTCGATTCCCGGTTGAGTCAAATCAATGACCTATAAAATTGATACTTGTCGCTTCCTAGCCAGGCGCTCAGTATTATTAGGATAGGGCAAGGACTGATTTTCGCAGTATCAGGATAATGTGACTGTGTGTGATATTGGGTCATGGTGCCGGCGCCCAGGTCTCCTATTGGGGCAGCACTATAAAAGTCGCCGTGAATGCGTACTGTCACAAGTCGGTACCCGTCCTGATATGACCTTACATGTTGCCTGGACGTAAAACTCCAACAACCAACCAACCGTAACATGTTTCTTTTTTTTTACTGAATTAAAATGTAAAAAAAACTAACTTTTTTTGTTTGTTTTAAATGTTTTGACGTGGGTGTTGAGGTGAGCAGCTGATTATGAGACTGTGCCATGAGTATGCACTGTCACAAGTCGGTACCCGTCATGATATGACCTTAGCTGTTGCCGGGGCGTAAAACTCCCATAACTAACCAACCAACCGCAGCTTGCCTTTTTTTCAGATTTTGTTCAGATTTTTTTTTTTTCCTTAAAATTTTTTTTTTGTTTTGAAGTGGGTCCTGAGGTGAGCAGCTGATTGTGAGACTGTGCTTGCAGGTCGGGCTCTCTGAGCCATTCATGGCGCGTGCCCGAGAACCAGGCGGCATGCTGCGGCATCATGTCCCCAGTACGCCGCACCTTCTGCCTCATCACCCTCTTCGACTTCATCCTCACCTTCATCCTCTGGGTGATCCACGCTAAGGTGAGGTGGCAAGCCGTCCTTGAAGAGGGTTCGTACGGGGTCCTTGAAAACCTGGAAAGTCTGGGAATTTGATAATTCAGGATTCCAGGCCTGGGAAGTCCTGGACTTTGTCTAACGATCATTGAAAGTCCGTGAAAATGGAAAATTCTTCTTCTTGTGATTCTTGTGTTGGTTCTGGGATCAGTCCCTGGGCCACCATGGATGGCCGCCCGCTGTGATGGACTCGCAGCCACCACCTTCCTGCATCTGCAGGGCGTCTGTGAATCTGGCCATGTCTAGAAGACTCTTTGTTTCAGCTCTCCTTTATGCAGTGTAGCCTTGAATCTGAGGCTCGTCTGGAACCTTTGCCAGCAATTTATCGAGTTGTCATGACCATTATTTTTGTTAAAGCCTATTTTCGCCGACGTTGCCAAACTTCAATCAGCGATGTTTTGTATTGAAAATGATTATTGTGGGTTCGTTATACTGCCTCTTGATTTTTATATTAAAACCATACATATAGTCATTGTTATTTCTCATGCTTATTCACAATTCACATCTTACCCAGTGTTTCTGGGCACTATAATTTAATAAACATCTTAGACATGTCCTGGAATTTTGCACTGGAAGGTCCTGGAATTTGATATGTCAAAATGGGGTTGAGCCCTGTTTAAAGTTGCAAAGTCCGATGGTTTTGAGTTTCTGTCATTTACTGAGATAAATAAATTAGGTTTATCATTATAACCTACCTTAATTTAGTTTGAAGTAACTTTTATTTTAAATGTCTAACTTTTGAGATATTTGAATTGCAAACACCCCAAATTAATTTTGGCAAGCACACCAAAACTCTTGACACCATAGCAGGCATATGCTTCTGCAGTAATGGGTTCTATTAAATCACCTCAATATTCCCTTCTGTGTAATAATAAGTGCACCAGTATCTAAGTTAGATATTGTCATGGGGGTGATGAAAATGGGGAATATTGCATTGCGTCTAGAGCGGAACTCGAACCCACATCTCTTTGCATATCGGTGTCGCGGTTTAGATTCTCAGTGGGTTTAGAGTCCAGGCTTGGGGTTCTGCGCATGCGTGTATTCGATAACACGACCCGGGCAACTTGGTTCACCCGAGTTACTAGAAAATCAAATAGAACACCGCGAGTGGAGTTGACAAATATATGTGCCGTGTGCAAAAAGTCCTGACCCCAGCTTGGATGGGGTTGGCTAGGAGCGATGACGTCACATATGTGCATCAAAAAGCTCGACTCACCCAAGTTGATTAATCGAATACGCTGAAATTGCCATATATGTTAATATGAAGTTCTGGATGTATGTTTGATTTCCAAATTCCATATTACACAAATGATCTTAATTTATTGCCTAATTGTAGGTCAAACGGGATGGCCGAATGAATTGAGCATCTGTCTCCCGTTTTGGGAGATCGTGGGATTCGAACCCTGGTCGAGTCAAACCAATGACTTACAAAATTGATACTTGTCACTTCCTAGCCAGGCGCTCTGCATTATTAGGATAGGGCAAGGACTGGTTGGCTCAGTGTCATGATACTGTGACTGAGTGGGATATAAGGCCATCGTGCTGGTGGGCTGGTCTCCTAGTGGGGCAGCACTATAAAGTCTCCCTTGCTGGTTGCGAATTACCCATGTTGCCAAAGCAACATGAACAATGTCTTTTATTTCCTTCTCTTCTCTGTCCTTAGGTTGGCCAAGGTTCGTTTTTGACGACTTTCCTCCATGAAATTGTTCACTATACATTTAGGACATCCCTATTCGACATTGTGGTAAGTTGAGTTGAGTTTTTATTTAACCACAAACATGTAGTAAGGTGACTGTATGGCTTCTCCAAGGGGTGAGCTTCCAGCCGAACAATCAATGCTAATTTGAGAGGATTGTTGGTGTTATGTCAACAGTCAATTTGGTGTTAGTGCTACGACGGTGGCACTAGGTTTTGTTCACTGAATTAAACCAAAAAAATACTAAGATTCAAAAGAGATGCACACCCCCCCAAAAAAAAGCTTGTGATGAGGAACAAAAAGTAGGCGTGGGGAAGACCAGTCGTCTGTGACTGGGATTTCCCCTGCTTGGGACAACTAATGTACCAAACAAAAATAATGAGAGACAAAAAGTGTTCACACTTCCTGTCTACCATTCGCTATATCGCTATAAATATAAAAATATGCCAAATAATTATTTTTTTAAATAAAATGTTAAGACAATTTTCCTCGGGATATTCATAATTATCCAAGATTTTAGCAGTCATTGCAAGTTCTTTTGAGTCGTCATTTAGTTAATTCAGTTAATCAAATATTAACCTGGACAAGCGTAGTAATACAACTAAGAATCATGGACGGGTACAGTTTAAATTGTTGAATGCAGAAATTTATGTTTATTACGATACAAAAATATATATTTTAAAGCTTGGCAATACACTGGCTAATTTAAATTACAGCACTTTAGTTCTTACCTTTAACTCTTAAGAATTCCTGAAAGAATTTCACACTGAGCACTTTCACAATTTCGCTAATGGTCATAGTTAGAATCTATAGATGGTCATTGTTAGAATATATAGATGGTTATTGATAGAATCTATAGATGGTCATTGTTAGAATATATAGATGGTCATTGATCGAATTATTAGATGGTCATTGATATAATCTATGGATGGTCATTGTTAGAATCTATAGATGGTCATTGTTAGAATCTATAGATGGTCATTGATAGAATCTATAGATGGTCATTGTTAGAATATATAGATGGTCATTGATAGAATCTATAGATGGTCATTGATAGAATATATAGATGGTCATTGTTAAAATATATAGATGGTCATTGTTAGAATATATAGATGGTCATTGTTAGAATCTATAGATGGTCATTGTTAGAATATATAGATGGTCATTGTTAGAATCTATAGATGGTCATTGTTAGAATCTATAGATGGTCATTGTTAGAATATATAGATGGTCATTGATAGAATCTATGGTACTGAAAGAAGCCTTGATTTTAATCGAAGAAAATTATGGGAAACATTGATCGACAGCAAAGACATTTTGTCAAAGAAGACAACATTTAGTCGCATCAGACGACATTTAGTCACATCAGACGACATTTAGTCAAATCAGACGATATTTAGTCAAAGCAGACACCATTTAGTCACATCAGACGACATTTAGTCACAACAGATGACATTTAGCCATAGCAGACGACATTTAGTCGCAGCAGACGACATTTAGCCATAGCAGACGACATTTAGTCACAGCAGACGACAGTCCGCACCAAATTGCCATGTTGAAGATATGAAGATACAAACACAAATCCGGTTGTGTGCCTGTAGTGAGGCTGTCTCCTTTTGTTCCTTGCGTAGCTGTGTGCGGCGTGGCGATTCGTTCCGTTGCTGCTGGCCTATGCACTCTTCAGGATCAACAATCCGTGGGTCGTGGCGGTGAGTATGTTCACAACAGAATGTGTCAGTTCTACAGGGCTGAAAGATCCCCGGTGATTTGACAGATTCCTGCCATTTTTCGGATTTCGGCGATTGTTATTTTTGTCATTGATATTCACAACGAAATTATTTCTGATTTGGTTGGGCCAACATCTCGCGCACCATAGCTTGTGACCGGACGCGGTGGCCAAATCGATAGAGCACAGGTTTCCCGTGCGGAAGATATGATTGAATAATACTAAGAGAGAAAACGAGTTGAATACTAAGTACTGGCGTTCTCTGTGGCGGAGTGGTTAGAGTGTCTGACGTTTTTCTAGGTCAGACTCCTAATCTGAGGGTCGGCGGTTCGATTCCCCGTGCCCCCAGCTCTGCCAATTTGGATTTCCACCGCTGTGTATAACTTACAGCGTCATCAAAGGCCGGTTGCTCTCATACCATGTCTATGTGGTGTGGGAGGTTAAAAATCCCTTGGGTTGGTAAAAGTGTAGGCTCGGGCTTTCTATCGACCAGCAGTGGAATGAGGAAGACCAGTCGTCTATGACTGAAATTTCCCCTGCTTAAACAACTAATGGAAAAAAAAATCAATATGTCTGGCCATTGCTGCCGACATGGCCATATGGGTTCGTTCTCTGGAACTGTTTATCAATGGAAGCCAAAAGTGAAAACATTCCAAATAATGGCAGAAAACATTCCAAATAATAGAACCCATATTCATATGAATGTTTACGCGTTGTGGATATGTCAGAATTTAAAAAACACGCTATTTAACTTTTAGATTTTGATCTTGTGCAAGTTAAGGACTATGTTAAAATGTCCTGCAAAACTTGGAAGTTAAACACATATCCAGAACATCATTTTAACATACAGGATGCATTCAAACAGGATTTGATTGATTACAGTTAAGCAAACAAAATTGTCTTACAAGAAAAAAAAATGAAAGAAAAAGTCTGTCAATTTTGATGTAAATGTGAAATATGTAAATTTTCACTTCAGCACAAAATCGTATACATATAATTTTGATACATTTTGTGGGATAGATTAAATACATATAGTATTGATGACATACTTAATACACAGAGGCAGCAATAATTATTTGACCCGCTATTAAAAAAAGACAGAATTAATTATGTCCATCGTAACATGGACACCAAATATGTGGTACCCAGTTTCAGAGAACGACCCTCATAGCAACCACCAATCAAATGTGTTCTGTGGTAAGAGCTAAATGGACTATTAATTACAGCATATTGTTTAAGGATCCATTGCCATAATTAATTATGCTATTTACCTTTCTTCCAGGTCACCACGATGGGAACATGTATCTTCTTGCTGGCCAAGGTGTTTATGTTCGCTGTGAGTAGAATAACATTCATATTTATCTACTACTACCGGACGCGGTGGCTGACGTGATAGAGCGCACGCTTCCCTTGCGGAAGGTCAGGAGTTTGAAACCCGGCCAAGTCAATCCAATGACTTACAAAATGTATACTTGTCACTACCTAGCCTGGCACTTGGCATTGCTAGGATAGGGCAAGGACTGGTTAATGTGACAGTGGGGATTTCGGGTCATGGTGCTGGTGGGCTGGTCCCCCAGTGGGGGCAACACTATAAAATCGCCATAAGTGCGCGCTGTCACAAGTCAGTAGCCGTCCTGATATGACCTTAGATGTTGCCAGGACGTAAAACTCCAAGCAACCAACAGGGTCATTGTGCCAGCGGCCTGGTCTCCCATGGGGCTATGAGTGTGCACTGCCATATAAATCTGTACCTATCCTGATATGACCTTAGATGTTGCCAGGATGTAAATCCCCAACAAATATATCTACTGCTGTGCAAGGCATACTCGGACTTCAGTAATTTGATGGAATCTTTTCAGAATAGTCAGGTGAAAGAAACTCATACAGAACGAGAACTGTCATCAATGCAATGGTATTGCAGTTTAATTATGTTGATTTTGTTGTTACGTGTCCACTTTCTGCAAGAGGAAGAATTTCCTTAAGGCTGTGACTGCTGGGTATTTGCACTAGCTGATAGCCCAGTCACATGAGGCATGCGTTTGCTTACGATCGATTCACGACGTCAAAATGTCCTCATTACGCCCTCCTTATGTGCTGGCACCAACCTCCCGGCTGCTGCATTTACAACCTCCTTGCGACCAGTTCGGTTGGCGCCATTAAAAAGTGGTTGGCGACCTGGCACTGCCAGGTCACCGACCCCTTGGTTGGCGAGTTGGCGGTGCCAACACATGTAATGCCACTCTTACCATATGGTCAGGGCCGCCCTCACGCCAACCACGTTTTTGAATCAAAGTATCGAGTGGGACACTGGGTGGTTGGCGGCCTTTTGGGCATAAGGAGGTTGGCGGCGAATGCTGGCTCTCGTGTGACTGGGCTATAAGCAATCATGGTTTTTGCCAGCAGGTAAACTGGGTAAACTTCCATACCCTTAAATTTTCTGATGGTACGATTCTGTACCCTCAAATTGTTGGGATAATTTTTTTGTTTTTAAAGGTTCTTCAAGGAGGCAAAGACGAACAAAGCATCTAGACCCCAACTCCTACCCACATTCTGGGTACCCTCAAATTATTCTCTTACCGTAGATTAATGTAGAATTATTATATTATTTCAGTTTCCTGAAGAGCAAGACATCATAGGCTATCTACTACTCATCATTTCATTTGTGCTGGCCTGGGCGGAAACGTGGTTCCTGGATTTCAAAGTTTTGCCGCGAGAGCAAAAGGCGCGAGAGCGAGGTAGGTTGGGTTGCGCACTAGATACCGCTAATTCTTCGCACTACCCAGCATGCACTCACACACCGCATCCTGTACTAACCGCCTTCCGTCTGCAGGGATGAAAGATCTCCGCAATTTTGTATATTCACCGATTAACGCTCACAAAATACTAATATATATGACAGCGATTGGTTAGTCTGAATCCTATTCTTATATGATGTTAGATATTGCTAGAACATAAAACAGAAGAAGGAGTTTGGCATGGGGGATAATACAGTCACAATAAGGACAGTTGAAACCTGACTTCCATCACTTTCCCCCCACGATTTCCTGACAGCGATAATCCTATGGGGGAGAAAATCAGCATTTTTGTGGAAATTCGCTGTTGGTGGAATAACAATGGCTTGGTTGTGCCTGAACCCACTAGGTGGCGCAAGGATCTCGGCTTGAGTTCCGCTTCTTCTTTTTTTTTGCCGGAGACCACTTTCATCCCTGCAGCTGCAGCAAAACGCGGGCCTTTGTTGCGGTTTCGGAGGCACACCAGTTTGCCAGGGACACATCCATTCAAATGCATTGTCAACGGCCGTGAGCAATTCTTCATACAGAAAAGTCTAATATCTCTCAAATTACACCACCTAGAAACAAATCGCTTGGTACACATATAGAAAACATCTTTACCATAAAGATTATATTAAATTTATAAGGTTAGGGTTCTTGATTTCTATTAATTTTGAATAAAACTAATGTTTTGCACTGGGCGTACCATCAAACTCAAGGCATTGTCAATGGTCGTGAGCAATCTTCATACAGAAAATACAGCAAAAGTGAAATATCTCTAAAACGACACCACCTAGAAACAAATCGCTTGGTACACATATAGAAAACATGTTTACCAAAAACATTATATTAAATTTATAAGGTTAGTGACGATGCTGTTCGATTTTGATGAATGCGCAGAAGGGATGTGTCCCTGGCAAACTGGTGTGCCTCGGAAACCGCAACACCTTGTATGACGGGGCCGAAGATAACCTCATATATGATTGGCCAAGGGTTTAAGGTCTTGTGCAGTGAACCGGGTTTGTGGTCTTGTATAGGTAGATAGCCCAGATAGAAAGTATTGCACTGTGGACCCGGGGTGGTTACCAAGGAAACTGGTCACCATGTTTATCATTGTTCAGCACTAATTCAGTAATTGGATTATTGTTATTCTGGAGTTGTTCACATTGGGGTAATGGTCAGAAGGTTATTGCCACTGGCAATATCGTATTATTATACGATTCTTATCATTATTATATATTGTTATTATTTATTTCATAACCGGGCGCGATGGCCGAATCTGGCTTCGCGTGCGGAAGGTCGGGAGTTCGATTCTCGGTCGAGTCAAACCAATGACTTATAAAATTAATACTTGTCGCTTCCTAGCCTGGCGCTCGGCATTAATAGGATACGGCAAGGACTGGTTGGCTCATCAGTGTCAGGATAATGTGACAGTGGGATATCAGGTCATGGTGCCAGTGGCCTGATTTCACAGTGGGGCAGCATTATAAAGTTGCCATGAGTGTGAACTGACACAAGTTGGTACCCGACGTGATATGACCTTAGATATTTGCCAGGACATAAAACTCCCAACAACTAACCATTTAATTCTTTGTTATTATCATTATTATTACATATTGTTCTTATTATTTATTGTTATTATAATACAGATGTATTCTTATCTTAAATCTGATACGTAAACTTACTGTAGCTAGATTGATGGCCCTAGTCTAGATGGGTTCTCCATAATGGGATTATTGTAGGGCTTAAATATCTAATGCTTCCTGTGGTGCAGCAGTTTAGAGGTAATAGTGTATAAGACTGGGAGTAGTTTACTACAATAATTCCCCCAATAGAAGCCGCGGCTTGTATTGATTTCTTTTGGGATTTTTTTTTTGTAGTGAGATTTTAATGGATTTTCTTTTAAAGTTGCATAGTCCGATGGAGTTTTGGATAAATAAATATATTAGATATTAAATATATTTTTTGTTAGCTTCATCATTATAATCTATCTTTCTTTAGTTTGAACTGATTTCTATTATAAATAATTAGCTTTTGAGGTAATTGAAACCTACAAAATTATATTTTATGTGCAAGTCGAAATACTGGAAATCACAGGCTTCAGTAGTGACAGTTAAATTGGCTTATTCCTTTTATGTGATAAAAAATGTTTACTGAGTGCACCAGTTTCTAGGCAGTGACGTGGGGTGGGGGGGGGGGGTGATACACATTCTTTTGGAAATGTAATGTTCTCAAAAGAGTGTGGTCTTTATATTTGGCAATGTCAAGGTGCGACTTCTATTACGTGTTGTATAGTGGTTGCATGCCATCAAAGCAGTGAACACTGAAGAGGAACTGAGAATGACATCCGTCCAACATAGCCAACCCCATTACATCATTTTGCAACGCTAGACAAGGTAGAGGGTGCTACTTTAGCGTGCGGTCTACTGGGACTTCAACCCTACCCCGAAACCCTACAAAGTTAGTTAAATAGGGATCATAGAAGACCCCATCTGACCTGACTTGACCTACCGGTAGAGCGCAGGCCTCCCGTGTGGAAGGTCGGGAGTTCAATTCCCGGTCGAGTCAAACCAATGACTTACAAAATTGATACTTGTCGCTTCCTAGCCAGGCACTCATCATTATTAGGATATTAGGACTGGTTGGCTCAGTGTCAGGGTAATGTGATTCAGTGGGATACCAGGTCATGGTGCTGACAGCCTGGTCTCCCAGTGGGGCAGCAATATAAAGTCACCATGAGTGCACACTGTCACAAGTCGGTATTGGGGTTGATATGACCGTAGATGTTGCCATGACCTAAAACTCCCAACAACCAACAACCCAGTGGGGAAGCACTATCAAGTCGCCATGATTGTGCACTGTCCCAAGCCGGTGTAGCAGGAAATCGCAAACCCCCACTTGTGATTTCCTAGTAAATCGCAAACCCCCATACCATATATGGGCATGGGAGTTTGCCAATTACTAGGAAATCACATATCCCCCCGGGACATCGCAAATCCCCCATGTTTGGCAGTCTTAAAGCAAGCACATGTGCTTTGTGCAGGTTTGTTTTGCTTTTCAAATTACCACAATGCACCATGACGCTGGAATTACAAAAATTGTAAAAATTGTATTTATGTAAGCATGATTAAGCCACATTTATTTTTATATAAGGGGGATCCCTCACAAGATGGATTAATTGATTATTTTTAATTTCATGCCTGTCACACCAAGGGCCATATTCACTGTGATCACTCACAAGAAGGATAGGGGAACAGGTCAATTTTTGTCAAAGATACTAGACTATATCATTAAGAAAAGCCAGTACAACTATCTGTATCATTATCCTACATGATGCTGAAGGGAATAAAGGCCATTGTGACCAGGCTACCGTTTTCAGCGCATGTGCGGTCGGAATTACGAAGTGGACTATTGCAAAGATGTTTTCATTAGGATTAATCCATCTTGGTCCTCCTTGAATCCATTTTATCCCCCTAGATCTGGTAGAAGTTCAAAGTCAAACATATAGCTGCCATACTTGGGGTGATAAATGCTACAAAGCATGGGGGGTTTGCGATTTCCAGGGGGGGTTTGTGATTTCCTAGGAAATCGCAAACCCCGGGGTGTGTGATGTCCATGGGTTTGCGATTTCCTGCTACACCGGTACACATCCTGATATTACATTAGATGTTACCAGGATGTAAAACTCCAACAACGAACCATCCACCCAACTGGGACTTAAACCATACCCCTAACCCTACAAAGCTAGTTAAATAGGGATCATAGAAGACCCCATGTGACTTGACTTGACCTGTCTATTAACTAACTATTTAGGTCTAGGGCTAGCGCTAGTGCTAAAGTCCCGGTAGACTGCACGCTAAAGTAAGACCAACTAGAGTATCTTTACAAAATGTTATAATGATTAGGTTCTGAAACAATCCCTCCCCCCCAAAAAAAACTCTAAACGCACCAAAAAAAACAAAAAAAATCCAACAAAAAATTCTTTTTTTAAAACATTTTTTTAAATATTTTTTTTTCTTTAATAAATCACCACAAATTAGCTTCGTGAAGTTTGAAATGGCCCATTCCCGAGTCATGTCACATTTGATTGGTGTGCTTCCTTCAATCCTTGTAAACAAGCCGGTGTATGTTTCTTGTTGCTAGCGGACGCTCGACCCTGGCGCCTAAACTGGTCTCAACGTATAACCTTGGTCGTTGTTTTGGCACTGTTCATTGTCCCACGTAAGCTACACGATATGCAACTTCCTGTCTGGTGCCATGGTCAGCCGCAGTGGATTCTGGGTGTTGCCTTTGTCATATAAGCATTTTCCTTTTTTTCCCTTTCATTTCTTTTGTTTAAAGAAAAGGAAAAGATGAGGCTCTACTTATGTCTAACAACTACTGAGTTCTGGTACGATTGCACATTACCCAAATCATTGAAATCCTTTATAGGAGGAATTTGGAGTTCCAAAAGAATGTTTGTTTTCAATTTTTAAAGAAAATTACATAATTGAGTCAAATAAAAAATCTTTTTTACGGGTATGTTTGCAATTAAAAATTTTTTTTTTTTTTTACAAGGCAACCTCTTGTTTTTGTGTTTTTTGTCCTGCTTGACGTGTGCACACTGGACCGGAAGTACAAGTGCTTTTCAGGATCCCAAATTGGCTAGATTTTAAGGGAGCCTGTGGCGGAATGAAGCTGGTTTCGGCACCAGTTGCTTCAATGTAGCTTAACCTAGTGGATTAACACCCTCCCGCACTCCCACCCCCACCCCCACTTGCCTAACCGCCTAACACCTTGCTTCAGTGCGGACCTCTTGAGAGCTAACATTTATGCACCCGCTAGGTGGCAGCACAGAGAAACCAGGTCCAAATGACATTTCATATATTTTACACATTTGTAGCCAGCCGAAAACGTGCAGGCTTCTCACAGATCCTTGAAAACCCTTGAATTTCGAAAGAACATTCAAGAGTACCCGTAAACCCTTGAATATCGCCTGTTTTCACATAAAACCCGTGAAAATTCTAATTTCTAAAAAGCCTCGCCTTTTGTGTTGCTAGTGTCAACCTTGTCACAGAAAATGATTTAGTTACTTAATTATAGGGTAAACGAAAACATATGTTGGCGGGAAAACATTGAAAACCTTGCACCTTGTGGTACATTTTGAACACAAAAAAACCCTCGAAAAACTTGTGTGTGAAAGTACCCAAAACCCTTGAAAACCCTTGAATTCTATTTTTAAATGGTTCTATTGTCAAAATTAAACATCTATCATGGCCCCTTTGACCCTGTTTGTCCTTATGACGAAAGAAATAATTATAATTATACAAATTCAGATACGCATCCAGGTTCTATGGCATAAAACTCAGCGACAATCAACCAACCAATTAAGCAATCAATCAATCAAAATCTATATATAGCGACAAAGATGGATGCGGATATGAGGCATTAGAACCTATATGAATCTGTCATCTGGCCAATGATGGAAAATAAATTTGTAAGATATAAAATTATATTATTAAAAAATAGCAGCCTATGGGGAGCTCTCGCCTGGCCAAATGAGAGTAAATTTCGAAATACAGAGTAATTTAATATAAAGTCGTCATGAGTACGCACTGTCACAAATCGGTACCCGTCCTGATATGACCTTAGATGTTGCTAGAACGTAAAACCCCAACGGACAAACAATCAACTATACCAGCGGTAAGTTTCGTTGAACTTTATATATATATACATTATGTATACTAAGCCTGATGAGTCATATGTTGAAGATGATCCTGAAAATAATTTTACTGAGAAACAGACAGAAAATTGAAGAACAAATCAGTAACGTACAAAGTGGGTTTATATCTGGAAGAGGTACACGTGAAGGGATTTTCAATATGAGAATGATTTGTGAACGTTATTGTGAAGTGAACCAGGATGTTTATGCCTGCTTTATTGACTATGAGAAGGCCTTCGACCGAGTCAATCATGAACTGTTAATCAAATGTTTACAAGATATTGGTGTCAATGGCAAAGACATTAAACTAATTGTGAACTTATACTGGACACAACGTGCATTTATAAAAATGGAGCAGGGCCTATCGGATGAAGTTATGATTAAACGAGGAGTTCGACAGGGGTGTGTATTGTCACCATGTCTATTTAACCTGTACACAGAGATGATTTTCAGACACATTGAAGATTGCAAGGGAGTGACAATAGGTGGCATGAACATCAACAATCTTAGATATGCCGATGACAGTGTAATACTAGCAGACAGTGAGAAAAACCTACAAGATATAGTGAATAGAATCAATAAAGCTGGAATACTATTCAACATGAAGATGAATGCCAGGAAGACCAAAACAATGGTTATAAGTAAAAAGACAGATAAACCAAATGTCAATATAACCATAGATGGCACAAACATAGAACAAGTATCCGAATTCATATATCTCGGACAAAAGATTACAAATGATGGGAGATGTGAGGAAGAAATTAAAAGAAGGATAACAATAGCCCGAACAACATTCTCCAAAATGTATAGAGTGTTAACATCAAGTAAGATATTAATACAAACAAGGAAGCGTATTCTTCAGTGTTATGTGTGGTCTACTCTAATGTATGGGGCAGAGACATGGACAATCTCTAAGAAAATGTACAAACGTTTAGCAGCATTTGAGATGTGGACTTATCGAAGGATGATGAAAATATCATGGACAAAGAAGATCACCAACAAAGAAGTTCTCAGAAAAATTAAAAATAAGAAAAGCTTGTTTGCCACTATACAGACGAAGAAACTTATTTATTTTGGCCACATCATTCGTCAGAGTTCAATATACCGTACATTGTTGGAAGGGAAGGTGAATGGCAGCAGAGGGAGAGGGAGACCAAGAACATCATGGTTTATTGATTGATTGATATATGTGATGTATAATGCATGATGCGAGTATAAAGGTGCAGAAGGGAATTAACTCCTTGTTATTATTATCATGTGCTAATTATTATTAATATTACACTATATACTGTACTGCCTCCTCCATGTTTGCGACTGGTGGCGCCACCCCCGGCGCCACCCGGTACCTGCCTACCCTAAATACATAACTCGGTACTAAGCCTCTGGCTACTCGACGCCCAGGGAGAAGGAAACACATCCGGGTCCAGCAATTAGCATAAGCTACTCACAACGGGAGGATGTTTGTGGAGTAGCTCCTGCAGTTTTCTACATTACGACTGATTCAACCAGGTTAGTTTCGTTTTTGACGGCATACTTTGGTTTGATTTATGTGCGCAGTCATTTGTTTCAAGTTTGAGAACTTGATTGTGTTTTATTACGTAATTACAGGTAATTAAAGGTGTTTTTTGTAACATCTTTAGAACAATGCCGCCATTGTTCTTTGTATTTTTGCTGCCCATGGCCGAACGGAGAGATGTTTTGGTTGGAGCCACGAACATCATTAGGATTTATTCCTGGGTTTCTATTAGATTCACCATTTTTTCTGAGGTGTACCTCCGAGTCCCATAGTATTTTCCCCAACTTGTTGGCCATTAAAGCCACAGGTGGGAGAAGTTTATTGGACAGAGAGTGTGGGAGGGACCGCTACACTGGTCCCTACCCCTCGTTTGGTTACACTTGGTTCGCCATGTCGTTTTACCTACGACTGACACAAAGTTTTAATAAGTACTCACACCTGTGTTAAAACCGGTGTAAATACGGATTTAATACCAGTTTGGTCTCCCTTGAGTTGTTGCTAGTCTCACCTTCGCTATCGCAATTTTAATTGTGATTTTAACTGTTTTTACGGACATGCAATGGCTACGAAGCGCAGTAAGGTGGAGGCACCGATCGATAGTGAAGATGATGCGCCACCGGTAACGGGCCAAAGGTTGCAACAACAATCTCCCGAGCCACCCATTACAAGAAGACCCGCCAGGATTTTCGAAATGTCGAACTGGGCAGAGAGGATGCTCGTTTGGGACCAACTGACGCTACCAGGCCAGGGGAAGGGGTCAGAGGCAGTCGTTCGGGTGGAATGACGGGAACAGACCCTTCAAGAGTGAATTCACCATGCAGAACCCGTTTCCCCACCCAGGCAATAAGTAGAGGTCGCAACACAAACTCCTGTAAGCGATTTTAAGGCTGGGAATATTAAGAATTGCCTTAAGG
The DNA here is from genome assembly GCA_030323885.1 of Branchipolynoe longqiensis. Taxonomy (NCBI): domain Eukaryota; kingdom Metazoa; phylum Annelida; class Polychaeta; order Phyllodocida; family Polynoidae; genus Branchipolynoe; species Branchipolynoe longqiensis. The sequence continues at coordinate 5,474,050 of CM059199.1, forward strand.
AATGGAGGAAAATGACTGATAATCAGACTATTTTGAGTCTAGTGGAAGGGGTTAGAATCCCTTTAATGGAACAGCCAATACAACATCGGATACCATTTCCCTACCATTTTGCTGGCATGGAAAGGGAATCTTTGAATGAACAAGTTCTTAAGTTTTGTGAAAACGGCATTATTGAGCCAGTGCTTCATGTGTCTGGCGAATTTATTTCGAATATATTTTCCAGACCCAAACCTAATGGAGATATTAGATTGATTTTGGACTTAACAAAGTTAAACAAATTAGTCCAGTATCAACATTTCCAAATGTTTTCCTTAGAAACGGCTTGGGACTTGGTTATGCAAGACTCCTGGCTGGCTAGTGTGGATCTGAGGGATGCATAGTACACTGTGCCGATTTATAAACCTGATCGGAAGTTTCTCAGGTTTTGCTGGAATGAAGAGCTTTATGAGTTTACTTATATGCCGAATGGTTTAGCGTACGCACCATGTTTGTTCACAAAGTTGCTCAAGGCCATTTTCCCCCATATGGCTAGGAAAGGACATATTATGTTTCCTTATATTGATGATTTTTTCAATGTAGCACAGACACCGAGAATGTCAGACAGCAGTAGACCAGCTATGTGATACTTTTACAAGTTTAGGTTTATACACATCTCGTGGGGGTGATGAAAATGGGAAATATTGCACCTAGAGCGGGACTCGAACCCACATCTCTTTGCATTCCGGGCCAGTGTGCTAACCATTATGCCACCTAGGCTTCCTGATATCAACACACTACCCACGCCTACCTGTCTATGTAGTTACTTGCCTGAGAGGTCAGTGCAGACCACTTCACTTGTCCCCCTGGAATTGTAAGTCTCCTTAATGCTTACAATTACATACATACAGGCAATGCACTAACACATACATACACAGGGTAGGTTCAACAACCATACAGCGCAAAGCTTGTACAGGATCCTGATCACAGCAACCAGTGTCGTGGGGGTGATGAAAATGGGGATATATTGCACCTAGAGCGGGACTCGAACCCACATCTCTTTGCATTCCGGGCCAGTGTGCTAACCATTACACCACCTAGGCTCCCTGATATCAACACACTACCCATGCCTACCTGTCTATGTAGTTACTTGCCTGAGAGGTCAGTGCAGACCACTACACACGCATCAAACTAAATCAGTTTTCATACCTACAAAGGAATTAAAGTGTTTTGGTTTTTTGATTAACACCACAGACATGACCGTTTCATTAGCACTTAAAAAAGTGGAGAAGTTTACTACAATGGCTAACCAGCTGCTACAGTTAAGTAGGCCAAAGATTAGACAGGTTGCAGTACTGATGGGAATTATGATAGCATATGCCCCGGCTATTCTATATGGCAAAGCCCATATTAAGACACTAGAAATAGATAAGAACTTAGCGTTGGCTCCTTCTAAAGGAAAATTGAACACCCTATGACCATTTCGCCAGAAGGCCTACAAGATATTTTGTGGTGGTTGTCACATGTGGATAATTCACCTAATCCTATTAGAATGGGAGAACCCAACACGGTAGTAACGACTGATGCATCATTAGAAGGATGGGGGGCTCATAGGGACCAACAAGCAACTGGTGGACGGTGGTTGGAAGATGAAATCTCTGATCACATTAATTTACTAGAACTCAGAGCGATTTATTTGGGTTTACAGAGTTTAGTTTGCATACCTAAATATCATGTACAAGTATTAACAGATAATACAACAGCTATGGCTTATATTCAGAATATGGGAGGGACACGGTCCAAACCATGTAACCAATTAGCAAAACAAATTTGGGACTGGGCACAGGAACATGAAATATGGCTAACAGTAGCACATATCCCGGGCACTCAGAATACTTTGGCAGACAGGAAAAGTCTACATTTCCATGATCATTTGGAATGGTCGTTGAATCCTGATATTTTCGATTATATTTCTCAGAAATGGGTAAAGCCAGAAATTGACTTGTTTGCATCACAAAACAACAAAAAGTTAGAAAAATATGTATCATGGCATCTGGAGCCAGAGGCCTGGCGAGTGGATGCATTTTCTCTTATTTGGAATAACAAATTTTATTACATATTCCCACCATTCAGCATCATCAGCAGAGTGGCCAGAAAGATTAAGATGGATCGTTCGCATGCGGTACTATTAGTACCAGAGTGGGACACACAACCATGGCTAGCGGCAGTGGCATTGGGAGCGAAGGACGCATTCAGTTTTCCACGGGCAAAGAGAAATCTACAACATCAAGAGCCGCTAACAACCCACGGAGATGTGTCAACGACACCCCTTTTGGCATTCCTTTTCTAAGCAAACATTTGGAACAATTTGGCCTTGACAAAATTACACAGGAAAGGCTCATTTCTCACGCCTGGAGGAAAGGAACTGTTAAATGATATACAAGTTATTTAAAGAAATGGGGACTTCATTGTTTAATTAATGGGGTTAAGCCGTTAAAGCCTACTATAGCTCAGATTGTGCGTTTTCTAAGAATGCTAGAAGACGATGGATTAGGATTTGGAGCAATAAATGCAGCAAGATGTGCACTTTCAATCATTCTACCAAGGATAGATGGACAAACAGTTGGAAAGCACTAAATAGTGCATTGGTTTCTGAGATCAGTTTATGAGAGGAATCCACCAAAACCCAAATATAATAGGTTTTGGGATGTGTCTGTAATTTTTAAGCTTTTCAAGTCATGGCCTAGTAATAAGCATTTATCTATTAAAGAACTAGGATTTAAGTTAGCAGTCCTCTTACTGTTAGTTACGGGCCACAGAGGCCAAACAATTGTGCCTTTGTCTCTAAATGGACTAGAGATAGATGCCACGGAGGCAACGTTTGATTTGGACCAATTGCTGAAGTTGAACCATACAGGGGACCGTCAACACTGGACACTATGCAGCCCACTCAACGAGGGGGGGGGGGCATGGTCTCGAAAGCAAGACAGTTAGGAATCTCAGTGAAGAGAATCCTGGCGCACGCTGGCTGGAAGACGGCTAGATCGTTTGCAAAACATTACAACAAACAACTAGAGAAGTCAAGCGGCCTGGCGACTTGCTTACTCACCAACTAGAGAGACACGGCTGAGAAACACAACATTTTATTTTGCGATTAAACATTGTTGTTAAAGAATAGTAAAGGATAAAAAATGAGATTACGTAAAAGTCTCCCTGGGCTACGAGTACCCAGAGGCTTAGTACCGAGGTAAAATAGTATAGTTATACGAATCTTACCTGGGTACAGATGATGGATAACTGTTGTTTTCCCGAGGTACAAGCCTCGGTTGGTCATCGGCTAGGGCCCGGCCACCCAGCCCGCCATTCCAACCCTGCCACAATTATAACGTTCGCTTGTGCCGAAACGAAAAGATAATAGTATCCATATAATTTGGTATCATTTTTTATCCAAAATAAGTATGTAAAGATTGCTGGACCCGGATGTGCTTCCTTCTCCCTAGACCATGATTATCCGAGGCTTGTTGTACCTCTGGAAAACAACAGTTATCCATCTTCTGTACCCAGGTAAGATTCGTATTTAAACTATACTATATATAAAGTAACTATATACAGTAAAAAACCTCTGTAATTCGACCGACCATGGGACCGACTTTAAGTGGTTCATTTAGGGAGGTGGTCGGTTTAGAGAGTTAGAATATCCTTACAATGGTATTGTTGGAACCCAAATAAAGCGATCTATATAGGGAGTGGTCGATCTGTGGAGGGGTCGGTATAGAGAAGTTTGACTGTATATTTATATATATATATATATATATATATATATATATAATAGCTATATAGCTATTTTAATTTATTATGTACGATATATAATAAAAGGTTTGTTTAATTTATTATATATATATATATATATATATATATATATATATATATATATATATATATATATGTGGGTATATATAATAAAATAGCTTTACAGTGCTGATTATATTACCGTCTAGTTAGCCTCATTTCTATAGGCAATGAGCAGTGATATCCATTGATATGTACAGTAAAATCTCTCTAACCGACCACCTCCACAGATCGACCACTCCCCTATATAGATCCCTTTATTTGGGTCCCAAACGATCCCATTGTAACAATATTCTACCTCCCTAAACCGACTACCTCCCTAAATGGACCATTTAAAGTCAGTCCCATGGTCGGTCGATTTAGAGAGGTTTTACCGTAGTCCCATTTGGACCTAGTTGATGGTGCTGCCACCTGGAGAATAAATGTTCACACAGCCGCCATTTCAAACCACCCATGGGTTGTTTTAAGGGTCAGCCTCTCAGTGGCGGACAGTAGTACTTCGTGGTCTGTCCCGTATCATCTATTCCTTATTTAGAAATAGGGTGGGGGGTATCACCTAAATGGATGAAAGCTCTCCGCGTTTTCACCGATTTCCGCGATTTTTTTATATTCACCGAATAAGATTCACAAAATGCCAATATATATGACAGCAATTGGTTGGTCCAAATAGACTACATCACGGTTCCGACTGGGCATGCGCTGAAAATGGTGTTGGGAGCAAAGCAAAGGCGTACTGCCATTGAGTTTACCGATATGCGTAGGGCAAAGCTGGCATTCTATTCAAAATAAATAGAAATACATAACAATTTGGCACAAACATGGACGGAAGGATGCAAAATAATAATATAATGAATATGTTTAAGACACAACTCTCCATAATTAAGCATTTTGAGCTAAGAAACATACAATTTCAGTCACTTTACAGGCTGATGTTTACATCATCATTGATTAGCCAGAAGTAATTCTTCTTCTAAATATTAAAATGTCAAATGTGTAAACAAAAACTTGTTTCAAAGAAATATATAACCAATATCTGATTAACCCTACTCATTTTCTATTTCTAAATATGTCATTAACCATATGATATAAATAAAAACATGAATAAAATAAATAAAACTGACTGTGGCTATGGCTCTAACACTAGTCTAAGTGCCTAGATTTGTCTAAATCTAAATGCACATGGCATAAGATGTGCTGATTATATTGATGTAAATGCAATGCTGGATAAAAGATTAATATCTTAATTTATTATATATATTTTTTTAGTTGGTATTCTATGTTTCAAACAAGAGCTGAGATGAGCTGAAAGTAGCACATTTCATAACTGCACCCAGTGTATTAGCATTAGCCATGTGCTTCTCATGGGTATGTTTTGCTCTGACGCATCCCACAATGCACCACGCCGCTGGAACCGTGATGTAGTCTATCCCACTCTTATATGACATTAGAATTTGCTAGAACATAAAACCCAAATAAGAGTTTGGCATGGGCGATAGATAATACAGTCACAATAAGGACAGTTGAAACCTGGCTTCCGGCATTTTGCCATGATTCCCTGACAGTGCTAACTAATTGGGTGCAAAAATCCTCATTTCCTCAGAAATTCACTGTTGGTTCTACCACAGCCTGCTAGGTGGCTCCAAGGTCTCTGCTTGATTTTTGCATGGTTAGTTTTTCCGCAGACCACTTTCATCCCTGATGAATACCAGACGGGATGGCCGAATGAGTTGAGCGTCCTATTCTGTTTTGGGAGATCGGGGGATCCAAATCCATGGGTTCATGGGTTTGAAACCTGGTCGAGTCAAACCAATGACTTAAAGATTGATACTTGTCGCTTCCTAGCCAGGCACTTGGGATTATTAGGATAGGGCAAGGACTGGTTGGCTCAGTGTCAGGATAATGTGACTGAGTGGGATATCAGGTCATGGTGCTGGTGGCCTGGTCCCCCAGTAGGGCAGCACTATAATATTGCAATGAGTGTGCACTGTCAAAAGTCTGGACCTGTCCTAATATGACCTTAGATATTGCTAGGACGTAAAACAACAACAAACAAACAATCCCTGATGAATCCAGGGTATTCCCGTGACGTCATCAACCATATGGCATGTTATTAAAAAATGTAAATTTAAGTGTTTCAAAGTAGAGGTGTATTTGTATTATTACACAAATTATATTAATTAGTGTTTGATAGTAACATGTGTGATGCTTAAGCAATGAGGGGAACTGCAGTATATCAAAGCCTTGCGCTCGGCATTATTAGGATAGAACAAGGACTGGTTGGCTCAGTGTCAGGATAATGTGACTGAGTGGGATATCAGGTCATGGTGCTGGTGACGTGGTCTCCCAGTGGGGCAGCACTATTGAGTCACCATGAGTGCGCGCTATCACAAGTCTGGACCGTTCCTGATATGGCCTTAGATGTTGCCAGGATGTAAAACTTCAACAACCAACCAATGAACCTTTCCCCACTTAAAAAAATAAACCACTAGACATTAAGCCTAATATTGGAGAATACCCACTTAATATTATCTGTTATTAAATTTATTTTCACTCAACTAAAATGTTAGTTAGTAAATATAAATGCGACAACTGTGGATCTAATGCATTCAGCTGTGTTAGTCGGCATGAGGGGCAGATGTCACACCAAAATTGTTTTAAAAAAGTGGCGGTGTGGTTATCATACAGGATATTTGCAACAGTCTTGTCTTTTGTGGGTTGTTTTTTTAAATTAGTATTTTAAGATATTTTATTTTGATAGATTAACTAGCATTGCATGTTATGTAACCAACTAGTGCTGAAATGGGTGAGTACTGTAGTGTGTTATATGTGTTATAATATATATATATAAAGTAGTAATCGCCAATAAAGGAAGAGTGTACCCATAGAAAACAAGGACAGTATATTACAATATATATTATTATGTATTATATAATTATAAGACTGGTGTGCTCAGTATGAGGATAATGTGACTGAGTGGGATACCAGGTCATGGTGCCGGCAGCCTGCTTTCCCAGTGAGACAGCACTATAAAGTTGCCATGAGTGCGCACTGTCACAAGTCGGTACCCGTCCTGATATGACCTTAGATGTTGCTAGGATCTAAAACAACAACAAACAACAAACAATATAATTATAATATATGTAATTATAGTATATATATAGTATATATATATATAATCATAATAGATATAATTACAATATATATAATTATGTATATATTATATATAGAAAACGCAACTACACAGCATTCAAGAGGTTCCTGCCTCACTACCCGATATAAACTGTTATATGTAATATGTATCAGCACATTATAACAGTGTTAATCTTTGCTTACTAGCCAGGCCTAGTGCACTGCGACGCCACCTAGCGGATTGTAGTGTAATGAACAGCGCCGACTCGGTCTGCTTTGATTGGCTGCTGGCTTCTTTTGTGTGTGGAGTAGGGGGGGGTTAGGGATTACTTATTATTTCAATTGTTATGTCTCTGGAGTCCTGACTGAATTGTTGAAAAATCTGAAGATGTGATGTTAGTGCAATTAAATTGATATATCTCCAAAGCCGTTGAAAATCAATATATGAAAGTAAATTGATTTTGCTTTCAAATGATCCCAAATTTACCGTCCTTGGTATTACTGGTGGCGAGATATGATATGAGATTTTGCAAGCGCATTCAGGTGCTCCCGGCCTGTAAACATGCCTAACTTGCGGGGGTATTTGGACGCTTCCCATCTTAACGGGTTAAAACAAATATTTATACTGTCCAGCTATTTCTGCATCTTAGATAGATCAAACTAATATGTGGTGCCTTTAATTAACTATATAACTTCTTTACAGTTATGGTAAGTGCATTGTTCCTGTATTAACCACCAGGTGTCGCCACCGTGGTACTTCCCCGTTGCTGCCGTGCATGCCATCCCCCGTCTTTGGTTCTAATGCTCCTTGCTTGATGTTTGTTGACAGAGGCGTATCTCTATGGGATACCGAATGAGCGCAGTTCACTGCTGGGCGGGGCAGAAAGCCGCAACAACTATGTAGCCGGTGATGAATACTACTCACCCGTCAACTCGCCTGACAGTATGTATACTCACTCACAAGCTACTTACGACTTATAAAATTGATACTTATCATTCCCTAGCTTGTCGCTCGACATTAATAGGATAGGGAAAAGACTGGTTTGCTCCGTGCTAGGATAATGTGACTGAGTGGGATATTGGGTCATGGTGCCGACAGCAAAACTATATATAAAGTCGCCATGAGTGCACACTGTCACAAGTCGGTACCTGTCCTGATATGACCATAGCTGTTGCCAGGACGTAAAACTCCAACAACCAACCAACTACAATGGAAGGTGAGGTTGGTGCCCCTCCCGTCCCTATCTTTACCTATAGGCACAACACTTTAAACTCAAGTTTATACTCACTACCTATAACCACATGCAAGATGCCCAATCTTAGTCTGGCTTTAGTCATGTGTTCCTGATGTAACTTACGGTGAAGTTATCCCTAAAAATAGTTTACATTAGATAAAATTCCACTTTGTGTATGTCTATTCACCATCTCCCCCTTTCATTCCCCCCCCCCCCTTCCCCAACCTTCCGCTAGATGAGCCGTAGCTGTGACCCGGTGTTGCAGTTTCAGTGGCACACCAGTTTGCGAGGGACACATCGCTTCTGCGCATGCGTCAAAATCGAACAGCATCATCACTAACCTTATAAATTTAATATAATGTTTTTGGTAAAGATGTTTTCTATATGTGTACCAAGCGATTTGTTTCTAGGTGGTGTGGTTGTAGAGATATTTCACTTTTGCTATATTTTCTGTATGAAGATTGCTCATGACCATTGACAATGCCTTGAGTTTGACGGTACGCGCAGTGCAAAACATTAGTTTTATTCAAAATTAATAGAAATCTAGAACCCTACCCGTATCAATTTAATATAATCTTTTTGGGAAAGATGTTTTCTATATGTGTACCAAGGGATTTGTTTTTAGGTGGTGTGGTTGTAGAGATATTTCACTTCTTCTGTGTGAAGATTTGCTCATGGCCATTGACAATGCATTTGAATGGATGTGTCCCTCGCAAACTGGTGTGCCGCGGAAACTGCAACACTGGCATACTCAGTCCTTCCTGAGGGACCAGTGGAACTCTGAATACCCGTATTATCGTTTGACGTAGATTTACGCAGCTTTCGTCCGCTTTCATCTTTTAGAGACAAATTATTTTGTGCATACATCTGTGTTTGTGTGTTTGTTTGAGGAGATTTTTTGTTTCTTGAAGATTTGTACTGCCTATCATGGATAAGTCCGAATATACTTGTTTTCACCATTAGACAGTTTGTCGATAGAAAGCCTGAGTCTAAACTTTTACCGACCCAAGGGATTATTAACCTCCCACACCACATAGACATGGTATGAGAGCAACCAGCCTTTGATGACGCTGTAAGTTCTACACAGTGGTGGAAATCCAAATTGGCAGAGGTTGGGGGGGGGCATGGGGAATCGAACCACCGCTCTTCTGATTAGGAGTCCGACCTAGAAAAAAGTCAGACACTCTAACCACTTTGCCACAGAGAACACCGCAGGCAACTGCAGGGTCCATATGGGGCCTGGACATTTTTGGAACTTCATTTCCCCATTTCAATGCCTTTAAAAGCCTTGAATTTAACCTATTTTTGGTAATTAGTCTTGAATTCCATTAAACTCTCCCCATCGATCTAAATTAGTCCGAAATCGCCATTCGGAATGGCGATTTCAGACTAAATCAAAATGAAAATAGTCTTGAATTCATATCAATAACAGCCTTGAATTCCATATCTTCACTGTGTCATCATCATCATCATGCTGTCGGTCGTGATGCGACAAAGACTGCTTTCATTACTTGACTGCCGCTCTCTATTTAGCTCTCTGCTGTGAGAGTTGCGTCCATGAGTCGGCCTTAACATTTCATGAAAGCTGCCTGCAAAAGTGTTGAAGTGCTGCTTGCTCTCTCGGGGAGCAAATAGAGGTTTCACACCGGCAAGAACATGTCAAGACAGGCACAAAACTATTTGTCTCTGCAGTGGCTGGTCGGGAGATGTTGGGAGTTCCATACATCAACCGCCCTTAATGCTGCCACAGTGACATGGTTTTCTGTTTAGGGTTTGCTCCCTTAGCCTTTGCTTCTGTCAAGAACCTGTACCACAAGGCAGTGGTTTAGAACTCTGCAGGGCAGGGGCGTCAAACTCCCTGAGGTATTGCTATACCTGCATACCTCACTGTGTACGGACCCTGCAACTGAACGCTTTCATCACCAGATTCTGATGATGAAGGACGACCTAGAGGGAATGTTCCATCTTCACGAAACACTAGCCGCAGCTCGGGCTCACAAGCATTGTCGCTTGGTGCTAAGGTAAGTAGCATGGGTTTCCTGCAAAGAGAGGCCATGCTGTGTTAAATATTGTCGTGGGGGTCATGAAAATGGGAAATATTGCACCTACAGTAGGATTCGAACCCACACTTCTTGCCATTCCGGGGTTGGCGTACTAACTATTACACTACTTACACCTTCTGTTGCATCACCCTATCCACTAGGTAAAAGATTCACCCCTACCCAGGGCAGGGATGACTGAGAACTATAGTAAAGTCGACGGCTGGGATCTGTGGGTTGTGTAGGCAGGTTTGTAGGAAATCAATACAAGCAAGAAGAGAAAGGAAGAGTATAAAGAGTGAAAGTAGAGTGAGAGCTTGCACCCTCAGGTTTATTATTATATAGTGGTACATGGATCTGATATGGCATACCACCTGACCATTATTTCCAATCAGCAACAAGCATTTCTAGTTCCACCAATGAACAGTAGGCATTCTTGTGTCACCATGGTTACTGTGATCTACCCACCACCACCATGCGGTGTGGCTGCTTGGCCTGCACCTGCCTGCTGTGTGTGTGTGGTGATCCGTGACTAACAGTTGGGGGGAGGGGGTAGTGAATAGAGCTCTTGAGCTCATTACACACTAACAGTAGTGCCCCTCTCACACTATCTATTTAATACACAATGACTATTGACTACAAGTAAAGAGTCACCAGCAACTACATAAATACATTCATGGACCTGGCCCTATACATCATTTACATTAATAGACCATTTGTACTCCCTTATAGACCATTTCGCATTTCCCACCAATGCGTTTTATCGGAATATTTTACACAGCGTCATTCCTTACTGCGGGACCAGCGTATCTTGGAATACCAATACTATGTATGTGTCTAGCCTGTTTTGCGCTGTTTACATCGCTCAGGGATCCCATTTATCAACAAAATCGCTTATTTCAGCAAAAGCTGAGTTTCCACATCAGCGGAGAGGGGGTGGAAATCCTGTCCCACAAAAAAACTTTGACTTTTAATTATTTGTTAGTCTTGAATTGTCATAGAATTTCAAGACCAAAATGTGTCGAAGTAGGCGCCAGATTGCATCATTTTAATTTTAGGTTATAAAAGAAATCCGGGGAGAGGGGCATGCCCTCAGACCCCTATAATCTTTCAGGGATTTTTATATTTTGTTGTCGCTGGAACCCCTGATTGCCACTATACATATCTGTTCGGTTCACTGATATCATCCGTGTTCCTACCGTCCTGATATGACCATAGATGTTGCTAGGATGTAAAACAACAACAAACAAATATCAGCGTTCCTAAAGGCGCTAGGTCTATCGACTTCTCCAGGAACAGGAGTACCTGAAGAAGTCCCGTGAGGTGTGGCAGACGGTGTGGGACATGGGCCAAACCCACGATGCCTGGAAGCTCGAGTCGAGCCTGGCCCACACAACCCTGGAGCATGGTATGGTGCACAGTCGGGTCTTCGCTGGGTCCGGCAAGGTCTACAGGTTACAGGTCAGCTGGTTTTCTGGGGGGTTCTCTTTTTTTCTTTTTTTTGGGGCTGTATTATCCATGATTACACAAAACAAACACACATCCCGATAGACTACATCATGGTTCCAGCGGCGCTGTGCATTGTGGGATGTGTCAGAGCAAAACATAGCCGCGAGAAGCACATGGCTAATGCTAATACACTGGGTGCAGCTATGAAATGTGCTAGTTTCAGCTCTTGTTTGAAACAGAATACCAACTAAAAAAATATATATAATAAATTAAGATATTAATCTTTTATCCAGTATTGCATTTACATCAATATAATCAGCACATCTTATGCCATGTGCATTTAGATTTAGACAAATCTAGGCACTCAGACTAGTGATAGAGCCATAGCCAGAGTCCGTTTTATTTATTTTATTCATGTTTGTATTTATATTCTATGGTTAATGACATATGTAGAAATAGAAAATGAGTGGGGTTAATCAGATATTGGTTATATATTTCCTTGAAACAAGTTTTTGTTGACACATTTTAATATTTAGAACAAGAATTACTTCTGACTAATCAATGGTGATGTAAACATCACCCTATAAAGTGACTAAAATTGTATGTTTCTTAGCTCAAAATGCTTAATTGGTCGTAATGCTCGCATTGCGGTTGATACGTGGTGAGGGAGGAGGACTCCTCCCTCTGCCGCCGCTCTGACGCAACCCCCCCCCCCCCCCACTCCTTCTCCGGCGCTTATAACCGGCCGCCTAGCTGCTCTCAGCCACTCGCCTCTCATCACTCTCCTGGAGCACTCACCTTTTCTTTGGCTCTCCTGGAGCACTCACTCTTTCTTTGGCTCTCCTCCTCCACGCCTCCCCGACGCCTCGCGCCTCCGCGACTTCACCTCCACATCAACATGCCTGCCGCAGCACGAGGCCGCCCCGCCGGCCGCCGCGGGGCGCACCGGGGGAGGAGCGCATCCACCACCTCACACGATGCTGCCTCTGCGACATCAGCCGCCCCCAGCCTCTAGTCCGAGGCCACCTCCTGAGCCACCTCGGTCGACGCCCGCATGGATGCCCAGGCCGCTGCCATGGAGGCGCAGACAGCCTCCATGGACCGCCTCACCGCCCTCGTCCAGTCTATGGCCATCGCCCCTCCTCGGGCGACCCCCGTGGCCCCCTCCGTGGTGGATCGCCTCGCCGACCTCCTCCAGGATCTTACCTCTGGGACGACGGGGGCGGCCTGCCTCCTCCCCGCCCCCGGACACCCGCCTCAGGATGTGCACCCCATCTACCGCCGCTACAGCAGACAGAGCCTCTACTCAACCCAGCCGGCCGCATCCGCTCCCCGCCGCCCCTCGTGCCGCCCTTGACCACAATCCCACCTCGGCCGCCGAGGCGGTCCGTGACATCCTGGAGTCGGCCGAGGCGCAGAACACGGGGTGACGAAAAGGTATACCTTCGGGTTATATATTCCCCAACGACCTCATAGAGAGGGGGGCCGAGGGGAAGGCAGTGAAAAGGGGCGAGGCGACCATGGAGGAATACAACCTCGCCCTCCGGATGCTTGAGTCGCACCCGGCCTTACCCTCGGACTCCCTCCCCGGACTACTTCACCACAACCTCACGGTACTGAGGGACTGTGTCACCCATCCGTGGCCGACCGTGCGGCGCTACTCTGAGAGCATATTCGCTTGGATTGCCGACGGACGGCTACCGGATGGGTGGCTCGACCCAATCGCCATCAACACCCTCCGGATGGACGTCGTCACCACCCCCGCGAGCGCTCCTGGGGGAGTCAGAGGAATAGCCCCCCGGGCCCCAGCCCGATCAGCCGCCGCCCAGCCCAGAGCCGCCCAATCAGCCAACCCCCGCACCCCCTATACCCGCGAAGCATACGGGACCCCCTGCCCAGCCTGGAACAGGGATCCCGCCTCATGCGACCTCGCCCCTGCTGGCGAGGCGCATGGAGACCACGGGGCACGGAAGAGGCACGCATGCGCGAACGTGCGCCGTATCCTTATGGCCCACAGTGAGGCTGTATGCTTCACTAAGCGCACCCGGGAGCGCGCCTCAGGCGCCCCCGCGATCACCTCGCCGGATTTTTAGTCCGGCGGCGGCGACTCACCCCTCGGCCACCCCCAACCCCCAACCCCCAACCCCCAACCCCCAACCCCCAACCCCAACCCCGCCACTCAAGGAACCCGCCCGGCCCGGACCCCCCCGCCCACGTCGCCAACTGCCGCGCACCGGACACTCCCCGGAGGAGACCGGAAGCCGCCGCCACAACTTCCGCCGCCACACCAGCTCACACCCCGAAACCATAACCACGCCAACCGCCCCCCTCACATCTTACCGCACCCCCCCCCCCCCACCCCCAGCCCCGCCCCCGCAATCGGCCGACACATCACCGCTGCAGCCCGCACCCCAGGACACCCCCACCGCACCCCTCAGAACTATGCCGCCACCACCCCTCACATCCAGGCCGCCAGCGCCGCCACCACTCCTCACATCCAAGCCGCCAGCGCCCCTCATGCTAACAGCCTCACACCTCACGTTCACAGCCTCACACCCCCCGCCAGGGCTCACCGCTCCACCAACTGCCCCCGCCGCCGCCGCCGCCCATGCCCCCGGCCCCGGCGATACTGCATACATCCACCACCTCCCCGACTTCGATGACGACCCCCACCCCCCCCACCACCACCCACCGCCACCTCGACTCACCCACCACCCCCTCTCCCCGAGACTTTGACCTCCCCCTCTCCCGCACACACAGAACCTCCTCCCCCACCCCCGCAGGACCCCACAGGGACGCCCCTTCCCCCCCGCCCCTCCCCCCCAGCCCCCTCCCCCCCAACCCTCCCCTCCACCCGCGCCCTACCCCCCCGACTCGGAGAACCTATCGCCGAGGTCATCAGCCCTGCCCTCCAGGACACCCTCCCGCCGCCCCCTCCTGCGGCCCCCACCCTCCTCTCCATATGGCCCCCACCTATCAGGCACGGCCTGGAGCTCCCACCCCACCTTCTCCCGGGCCTACGAGACCCTCCGTGCTGCGGGCCTCCCTACATTTTTGGCTGCCCGCATCCCCCTCACCTCAGCCCTCCACATTCCCGCCTGGCGAAGCCGCCTCCGGGAGTACCACGATAAGGACCTCGTGGACCTCCTGGAGTTCGGCTTCCCGGCGAACTACTCCGCTGACGCCCCTCCCCGCCCCACCTACACAAACCCTAGTCCACCTCTGGGGCTTCATAGCCACAGAGGGCGCCCTCGCGGGCCCCTTCCTAGCCCCCCCGTTCACCCCCTGGACACAGGTCTCCCCGATGATGACCCGCCCCAAATCCGACCCGGGCAAGAGGCGGGTCATCGTTGATCTATCTTACCCTCCCGGAGGCGGTGTCAATGCGAGATACCCCGCCGCGAGTACCTCGGGAAGCCCCACGCCTACAGGCTCCCGTCTGTCGCCGACGTGGGGCGCCGCCTCGTTCAGGAGGGCACGGGGGCATATACCTGGACGGCCGATATCTCCCGGGCCTACCGCCAGCTGCGCGCCGACCCTCTCTCCTGCCCTCTCTTCGGGGTTACCTTCGAGGAGGCCACATATGTCGACCTCACCCTCCCCTTCGGATGCCGATCCTCGGGCGCCGCCTGCGTGAGGGTTACCGCGGTGGTGGCCTGGATCCTCAGGCGAGAGGGCTACCACGCCCTCGTCTACGTGGATGATTTTGTCGGGTGTGAGTTGACTTACCTGAGGGCCCTTCGACGGCTTCATCGCCCTCGTCGGCGCCCTCGGCCTGGAGGTCGCCTCAGGAAAATGCCATCCTCCGGCGGTGCGGGTATCCTGGCTCAGCTTCGCCATCGACAGCGAGGCCATGACGATCCGCATCGCCCCCGACAAGGTAGACGAGCTCGTGGCCGACTGTGAGGCCCCCCCGTCCTGATATGACCTTAGATATAGACCTTAGATGTGAGGCCCGGGTCGCGTGCCCCACCCTCGGGCGCCAGGCCCTTCAAAGAATCCTCGGCTGCCTCAACCACGTCAGCAGCTGCGTCCTCCCCGCGAGGAAGTTCATGGCCCGCCGCCTCGCGGCCCTGCGCAGATGCCACGGGTTCGCCACCATCACCCTCGGGGATGACGCCCTCCAGGATCTCGCCTGGTTCGTGGCCTACGAGCGCGCGTCCAACAGCCTCCACCTCCGCGCGCCGGCCACCCGGAGGGTCGTGATAGAGTGCGACTCCTGCCTCACCGGCGGGGGCGCATACTCTTCATCCCTGTGTCTTCATCTCTTCGCCCGAGGGTACTCCGAGGCTTTCCGCGCTTGCTTCCCCAGCATTCATGAGCTCGAGGCGGTCAACCTCGTCGTCGCCCTCCGCGCCCTCCTGCCCGCCGACGTCGCCGGAGCCAATGTGATCATCAATACGGATAACATGGCCTCCTCCGCCGCCCTCGAGTCCGGCAGGGCGCGCGACCCCACCCTCGGGACATGCGCTCGGGAGCTCTGGCTTATGGCGGCCGAGGCGTGCTTCGAACTTATCATCGTTCACAAGCCCGGCACCGTCCTCGCCGACGCCCTCAGCCACGCCCACCTGCCGGGGCGCTGGGCTGCTGTGGCCCGAGACGAGGTCGCCCGCCTCGGGCTTGCCTACACATATACAAACCATGATGAGTTCCCCTATAATCCCAGACTCTAACCACAGGGTACACCGACACCGAGGTCGCCGCCATGGACGGACCCCGCCTTGCCTCCCTCGCCCCTTCCACCTGGAGGAACCGCCACCGCCAGGCCCGAGGGTATGTGGAGTTCGCCTCGGGCCATCACTGGGACCCTCTGGCTCCCACCCCCTTTGATGTCGCCGCCTACACCGCCTGGCTCTATGCCCGGTGCCTTGCCCCGGCCTCCGACCGGAACTCCATCTCCGGGGCGCGCTCCTGGCTCGAGGCGGCCGGGGGCGACACCTCGGCCTTCGCCTCCCGCCTGACCTGAGACGTCTGCCGAGGGGGCGAGCGGGCCTCCGGCCACGTCCCCCGCCCTGCGCCCCCTCTCACGCCTGCCTGCCTCGCCGCCATTGCCGCACATCTCGCCAGGGCGGGGCCCTCGGGCATCATCCCTCGTGCCGCCCTGCTCCTCAGGTACTACGGGATGCTGAGGCAGTCCAGCCTCCTCTCCCCGTCCCCCGAGGTGTGGGGCGGACCACACACCATCACCCGAGCCGACATCGCCCCCACCCCCGGGGGCCTTCGAGTCACCCACCGGAGCTCGAAGACGATCAGACTTCCCTCGGGGGCGGTGGCCCTCTTCATCCCAGCCTCGCCCGGCCACCCACTCTGCCCTGTGGCTGCGTGGGCCGCCTCGACCGCCCTTGTGCCGGCCCTCGATGGCGAACCCGCCTTCGTCCTGCCCTCGGGCCGCCCTCTCGACCTGCGGACCCTGACATCCATACTCCGTGGTGCCCTCCGAGCCCTCGGGGTGGCCTCCCCGGATGGCTACACCCTGCACAGCCTTCGCCGGGGAGCCGCCCAGGCCTGCCACCGCGCCGGGGTGCCCCTAGAGGACATAATGGCCCAGGGCACCTGGATGTCCGACGCGTGCACGCCTACGTCCCTCGGATCGCCGCCTCGGGCGCCCCTCGAGCCCTCTCCACCGTTTTGGTGGAGGGCTCTTCGGGGTCCCTCCCCCCCCCCATGATCGACACTGACCTCACTCCTTATTGACTTTGATATCTTTACCGCATTATACCTCATATTACTATTGTTCATTATCCTGATTGCTATTGATTAATTATCCTGATGACATTGACTTAACATTGTCCTATATCCACTTGTCATAACTCTCTCCTTAATTGTCTGCACTTGACCTTCTGATGAATAAAGTGTTTTATTCCAACTACTGCCTTCCTCTCCTCCCTCGCCACGTATCATAGAGAGTTGTATCTCAAACATATTCATTATATTATTATATTGTATCCTTCCGTCCATGTTGTGGCAAATTTTTATGTATTTCTATTTATTTTGAATAAAGTGCCAGTTTTGCCCTACACGTATCGGCAAACTCAATGGCCATAGGGCTTTGCTTTGCTCCCGGCGCCGTTTTCAGCGCATGTCAGGTCATGGTGCTGGCGGCCTGGTCTTCCAGTGGGGCAGTGCTATAACGTCACCATGAGTGCACACTGTCTCAAGTCGGTACCCGTCCTGATATGACCTTAGATGTTGCTAGGACGTAAAACAACAACAAACAAACAAACAATCAAACTAATGGCTGAAGCTGTTCAGCATTGAAAATAAGTTCTCTCATGAACTTATATATGTTATAGACAGGGTAAATAAATCATCATTAAAAAAACACCTTCATCTGGATGTTTTTTTTTGTTATCCTGCCTCTTGTGTTTTTGTATTAAAACTATACATACATATTTGTCATTTTGTATCCTGATTTGCACTCACATCTTACACAGTGAAACAACTATGGATATGGCAATGTTTAGGGGCACTTTAACTTAATAAATGTTCTTAAAACATCCTGGCATTTTGCACTGAAAGGTCCTTGAAATTTGTGGAATTTTGTATTGAACGGCCCTTGAAAGTCCTGGAATAGACCCTATGACAAATTGGTACCCTATCTTATGTGACCTTACATGTTGCTAGGATGTATAACTCCAATAAACAAAACAACCATAACAGCTCAGCTCATAGTAAATTTGTCCTTGTTTCTTCAGGGTTACGTAAACTGCTCCCCGAAAATGCTCTTCAACGAACTGGTTACTCGAATGGCGGATACGCCAAAGTGGCTGAGCACAGTCCTTGAGTGTCGGGTGAGTACTTGGATAGTATTTTTGTTCTTGAGAATTGTGGTATAATTATGGATTTGTGTGTGATTTATAGAAGACCAACTCATGGCACCATTCATACTCAACTCACCCTTCTTGTTCCTTTGGCCATAGTTGAAAAATCTCTCGTGATCTTTTTTATATTCACCGATTAAGATTCACAAAATGCCAATATATGTATGACAGCAATTAGTTAGTCTGAGACCCAAACAAGAAAGAGTTTGGCATGGGCGATAATACAGTGACAATAAGGACGGTTAAAACCTAACTTCCGGTATTTATCTGTGGACAGTGCTAATAAAGCCCTATAAAGCCGCCATGAGTGCAGACTGTCACAAGACGCTTATTGCTACCTAGCCTGGCATTCGGCATTGTTAGTATAGAGGGGGTGTAATGACGTCACGAGGCAACTTCCGGTGGCCATATTGGATTACATGTGCAAGGCTTGGAAGTGCTTACATTGTGTTTATTTACCGATTTGTTGGTTTATTTGTCACTGTTTTGAGCGGTTTGGCTTCAAAGCTAGGGGGAAAAGGGTTTTTTGATGGAGGGGAAGCATTTTTTAAATCATGTAGCCTCACATTGCTAACGTGCAGTATGTTGACACTTTGGATGCGCTGTCAAAGAATTAGAAAGGTTTGGGTAGTACCCACTAGGTGGTGCCACATACTTTGGCAGCCCTGATTATAGGTAGGCCCAGTGGTGGCCATAGTGTTCTTGGTATAAGACAGGGGGCGCCATAGGTGGTATTAAGTGTAATCCAAGATGGCTAACCGCCGAGTGATGACGTCACGTGCACTCCCTCTATAGCCTATATACGGCAAGTACTTTAATCAATCAATGTACAATCACCGGATGTGGTGGCCTAATGTACACATGCATGCACGCGCCTGCGCACACAAAAACGCGCACGTACGCGCACACGCACACACAAACACATAGTCACAAACACACTCACACACACACAGTCACACACACACACAGTCACACACACACACCTACACACACGCACACACCTACACACACGCACACACACGAGTTGCCAACAAAATATCAACTTTTTTATCAAATGATGAAAGTCGTACTTTTGTGTCAGTCCCCCTCCCCCTTGTCGTACGCTTTGTACGACCGTGAAAATGTTGACAACTTTGGACGGCCCCTTAGCTAACTAAGTGGTTTAAATGTATCTAGTTTGTAACAAGTATTTGTATTTGCAGTTCCTCACACATATTGACGAGTCGACCAGTATAATATACACGGTGGCCGCAGAGGCAGCCGGGGGTATCGTCTCTAGTCGGTGAGGACTTGGAATCACTTTTATTGTTTCTGTTACCAATTTTTTTAATTTTTTATGCCGTGTTTATACTGTCCATAGCATGTAAGCTTGAGTGCTCGGGCTTGTTTTCAATGCTAGCCAGTTGTAGTAGTGGTTTAATCTTATCACACAGTAGGAGGTGATAAGATGTTTTTGTTTCTCACACATTAGCAGGTACATGGTGATTATTTAGTATCAGGTGTTATTGGTTTTATTTTCTGATCACCCTTCTAGTGGGTGCGAATAGTATATGAAGTATATTAGTTTTTTGTTTTTTTGTTTTTGTTTTACTACTACTTATGAAATAGCCTACTCTACATTTATAGGCTTGTACATAGTTTGTACTACAAATTGTAGCTTTTCGTTATCTACTGACGGTGGTCCAGATTACCCCCTTGGGGAAGCCCAGTTTGTGTGCCGTGACCTATCACATGCCCTTCTGGGGTTTTGCCCCAGGGTGTTTTCAGGGTCTCCCTTTTTTTACATATATATTGTTGTATGTTTTCAGATCGGGAGTCTCTGTTTTTGATGGTTTGTGGTTGTTTGTTTTCTACTGAGGGTGGTCCACATTTCTCCCTTGGGGCAGCCCTGTTTGTGGGCAGTGACCTATCACATGGCCATCTGGGGTTCTGGCTCTAGGGTGTCATCAGCGTCCTCCCCTTTTTTACATAGATATTCTTTGTATGACCTTAGATCAGGGATCTGCCTTGCTTTTACTGATTGGGCGTTCCAAGCCTTAGCAGCTATTTCGAATGTACTTCTTTCATGGGCCTTTATGCGGCTCCTTGTTTATTTTATTAGTGGTGCATTGTTTATTTGTGTATCTCTGGTTGGTTGCTTTTGGTATTTCCTATCGTGACGGTACCCAAATGCGAGTGTTTTGAGGTGTACTAGTTTTCTATTTTTTAGCAATTTTGCTTTGGTTTGCATGTGCAGGTCAAATGTGGGGTGCATTCTGTCCACCCTGAGACATATTTGTAATGCTTTATTTTGTCTGATTTGCAGCTTGTTGAGCAGTTCTTGCTTTGCTCCCATGTATATTGTGTCTCCATAGTCAAAGTATGGGAGTACCTTTCCTTTGAAGACCTTTAGTGACATTTCTTGTGTCATGAATTTTTTTAATTTGGCAAATAACCAGATTTTGTGATTTATTTTTTGTATGATTTTTGTCACGCATAGGTTGTAGTTTATTTTATTTAATGACGCCTCTAGAGCACATTCATTTTTATCATCAGCTATTGGACGTCAAGCATATGGTCATTCTGACATATTTGTTTGGAGGAAACCCGCTGCCGCCACATAGGGTACTCTTTCCAATAAGCAGCAAGGGGTCTTTTATATGCACTTTCCCACAGGCAGGACAGCACATAACACAACTTTTGATGAACCAGTTGTGGACCACTGGTTATGGTGGGATTCGAACCCATGAGTCAAACCAATGACTTAAAAATTGATACTTGCCGCTTCCTAGGCGAGACGCTTGGCATTATTAGGATAGGGAAAGGACTGGTTGGCTCAGTGTCAGGATAATGTACACTTCTTGCCTGATTCTGGCCTTCGCTGCCACCACACCATTAACTAACCGCCCACTAGATAAAGGATTCACTCTGTACTGCAGTACACAGGTTTAAAAGCTGTCGTAAAAGTGGGGAAATGAAATGAAAGCCTAAGTTCACAATCTAAGAAGCAATACTTATTCTTTATATATGGCTTCATATTTCCCCGCTAGTTTTGAGTTGAAAAATATAATAAAACATGTAGTTTAATAGACTTTAAAAGTGAAATCGCCGCCATTCTATCACCGCCATCTTAGTCGTTTTGCATTCTCTCCCATTTCACCAACTCTGTGCTGACATAAGTAGCCATTTGATATTGGAGCCAGGCATTCTACTTCCTGTTCCATACTAAAGCTATTTTCGACAGTATTTAGAGTACGTTGGCGTTCACCCCTACTACAAGTACAGAGTGAATCTTTTATCTAACCGCCCACCTATTCAGGTGTGCATCTCTAAGGTTACATCCTTGTTGTTTACTGTGCATTTACAGAGCTATTTTGCTCTTTGTTATGGAGCTATATGAGGGGATGACCGAATAAGTTGAGCATTCGTCTCCCATTTTGGTAGATCGTGGGATTCGAACCCTGGTCGAGTCAAAACAATGACTTCAAAATTGATACTTGTCGCTTCCTAGCCAGGCACTCAGCATTATTAGGATAGGGCAAGGATTGGTTGGCTCAGTGTCAGTATAATGTGACGTGAGTGGGATATCAGGTCATGGTGCTGGCAGCCTGGTCTTCCAGTGGTGCAGCACTATAAAGTCACTAGTCGGTACCAGTCCTGATATAACCTCAGATATTCCTAGGACTTCACACTCCAACAACCAACCTGGAACCAAAATTCTGGTGATTTCATACAGTTCTAATCTAATCATGCCTGTCCCTGAGTCATGTTATTGGTGCATCTTCTGATGAGTTTGTTGGGTGTTTGCAGAGATTTTGTGAGCCTGTCCCACTTCGGGGTGCGTAATGGTATCATTTTGTCATCAGCGACCGTTGTCACGCACCCACTGATGCCGCCAAACAAGAACCACATCAGGTAGGAAGCTTACTGGTTAATCACCCCTTCAAGTACTCAAATTTAAAACAATTATTTTGTTTTAATGTTTAGCTCATTGCCTCCTGTACCTTCCATTTTTAACTTGAAAAGTCTTTTACTGTTGATTTTATTTATCATATACCACATGTGATTTTACCACAATTGTATGCTCTTTTGGCATTCAGTTATGTGCTCTGTTTTACCTGTCTGAAACCTATGGTAGCGGGTAGCCGCTAGAAGAGCATGGGACAGTCCACCATCAGGACTGCCGTTGCTAGGCTGCTGCCACCTGTTTTTGCTTTACTGTAACAGTGGACAGCGCAGTTGCTGCTGCCACCATGTGGTAGTGGGGCTCATTGCGGACTTCTACACTTGCATAATTTACTAATTTGTGTTTTCTTGCGCTTCTTTCAGAGGAGAAAATGGCCCCGGTGGCTATATTTTCAAGCCTGTCGCTGGAAACCCCAACAAATGTCTTTTCATTAGTATAATCAATACAGATCTGAAGGTGAGTGCAAACACCTTAAACTCTACTTATCAACTACAGTAAAACCTCTCTAACCGATCACTCCCACATATCGACCACTCCCATATATATATATATAATTTTGCTTCGGTACTATGCCTCTGGCTACTCGTAGCCCAGGGAGAAGGAAGCACATCCGGGTCCAGCAATTAGCATAATCAGCTCACAGCAGGAGGACATGTTGTGAGCAGCTCCAGCAGTTTTTCTACATTTACTACAAAACCAAACAGGTTAGTATCTTTTAAACTCGATACATTGGTTTAGTTCATGTTAGCATTCACGTACAAAGTTTTCTGAAACTTTTGGATAAGATATTTCTGTTTTACACTACAGCTTAGTTTCGATCGTAATTGACATGATCGATAGAACAATGTCTCCAATGTTCGGTCATTAATTAAGCCGCCCGTTACCGAACGGAGAGATGTTTGGCAGGAGCCAGTTACATCGTTTGGGATTCCTTCCCTGGGTCTCAATAAGATTCCCCACTTGTGATTCTTGTTAAGGCATACCTCCGAGTCCTGTACTTTCTTCAACTTGTTGGCAAAAAAAGTCACAGGTGGGAGAAGTTTATAGGTACTTTGAGTGTGGGAGGGCACTACTACACTGGTCCCTACCCCTAGTTTGGATTGGTTGGTTACCCATATCGTCATCCTGCGACTGTCTATTAGCCATACACCTGCGTTAAAAATTGTTTTAGCGACATAAAATACACACCTAGTATAATTATACTCAAATTATCAGTGTGCTATTCGGCCTAAGACAATGCCTAATCATTGTTCTTCTTTTTACTCACTGTCTTGGAGCCATGGCTACAAGCGGAGTAAGGCAGAGGCAACTCATGCACTCAGTGCGGATGAAGATGCCACACCACCTGCGTGGGTACAAAGGTCGCCCTCGCCAGAACAAAGGGATTCAGAGGAGGTGGGGGGTTACAATACCGGCCCTGATACGGATTAGCACGTTGCCAGGCTTGTGCAACAGCAGATGGAAGAAATGTCACCATCTACAGTGGGTACGTCAAAGAAAAGGCGAACAAACGTTCCACAAGACTCTGATGACTCAGAAGACTAAGCCTCAACAGACGACGACTCAGACGAGGAGGTGTTTGTGTCTGCACGAAAGCGCAAACACAAAAAGAGAGACAATTCCTCAGAAGGAGATGAGTACACGAGAGCCCGTAAAAAGATGCCCCTCATGAAGAAGACTAAGAAAAAGTCCAAGAAGAGGAGGAAATGCAAGTCCTCCTCTTCGGACTCGTCGTCAGACTTATCGACAAAGAGTTCAGACTATGACACAAAGCACTCCGGCAAATACGCTACGTGTGGGAAAGATACGAAAAAGTGTAAAGTGCTGAGACGCAAGAAAATACACATAACAATGCTCATGAGGAAGACGATTCAAGGCCACTTTAACACCTTCAAACCAGTGGAGGTCATAATTAAGATGGCTGAGAAATTCACAGGTATTAAAGGAATTCCGGAATCTGCCATCAAAGAGATGGATCCTGAGGTTAAACACAGTGAAGAGAGGAAAAAGTTTGAGACGGCTCTCTACACCGTACACAAAGGGGTACTCTCGGCTCTTACAGCCATTGCACCTATCGCCAACAGGATGATGGCACAGAACAAGTTCTCATCACTCTGTGACGATATGAATGGAGGAATTCTGTTACTAACAGTAACCAGCAACTTCCTCTCCTACAGACGTTTTGAGAACGTATTTAAAGCAGTCTGCACAGACGCTGGAAAACAGGTGGCGTGGTCCAAGAAGATTAGACCAGACGGGTTTGCCGAATGAGTTAGAGCGTCCGTCTCCCATGCTGGGAGATCGTGGGTTCGAACCCTGGTCGAGTCAAACCAATGACTTCAAAATTGATACTTGTCGCTTCCTAGCCAAGCGCTCGGCATTATTAGGACAGGGCAAGCACTGTGCTCAGTGTCAGGATAATATGACTGAGTGGGATACCAGGTCATGGTGCTGGTGGCCTGGTTTCCCAGTGGGACAGCACTATAACGTTGCCATGAGTGCGCACTGTCACAAGTCGGTACCCGTCCTGATATGACCTTAGATGTTGCTAGGATGTAAAACAACAACAAAAAACAAACAAACCAAGAAGATTGGTCGTAATGCGTTCATTGCATGTGATTCGTGGTGAAGTAGGAGTGCCCCCCTCCCCCCTGCCCTGCTCCGACCGTTGGGGTTACGTAGCCCCCCCCCCTCTCCCGGTCCTTATAACGCGGGCCGTCTGCTGCTCCCAGCCACTCAGGCCCCCACCTGCCTCTGGTAGCGCTCCCCTACACTTTTTCTCCACCCACCCACCCTTACATACCTACCTTCCCTTCCTAGGGTGGAGGGCTCCTTGGTGCCTCTTCCCCCTCAACGTTGACACTTCTTTTGCCTAGTTAGTTACCTTGTGTAGTTAGCCTTTTCAATTATTCCACTGTACGATACCTGCTGCACTTTTCATCGCACCAATAAAGTGCTCTTTTTCCACCCATGTCTCCATCTTCCTCCTTCGCTGCGGATCACAGACAATGATGGAAAGGAATACACACTATTCCTAGCACCAAAGCCCATTAAGGGAAATCCGCTAGATACGGGCAAGATGTTCGGTGGACAACTACAATACTTGTTCAAACAAGTGGAGACCAGCTGCAAGTGCGGAAAACACATGGAAACTGACAAAAAGAAATCGGCTGACAGCAAGTCCAACCGCTTCAAGAAGCTGAGACAGGATTTTCGCAACCGAAGAACCGGCCAATGAGGAGGGCGGTTCGGAACCAACTTCAGCTTCCAAGCCAGAGGAAGGGGCCAGAGGCAGTTGTTCGGCTGGAATGACGGGAACAGGACCTTGAAGAGGAAGTTCAATGCTCAGAAGCCGCTCCCCCACCCAGGGAACAAATAGAAGTCACGACGCAAAAAATAGCAACCATAACACTAAGCAATACCTTTCAAGCTGGTAACCTCAATAACTGTCTTTTGGAATGGAATAAAGTTACAGATAACTTAACTATCCTTATCTTCGCAGAAGGGGTAAGGATTCCATTAATAGAAGAAACTATTCAAAATAGAATACCATTTCCATATAGGTTTCACGGTTCAGAACGTGAGGCATTAAAAAATCAAGTCCTTAAGTTTTGTGAAAAGGGCATTATAGAACCAGCACTAGACGTTGCTGCGGAATTCATCTCGAATATTTTCTTAAGACCGAAACCAAATGGGGGATGTTAGACTAATTTTATACCTTACTATTTAACAAATTTGTAGAATACAACATTTTAAAATGTTTTCATTAGAAACAGTGAGAGACTTAGTCACACAAGGTGCTTGGCTAGCCAGCGTTGACCTTAAAGATGCATACTACACAGTGCCCATCTATAAACATGATAGAAAGTATTTAAGATTCTGTTGGAACGGCAAACTTTATGAGTTCACGTGTATGCTGAATGGACTGGCCTGCTGTCCACACATTTTCACAAGGTTACTCAAATCTATTTTTTTGCTAATGGCTAGGAAACGACATATCATGTTCCCATACATTGACAATTCATTTATTGTCGTGCTAACACAACAGCAATGCAAAGCAGCAGTAGATAAATGATGTAAAACATTTACAAATTTAGGTTTCTATATACATCAAACTAAATCAGTACTAACGCCAACAAACAAACTAAAATTTCTGGGGTTCTTTATTGACACCATAAAAATGACTATCTTGTTAATAGAAAAAAAGTGATGAATTCACAACAACAGCAAACCAATTACTACAATTGAACAAACCAAAAATACGACTTGGCACTGGCTCGCACTAAAGGAAACTTCGGGCAGCCTATGACAATTTTGCCAGAAGGCCAAAACGATATAATTTGGTGGCTTTCACACATAAACAACTCACCCAACCCGATTAGGATGGGAGAGCCTAACACTACGGTCACAACAGATGCTTCCTTAGAAGGCTGGGGGGCACATAGAGACCAACAGACAAGAGCTTAGAGCCATTTATCTAGGACTCCGCAGTCTGATTCACATCCTTAAAAATCATGTAAGAGTTCTAACAGATAACACAACAGCTATGGCTTAAATTTATAATATGGGAGGGACTCGCTCCAGACCATGTAACAATCTGGCTAAACTCATTTGGGATTGGGCAGAGAAACGTGAAATATGGCTAACAGCAGCACATATTCCAAGCAACCAAGACACTTTGGCTGACAGTAAAATCTGACACTTCATGACCATTTAGAATGATCATTGAACCACAACATTTTCGACAGTATTTGTCACAAATGGGGTAAGCCAGACATTGATCTCCTTCCATCATGCAACAACAAAAAGTTACCAAAATATGTGTCTTGGTGGCATCCAGAGCCAGAAGCCTGGAGAGTAGTTGCATTTTCATTAATTTGGAATAATAAATTCTATTACATATTCCCCCCATTCAGCATTATCAGCAGCGTGGACAGGAAGATCAAGACGGATCACACCCATGCAGTACTGATAGTACCAGCATGGGAAACACAACCATGGCTAGTGGCAATAACATCAGGAGCAAAAGACTTGATGAGCTTCCCAAGGGAAAGGAACAACCTTCAACATCAAGGACCACTATCAGTCCACGGAGACGTGTTGACAACACCCCTTTTGGCATTCCTTTTCTAAGGAATTAATTTGGATTCGACAAAATAACAAAAGAAAGACTAATATCACATGCCTGGAGAAAAGGAACAGTGAAATTATACACAAGTTATTTAAAGAAATGAGGACTTCATTGCCCTCTCAAAGGAGTCAAACCGCTAAAACCTACAACAGCTCATGTGTTACGATTTCTAACAATATTAGAAGATGAAGGACTAGGATTCGGTGCTATTAACGCATCGAGATGTGCCCGATCCATTATTCTACCAAGAATAGATGAACAAACCGTTGGGAAACATCAGTTAGTACACTGGTTCATTAGATCGGTGTACGATAGAAACCCACCCAAACCTAAATACAATAGGTTTTGGGATGTATCAATAGCATTGAAGTTATTCAAGTCATGGCCTAGCAACAAACATTTGTCAATGAAAGACCTAGGATTTAAATTAGCAGTTTTAATACTGTTAGTTCCAGGACACAGAGGCCAAACCATTGTGACACTTTCACTAGATGGACTAGAAATAGACAAGGAGGAAGCTACATTTGATTTACAGACATTACTTAAATCAAATCATAAAGGGGACCCACTGTCCATTGTACACATGACTAGTTTTCCGGAGGATAAACGGATATGTGTAGTTTCGGCCATTAGGGCTTATATATCCAAGTCACGCGGGATCAGAAATTCCAGACAACTACTAATAAGCTTTATACGGCCACATAAAGCGATCTCGAGAGACACCCTCGCAAGGTGGACTATCAAGGTGCTTAGACAAGCAGGATTCAACACTGAACGCTATGCATCTCACTCAAAGCGTGGAGCCATGGTCTCCAAGGCAAGACAATTAGGAATCTCAGTTAAGAGAATTCTTGCACACATGGGGTGGAAGACAGCTAGATTGTTTGCAAAACATTACAACAAACGACTGGAAAAGTCAAGTGGAGTGGCGACACACCTCCTCACCAACTAGAAGCAGGTGAGAAACAACATTAAATTATGTACTCATATATGAGACTGTCTCAAAAGGTGCGAAGCAATATGGAACAAAACTTTGTCCATTGTAACGATCAACATACTATCTGCTTATGCATTGGCTCAGGATAAACTGATTTGGTTTTTACATGGTGTTTCATAATCCCAATATAATACATATTGATTTTAAGCAAATGTCCTAGTGTTTTCAGTGTAACCGTTTCTGTGCTGTTTTGTGTCAATCGTTACAATGGACAAAAAAAAGAAGAGTTATCACCTTTGAGACTGGCTCATATACATACTATGGTTACAACATAAAAGGATAAAAGGATAAAATTGAGATTACATAAAATTCTCTCTGGGCTACGAGTAGCCAGAGGCGTAGTACCGAGGTAAAATAGTATAGTTATACGAAACATACCTGGGTACAGACGGTGGATAACTAGTGTTTTCCCGAGGTTCTAGCCTAGGATAGTCGTGGGTCAGGGCCCACCGATCCTACCCACCCACCCTACCCTACCACCACTGTTTGTCGCTAGAACCAAATCGAAAACACAATAAGTATCCATATAGAGTTAAATCATTTTTGTTATCCTAAAAAGTATGTAAAAGGTTGCTGGACCCGGATGTGCTTCCTTCTCCCTGACCCACGACTATCCGAGGCTAGTACCTTGGGAAAACACCAGTTATCCATCATCTGTACCCAGGTAAGATTCGTATAACTATACTATATATATATAGCAATCACTTTATTTGGGTCCCAAACGATCGGTCATACAATACCATTGTACCAAAATTAAAAACTCCCTAAACCGACCACCCCCTTAAATGGACCATTTAAAGTCCGTCCCGTGATCGGTCGATTTAAAGAGGTTTTACTGTATTTACAACAGCGTTTTGTATTAGCCAGAGATGAAAGACCTCCGCGGTTTCGCGGATTTCCAGGGTTTCTTATATCCACCGATTAATATTAAACAAAATTCCGAAAGATGGGATGTATATGACAACAGTTGGGTGGTTCGAATCTCGTTCTTATATGACCTAAGCAAGAAACTGTTAGATATGGGCGATAATGCAATCACAATAAGGCTTAGTTGAGACCTGACTTCCGGTATTTTTCCGCGATTCCCTGACAATGCTAAACCTATGGGAGAATATCAGCATTTCCGCTTTTTTTCCCAGAGACCACCTTCATCCCTGATTATCTATATAGCCATGTGCTTGGCATTACTAGGATAGGGCAAGGAGCAGTAAAATGAGGAAGACCAATTGTCCGACTGAAATTTCTTCTGCTTAAACCGGACGTGGTGGCCGAATCGGTAAAGCGGAGGCTGCCTGGCACTCGGCATCAATAGGATAGGGAAAGGACTAGTTAGCTCAGTGTCAGGATAATGTGACTGAGTGGGATATTGGGTCATGGTGCCGATGGCTTGGTTTCCCAGTGGGGCAGCCCTGTAAAGTCACCATGAGCACGCATTGTCACGAGTTGGTACCCGTTCTGCTATGACCTTAGATGTTGCCAGCACGTAAAACTCCAACCAATCTTCTGCTTAATCAATTTAAAAAAATGTAACCACCCCAAAAAGCACCAATGTATGTGGTACTATGATCACACAAAAGTGGCTCATTTACCCCTAATTTATAAGCAGAATAAAATACAAAGATTAAGCTCTCATTATGGCACTGTTCTCTGTTTAAATAACTGCAACACTACTAGATTTATAACACATACAAGTGCACTGTCTCCGTCATCGGCGATATTAGTGTTAACCACAAAATCAGCCAATCAGGTACGAGAAAGACAGCAATGTAGTGAAGTTCTATCGTATCTTATATGTTATATCCCTTACTTTACGTGTCTGTTAATCACTGACCTATGATTTGACCCAGTGAGCACCGACTACATTTGACCTTGGGCTTGACCTTGCAGGGCTGGATCCTGCAGTACCTCGTTGACCAGGCGCTGTCGGGAGTTCTGCTCAAAACTCACACTGATATCAAGAAGCACATCGCAAAGCTGCAGCAGCGGAACCAGCGTCGATGACGTCAGAGGACGCTATGTAAACTGTTGCAGTGGGAGAAGCGTCGATGACGTCAGAGGACGCTATGTAAACTGCCACAGTGGAACCAGCGTCGATGATGTCAGCGGATGCTATGCAAACTGTTGCAGCGGGAGCAGCATCGATGACATCAGAGGACGCTATGTAAACTGCAGCAGCAGAACCAGCGTCGATGATGTCAGAGGACGCTATGTAAACTGCCACAGTGGAACCAGCGTCGATGACATCAGAGTACGCTCTGTAAACTGCAGCAGCGGAACCAGCGTTGATGATGTCAGAGGACGCTATGTAAACTGCCGCAGTGGAACCAGCATCGATGACATCAGAGGGCGCTATGTAAACTGCAGCAGCGGAACCAGCGTCGATGATATCAGAGGACGCTGTGTAAACTGCAGCAGTGGAACCAGTGTCAATGATGTCAGAGGACACTATGTAAACTATTGCAGCGGGAGCAGCATCGATCACGTCAGAGGATGCTATGTAAACTGCAGCAGCGGAACCAGCATCGATGACATCAGAGGACGCTATGTAAACTGCAGTAGCAGAACCAGCGTCGATGATGTCAGAGGACGCTTTTTAAACTGTTGCAGCCTCTCTCGATCTTCTCTACTTTTCCTGTATGGAGATCGCTGTTTGGTAACTCTTTTTGGCGTCAGTTTTCGTCACCCATTGATATTGAAGTAATGTGATGTGAAGTTTCTGTGTTGTGCTGGTTGAGGGTACAACGTATGATGTCGTGTAGGTAGTGGTGGTGATATATGGGTACTGTAAAAACTCGCGTATAAATTGAATTTTTGTTTTATTGATTATAAATAAATAAAACAGGGTCTGGACAGGACCTGGAAAGTCTTGAAATGTCTTGAACTTCATTTGCCCCATTTCAAGCCCTTGAAAAGCCTTGAATTTAACTTATTTTGGGTAATTAGTCTTGAAAAGCTTTGAATTTCATTAAACTGTCCCCACTGATCTAAATTAGTCTGAAGCGCCATTCGCCATTGTTGTTTTTTCCCTGAAATCCAAATGAAAACAGTCTTAAATTCCTATCAAAAAGAGCCTTGAAAAGCGTGAAATAACCATGAATTCGATATCTTCACATGTGTACAGACCCTGATAAAGGAAGCACCTCAAATTATACACGCGTCACAGGAACTGCGTTATGTCCCAGCGCTGTGACTAGCTTGATGGCTACAGCCTGAGGTAATATATAAATGCATGTGTGTATACATACATACATACATACATACATACATACATACATACATACATACATACATATGGGTTGTTCTTAGAAACTTGTGTACCACATATTTGGTTTCCATGTTACATTGTTAATGATTAAACTTTTTTTTGGGGGGGGGGTTAGAAAGTCAAAGAATTGTTGACTCTGTGTATTAAGTATGTATTATTAGCAACACTAAATGTATTTGATCTATCCCACAAGATGTATCCAAAATATGCTTATATGATTTTGTGCTAAAGTGAAAAGGGGAAAATTTGCTTATCAGCACCATGCATCTAGCCAAACTGTTTTTTCAACTTTTTTCTTGTAAGACAATCTTTTTTGTTTAACTATAATCAATAGAATCTTGTTTGAATTTGTTGTGTGTGTTAAAATGATGTTATGGATGTGTGTTAAGAGGATGGTATCAATGGATGTTACACGCTTTTCTCAATTTGTATAATCAGAATTATGAACATTGTATGTTCAACTCTGACATATGCACAATATGTAAACCTTCATAAGAACATGGATTCTGCTATTAAATGGAATGTTTTCTGCTATTATTTGGAATGTTTTCAGCTATTATTTGGAATGTTTTCTGCTATTATTTGTAATGTTTTCACTTTTGGTTTCCATGTCACAAAAGTGGTACACAGTTTCCTAAGAATTACCCATATATGTGTGTGTATTATATATATATATATTATATATATATATATATATATGTATATATATATATATATATATATATATATTTAAACATCCCACTTTATTTCAGAGGTACAACAAAAACAAATCCATGAAATTCTTTAACTTTGAATAGACACACATCCATGTGTCTGCACTCGCGCAGTGCGCATCTATTGGGACATATGCGATATATACATTTCTTATAATATATATATAATATAAGTTGACCTCTACTTATATGGTGGGCATATGCCTGAGGAAAGAATTCCAGGGTCAACTATTAACCGCTGCTTATCCGCTGGCTCCCCTAATACGCGAGTTTTTACGGTAACTAGAAATAGGTATGCCATGATGGGTATTCTGCTCCAGCGAATTGTGACACTGACAGGATTCTCGTGATAACTGGTTAAAGCTGTATATGACTGCTTAAAGCTACATAATCCGATGAAAGCATAAAGGCCCAGTCACACCTCACCGGATTGAGCAACGGACAGAATTGTCTAGTCTGGTGGTGATAAGTATCAAAATGTGTCAAAATGTGTTGAAATGTTGCGCTATCGGGTAAATGGTCGCTGGATGAACGGACAGGAAACGGAAAGGAAACGAACATGAACGGATAGCCAACAGACGAAACAAAATCAAACCAGATAAGAACCGTAGATGTCAGTCCGTCGACATCCGTTCCTAGTTTTGTGCATGTTCAAACTTGTATGGATACAAACCGGACATTGTTCGTTTTCTGTCCGTTTCCCCCAATTCGGTGAGGTGTGACTCGGGCTTTACATTTTCGAAGCCTAAATACTTGTTTGGATTGGACCATACATATCCAACTTAAATACTTGTGCGCTCATTTATCTTAATTTAACCCTAACATATTCAACTTAGATACTTGTGCACTCATTTATCTTAATTTAACCCTACATATCCAACTTAGATACTTGCGCATTCAATAAACATTTATTCCAGTTTAATGCTCCTGTGCTATGCTTGAAAATAGATAACAAGGTTTATGTTCAGCATTCCAGTGTGCATACAAACAAATTAACTTAGTATGCTTTCACTTCAAATATATCCCAAAGTTAACCTATTAAAATAAGTTATTTCAAAATAAAGTAGCTTATAATAACCAACTTAATACATGTATCTGTAGTAGTCTGCACTGACCTCTCAGGCAAGTAACCCCATAGACAGTAGGCGTGGGTAGTGTGTTGATATCAGGGAGCCTAGATGGTGTAATGGTTAGCACACTGGCCCGGAATGCAAAGATATGTGGATTCGAGTCCCAAGTCTAGGTGCAATATTTCCCATTTTTATCACCCATACGACATATCTAATAAAAATATCGTAGAAGTGTAAAACCATCGGATTATGCAACTCTAAATTTTTGCGGATCTGATAACCGTGGTCATTAAAACATTATTTATGATGAGCAATTTTTCTCTTTTGACCAGTAACTGGGAATATGTACATATCTGTAATTACAGTAATACCTCTCTAACCGACCACCTCCACAGATCGACCACTTCATATATCGATTGCTTTATTTGGATCCCAAACGGCCATCAAATACCATTGTAACGATACAAAAAAAAACTCTCTAAACTGACCACCTCCCTAAATGGACCGTTGAAAGTCGGTCCCATGGTCATTAGAGAGGTTTTACTGTAAATATATTTAGAACATTTCTAAAGACGTCTATGATTCTGATTTAATATGTGCAATGTAATACATTCTGTTGATATGAATTTATGCATGATAACATAGGGGTTGGAAATATCCTTGGTGCCGCCTTACAGATCCAAGCATTGTGAAGTATACTCTCCCAATTCGTCCATCGAATTTAAATAAAAATGTAAGATAGCCTTACATTCTGGTCAGATTTGTCTACGGTAATTTTTCTTTAACAAAGTGTTGATTTCTAACCAGTAATCAAGTATCTAATAATAGACCTGGTTTGTTTATTTTACCCGAGTGGGTCGATAATGAATGGCTGATATTCCCTGACAAGTTGGCCCTTGAAGTGTTGGTTGTTGGTGGGTGGGTGGGTGGGAAATATTTGTTGTTACTGGATTCATTAGACGGTGGTGGCCTTTGGCGTTACCTGTGTGTAAGCAGTGTCACCTAGAGATTGCTTCATGGTTTTGTTGTTGTTTTGAGTTTGATGTCCTCGCAGCATCTATGGTCATATGACACGGGTACCGACTTGTGACTGCGCACTCATGGCGATTTTATAGTGCTGCCCCACTGTGAAATCTGGCCGCCAGCACCATAATCCTATATCCCACTCAGTCACATTATCCTGAGACTGAGCCAACCAGTCTTTGCCATATCCTATTAATGCCGAGCGCCAGGCTAGGAAGCGACAAGTATCAATTTTAAAGTCATTGGTTTCACTCGACCGGGAACGGAACTCCTGACATTCTGCACGTGCTGCCCACGCTATATCGATTAGGCCATTGCGCCCGGTTTGGTTTGTGATAAATCCCCAATATCCCGTAGGACCAAGTCAGGGTCCGGACGGTGCCTGGAAAGTCTTGAAAAGTCTTCATTTGCTCCATTTCAAGGCCTTGAAAAGCCTTGAATTTAACTTATTTTGGGTAATTAGTCTTGAAAAGCCTTAAATTCATTTAAACTGTCCCTACTGATCTAAATTAGTCCGAAATCGCCATTTGCCGCCCCCCCCCCCCCATGAAATATAGATGAAAATTGAGTTTAATTCCTATCAAAAACAGGCTTGAAATAGGCTTAAATTCCATATCTTCACATGTGTATGGAGCCTGCACAGTTCATAAATATAAATGGTTTACAAAATTCTAACAACGTCAGGATTAGGTTTACCCACTCCATCCCCCACCCCTCTAATCCTAACATAAAACCTTAGATAAAGTTGTGACTTATGTTATAGCATTAAAAGCATTCCGAACATGGCTTATGCCCAGCCTCCACCTATCCCCTTATGAACATTGTTCGGATTATATTAGAATTATGAAGAACATAAATATCTATGGACGGTCCCTTAAAATTAAATCACTAAAGATTTGTGAAATATTAGTCATCTATTTTTTTAAAGTTAATTTCACTTGCAATTATCTTAAATAAATGTCACTTTGACATAGCTTATATTTAATTTATTTCAAAGGCAATTGATGTTGCCAGGACGTAAAATTCTAACAAACAATCAAAGGAAATTACCCAAATTTACATATTAATTATTGGAATAAAAAAGTAAAACTGCTTTCCATAGATATAAAATTGACTGCCACAGTTAAATTTTACCGACCCAAATTCAAAGTATTTCACTACAAATTCCGAAAGAAATTATTTCTAAAGACTGAAATGAACCATTTAGCGTGGGTTGTGCTTTGGGGCTTGAATTAACACTCTTGAATGTGAAATGTAGTGAGCATCTTCATTAAATAGTCTGGTTTTGGGAGAAGACAAACTTAATACTCTTGAATGTGAAATGTATTTGAAGGTTACCGAACTTTCGTTTTTTGCTTTTTGAATAAAAAGGCAATGTTAGTTGATCATAGAGGAATAGTTATATGGTAGATGTAAGGAATAGGTCAAAGGTTAAAGGTCAAACTATATAATTAAAAAGAGTCCATGTTCACGGTCTGTGAATATATATATATCTGTAAATATATATTTATATGTATATATATTTCACCTCTTTCTCGTACTCCTGGCTAATTATAGCACAGTGAGAGGTAGGCATACCCCTAATCCAGTAAAAGGAGTTAACCGGCTTCCTGGACGTCTTACGAAACTCTTGGGGAGTTTCTGGTGCCCAGCACTATAACCTTACAGGAGTGAAGACAACATTAGGAAATGGATACAGGGCTGTAAGACGGATACCATCTGATTATAGATATTGTCATTGGATTGCTAGGATTTGCAGGATAATACATTCGACTTGGATACACATGGCTGGTCAACCGGAACGGAACCTTCTAGGCTGTGCAGTGGCCTCGGACCAGGGCAGAGCCACCATGGCATGTGTTACGGATTTTTGGAGAGTTTCAGGACCCCGGTGTCACAAGACTACCAGTACTACTTCATAGTATTGCATTATTGTTTCTGTGAATAGTCCAATTTATTTGGATGTATCTATGACTAGGCAGTTCATACTACACTGGCCCGCATCACGCCCTGAGTCACAAGACAGAAAAGGGGCGTCAACCGACGCCGGTGTCACAAGACTACTACTTCATAGCATTGCATTATTGTTTCTGTGATTAGTCCAATTTATTGGACGTATGTACGACTCAGCAGTTCATACTACACTGGCCCGCATTACGGGGTGAGTCACAAGACAGAAAAGGGGCATCAACCGATGCCGGTGTCACAAGACTACTACTTCATAGCATTAGATTATTGACATTATTAAAAGTCCAATTGTTGGCAACCTTTTTAAGGTGTTGTTTTACGGATAGCAAATTACTATTTGGTAGATTTTTCCAAATTGTTGGGTACAAGATTCCACTTCGGGAGAATACTACACAGGGTCAGTTTATACTACACTGGCCTGAATCACGTGGTGACTCACAAGACCGCAAGGGGGCATCAACCGACGCCATGTCACAAGACTACTACAACATCCTGCCACTCCTCTATACCCCCCCGGCCCCCCAGCTGGTTTGCGCCTGGCCCACGCTTTTCACCGGGGGAACCAGGCATTGTTTCGGTCTATGTTAGGTAGGGTTCTTCCAATATTTAGGGAGTAAATGCCTCCCTGGTCAGCTGACAACTGACAATGAGTGTGGGCGCCTCCCATAGATTTACATAGCTTTGTGTCTCTATGGTACAAAATACTATTCTGGTTTAATTATGGAGTATTTTGGTTAGCACTGTCGTGATTCAGAGATGCATTGTAGTGAATAGTTTATTGGCTTTGGCTAATATGCCCCTCGTTATACAATGGCAGACCAACAGGCACATACAAGATGGTCTGTGAACCAGTTACGCAATCACCCGAGGAGGGGCGTCAACTGACGCCACGGTCGGTCAACCACATCTGGAATGTTCTCTGTCCTCCGGCCAGGGCGGAGCTGCCCCACCGATCATTGACCATGAGCTCAATGCAAGACTGGGTCAGAGGATAGCTATGAAGCTACAATGACAGCTGCGTGGCCCACTGGCTATGTGTTGTGCCTGGTGTTTTAAAGAACTTGAAGTTGTGGGTTCGATTCCTGAATGAGTCAACTAATTGGGATTTACAATTACTTTGTGGCAAGTGGACCACACGGGATAATGCACATTTTATCTCGGGTGAGGAAGACCAATCGTCCGAGATTGAAATTCCCCCTGCTTAAACAACTAACGTACCAAACAAAAAATAGTAAGTCAGTTGGCGACTCGCTGACATCCCGAGTCACTTCTTATATGCAGTTCTCAACAATCTCGGAAGGATTCGTTCTCTAGGAGATGGATTTCTACCTTGCGCTTCACGATCAGATGAAGTGCTTCGAGACTGCTATGCATACGATGCAGTGAGCAATCTTATCAGCCATTGTGGCGATTGTCCCCGGGGCCTACCATGTCACTGGAGGGGAGATTTATCTCCTTGGTGGACGGGATGAGTGATGGACTTGGTATCCTGGCAGCTGCAAGTAGGTTCGCCTAATTTAACATTATGAAAATGTTTACACACACATGACTATAGATAAGGAGGTGATATGCTCCAAGAAGGTCAAACACAAAGCAGGTAAAGAGTTTACGCTTTTCTACCACCCAAGCCTATTAAAGGTAAGACTTGGGTCGGTACTTAATGTATGGTGGTCAGCTACATACTACCTCAAGCATGTTGAACTAACCTCTAAGGTCCAAAACAGCTATGTTAGGGTCCTTAACAGCAGCCTCAAGGAGGTGCGCAGGGGTTCCACAGAGGAGGCAACAAGTGGACGTGGCTGCAGACCCTCCTATTCCACAAGATTTGGTAATGTTAAAATTTTTCGCTGTAGCGGTTACAACGTTAACCTCTTACGGAAGTGACGATCCGTTCTGGTAATTGATATCACCATTTACTGACGTTGCATATAAAATTCTGTTATAGGATACAAAAGGTTTAATTTGTTTAATAATTAAAATATTATAAAATGGCTATTTCAACAAAACTAAGAAGAAGTTTGTTGCTGCCTGCTTAATTACTCATTAACAGGAATTATAGTTACATTGTCAACATTGAACTTTATATAATTTCAAACTTTCTGTTGAAGTCGAGACTGGCAGTAATTATTTATAATAAGTGAATAAAACTAAGATAATTACTGATGCATACATATATGTAAGTGCTAGCAATAACGGATGGTTTGAGTAAAGTGGTTACAGGTTAAAAGGACATCCCTGCCATCAGGTGTATGGAACTAGAAGATATGATTACAGTAATTTGGTTAATTATGCAGTAAGAATAGCAGAGAATTACAAGTATTACAGAATTAAAGTTTAATTAAGGGATTACAGATGAGTGCTGTACAAGGTCCATTATTTTTTCGGCATGCTGATAAAAACTAATTGAGATAAATGAAAATAATACAGTGGCTCATTCAAATCCAACTGTGCTGCACATTGCAAAAATTGATTGTTTAGCACCCTATATTGCGCAAGTGCTTAGATTCCTACATTTGTTAGAAGATGAATCTTTGGGGTGTGGGGCTATTAATACAGCCATTCTGCTCTATCGGTAGTACCCCCAAGGATAGAGGGCCAAACTGTAGGCAAACATTATGTCTTACATTGGTTCCTGAAATCAGTTATGAGAGAATTTCACCCAAGCCTAACTATTCTAGATTCTGGGACCTTCTTTAGTATTTAAATTATTCAAGTCTTGGCCTGACAATAAGCACTTACATGTCAGGGATCTAGGGTTTAAGGTGGCTCTGCTGATCCTCTTAATTATGGGTCATAGAGGCCAAACTGTATTAGCTTTGAGCATTGATAGACTGGAGTTGTCAAGAGAAGAGGTATTTTTTTTACCTCAAAACTTTTCAAATCAAACAGGAGACCCATTGTCCTCAGGAACATTAAATGCTTTCCTGAAGATAGGAAGCTGTGTGTAGTTAGAGGTATTAAATATTACATTGTTCGTACTGAAGAAATTACGAAAAGCAAATAATTGTTGCTTAGCTTTATTAGGCCTCATGGACCTATTTCTAGAGACACCTACAAGTGCTAAAATTAGCAGGAATAGACACTTCCCAGTTTGGGGCCCACTCAACGAGAGGGGCATTTGCTTCCAATGCAAGGAACCTAGGTGTTGTGATTAACACTATTCTTACGAATGCAGGTAGGAAGACTTCCATTGCTTAAAAGCAATTAAAAAGACAAAATTGCTAGATATTATAACAAAAGAGTGGAGAAGACCAATATGGCTACAACCTTGCTTAGGCATTAAGAGTTGTTGGATAAATAAATAATTGACTCAAGTTAGTAATCGCATTTATGTCTACATAGACCTCTCACTGTGCTATAATTAGCCAGGAGTAAGAGAACGAGGTGAAATAGATTAATTATGCGAGTACTTACGTAGTATAATTGATGCATAATTGGTGTTTCACCGAGTTCGAGGAATCGGCTATTTGTAGGACAGTCCCACCCAACCCAACCCAGGGTGGACAGAGAGTGCTCTTACTGGACTGGAAGATTACTATCGTGCTACATATTAATCTTTCGCCAATTATTGGATTAGGCATAAATTCGGGTAAGGTTAGGTAAAGGGTGCTGGATTCGGGGTACGCCTACCTCTCACTGTCCTACAAATAGGCGAGTCCTCGAACTCGGTGAAACATCAATTATGCGTCAACTGTACTAAGTAAGTACTCGCATAATTAATGTATATATATATAGTCAAAACTATTACACAGGTGATTGACAGGTGAGTCACCATAGCAACTGTTCACTCAGTGTTTATAAACAGTCACCAGGTGGTGCCACTCAGTAAGTGTTCTGATTAGTGGTCACAATGGAGGGCTATAAATATCAACACTGGATGCAGTGCCAGGTGACCTCCTGAAATAGGACATCGGCCACAAATTAGGGTGGCCGAGGGCCAGGGTCTTAATTGGTAACCGACTGGTTCATCCCGCTGTGGAGAGTCTGGCCTTTAACGTAGTTTGTTCATTTCATTATTTTGCTATAAAAATATGTTTTAATCATTAATTATTTCTTAAAGTTGCATAGTCCGGTGGTTTTCAGTTTCTGTCATTTTTCTGAGATAAATATATTAGATTGATCATTATTATCTACCTTACTTTAGTTTGAAGTAACTTTTATTTTAAATGGCTAACTTTTGAGATATTTGAAGTGCAAACCTGTCAAATTAGTTTTGGCAAGCACGCCAAAACCCTCACACCACAGGCTTCAGCGGTAACAAGTTCTATTAAATTGACTCAGTACTTATTCCCCTCTATGCAGAATCAAATGTTTAATAAGTGCATCAATATCTA
This sequence comes from Branchipolynoe longqiensis, assembly GCA_030323885.1. Taxonomy (NCBI): domain Eukaryota; kingdom Metazoa; phylum Annelida; class Polychaeta; order Phyllodocida; family Polynoidae; genus Branchipolynoe; species Branchipolynoe longqiensis. The sequence continues at coordinate 5,514,995 of CM059199.1, forward strand.
AGTTAGATATGAAGAATAAAATCTAGATGATTGCTTTGGTTTAGAAAATCTGATGCTTCATTGGACTATGCAGCTTTAAATTTAAAAGCATGCACTCTCCAATAGACGAGATTGTGAAAGTATGATGTCTGAACACTTTGACTTCTGGTTATTGAATGCTTTTATTCACCGTCCAGGGTCCTGAACCGCCGGCACCCTTTGTCTATGACGTCATCTCATTTACATATCCTTTGTTCTCCACAGGTGCCTGGATGTCTCTTATGCATATATTACAGAGATCACTGTGCCATCATTGGCAGCAAAGCAAATGTGTCTGGCCATTGAGTTTGCAGATACGCGTAGGGCAAAACCTTGATTTTATTCAAAATGATAAGAAATACATAACAATTTGGCATAAACATGTATGCACACATGCAATATGATGATCTGATGAATATAGCTAAGACAAAACTAGCCATAGTTAAACATTTTGAGCTAAGAAACATACAATTCCACACAAAACAATCAGTCTCTTTAAGGCTTATATCCACATCACCATTATTAATTCTTGTTGTAAGTATTAAAATGCCAAATGTGTCAACATACACTTGTTTCAGATAAATATATAACCAATATCTGAACAACCCTACTCATTTTCTAGTTCTGCATATGTCATTAACCATAGGATATAAATAAAAACATCAATAAAATAAGTAAAACTGACTCTGGCTATGGCTTTAACACTAGTCTGAGTGCCCGGATTTGTCTAAATCTAAATGCACATGGCATAAGATCTGCTGATTATATTGATGTAAATGCAATGCTGGATAAAACATTGATATCTCAATTTATTATATATATATTTTTAGTTGGTATTCTATGTTTCAAACAAAAGCTGAGATGAGCTGAAACTAGCACATTTTATAGCTGCACCAAGTGTATTAGCATGTGCCATGTGCTTCTTGTGGGTTTGTTTTTCTTCTATGCATCCCACAATGCACCGCACGGCTGGAATGGTGATGTAGTCTATTAGACATTGTGCTTTGAATATTTGTTTGTGATATGTGAAGTGATATTTGTCTATGTTCTATAGATTTGGCTTATTTGATTCTAGTGAATTATTTTAGTTTTTATGTTCAGTTTTGTTTGTTATGTATACACTAAGAATCAGTGATGTAGGTTATATAGCGGAAATGTTGTTTTCTTTGGCTAAATGTCGTCTGTTCTCAACCGTTTTCACGTAACATTTAAAAAGAAATTGATGATTTATTGATTTATGTAGCCTTATAGAAAGATGGGGACAACAGAACTATCTAGTGCTGTCCAATTGTTTTTCAACCCCTTTTTGTAAATAGAAAAACAAAGCAGTTTTCATGATTTAAAATGTCCTTTCTCTTTTCTAACCTTTGAGGTAAAGTTGCATAGTCCGATGGTTTTGAATTTGTGCAATTCTCTTAAATAAATACATTAGATTGATCATTATAATCTACTTTACTTTAGATTGAAGTAACATTTAGTTTAAATGGCAAACTTTGGAGATATTTGAAGTGACAACATGCCAAATTAATTTTGGCAAGCACACTAAAACTCTTGACACCATAGATTTATGCAATAACCGGTTAAAATGCCTCAGTATTTCCTTCTATGTGACAATACATGCTTAATAAGTAGCTCAGTTTCTAGGTTAGATATGCAGAATCAATTTTGGATAGTTGTTTTGGTTTTGAAAATTTGATGTTCCTCAGACTATGCAGCTTTAAAGAGATCTGGTATAGGACGCTGAGATTGGAGCTGTACTCCGACAAATGCACTCCAAGCACATCTTTGTTTAGTTTGTCAGTTTATGCAACCGAATATGTGTGTGTGTGGAGGGGTTGGTGAGGAGGTCTGCTCCTGTTTATGTGTGAGTGACGTCATGGGTGGGATTCCCTTGGTGTTTTGCATTCTCTACCAATGGGATGCTTCAAAGCAAAAGGGGTTCCCCGGTTTGTGAGCAAACCCCTCTAGGTCATGTGATGGGGAATCCCACCCGCGACATCATTTATACATTACATTTGGAGTTTATTTGTCATATTAGTGGACTATACCGGGCGACTTTAATCAAAATTGAGCCTCATGAATACTTGGGACGGCTAACCACCTGGGAATAAATATCAGGCGCTGTAGACATCCTGATACAAGCTTCTAAGTTCTAACCTCCATCCTGATATGACCTTAGATGTTGCCAGGATGTAAAACTCCAACAATCAACCAATCTAACATACAAAACCAGCAGTAGATGAAAAAAACCTGTCCAATATCGTTTATCAGGCTTGGCAGTTTGCCATACATGGGTGGCAGGCATTACAATGGACATCACAGGCTTGGCAGATTGCCATACATGGGTCGCCAGGCATTGGAATGGACATCACAGGCTTGGCAGATTGCCATACATGGGTCGCCAGGCATTGCAATGGACATCACAGGCTTGGCAGATTGTCATACATGGGTCGCCAGGCATTGCAATGGACATCACCATAAAGATAGGGTTATGAACACCATTTTGGGATTTAATATTGAACAAGCCTAAATAGCATGCCTGATAAAGGGATAAACAAAGCACTGTAATGGGTTTGGTCAGTCTGTACTGAGCCTAAGATTGCGCATAATATGATTTAAACTGTTGCGTGCACTACTTATTCATATGTGAGAATGGCCTGACAAATAAAATCAGGAAAATATTTTATGAATTTTTAGGACTTATAAAGTGACGGGAGAAGCCTGAATGGTCAAATATTTTGACCATATCCCGAACAAATTGGGAAGATCCAGAATTCTGGATAAATGGGGAAGATTCTCATCTATGCGATGATCTACCTGTTGTGAGCTTGTATCTATGTAGATAAAGGACTCACCCGGTACTCGCAGTACACGGGTGAATACCAACCCTATATAAAAACGGTCGAAAAAGCGGGTTAATGAAATGATAGCCTAATTTCACAATCTAAGAAGCAACATTTATTCTTTGTAGATGTCTTCATATTTACCCGCTACTTTTGAGTTGGAAAATATAATAAAACATATACTTTAATGCAATTTAAAAGTGAAATCGATGGCGTTCTCTGGCCGTCGCCTTGTCTTTTTGCATTCTCTCCCATTTCACCAAATCTGTGCCAATACATGTAGCCATTTGTCATGGAACCACAGTTTCTACTTCATGTTCCATACTAAGGCTATTTTCGCCCGTATTTAGACTATGTTGTCGTTCAGCCGTGTACTACAAGTACCGGGTGAATCTTTTATCTACTATCTATGTAGAGAGATATTTTCTATTTTGCTTTTTGACAGCGCATGTGCATATTAGATGACATACGCCCCACAAAATTAATATTTTGTACACTATTGCGGCAAGAAGGTACGCCTTTTTCATCAGATAACTTATCAATGGCGTCGATCTGTATTATATGCCGTTATGGCACATGAGATAGCTGTAAAAGGCTTTCAGATTAGAAAATAAACAAAATGTCCATACTCTATAACGAATGTCTCGTGCTTCACAAACATTGACTGAGTTGTGAAACTGCACATTTCTTTCCTTCTTCATTTAAATAAAATAAAGGAAGATTAAAAAGACATTTGGATTTCCTTTTACATGATGAGAATGCCATTTTGCTTTTATGTTCATTGTTATTATTTTCAGCAGACAAAGAAAGGATTTCCGACTTCATCCTGTATTGAATCTGAGTTTTATTTTATAGGTGTGTTTTTGGTTGGCATCCCCCAAGGGGGGGTGGTAGTCTTCCTACCTATACGCCCAACTTAAAAATAATAAGTAAATTTGATATTTTATATATTATTAGATGCAACTGTTGAAGTGAGAGCTGGGAGAGGGTTCCCAGGCAGCAGGAAGCAGAGAGTGCCCGGTTACAGTGGGGGGCTGCTGAGAATAAGGGGTGTTCGGAAGCGAGAGGGGCCCAGTAGGAGCACCGGAAAACATTAGGGACTATTCTTTATTTATATTCACATAATAAATTATATAGCACATATAAATACACACACTATAACGTCGCCATGAGTATACACTGTCACAAGTCGGTACCCGTCCTGATATGACTTTAGATGTTGCCAGGACGTAAAACTCCAACAACCAACCAACCCTGTATGTGTGCCACACCTTAGTGTGGGTACGAGGCGTATGAGGGTCGGGGTATGTTGACTATTGAGGGTTGCCTCGGCAGCGCGCTGGCCACCTGGTGGCGATTGGAGGAAGTTCACTCCGGCACGTGGTTCTTGTAGTCTTCAAGTCGACTGGCTTCCGTCGCGTGCACTTACTAATATTATTGCTAGCAATATCCCTACCGACTCAACAAAAAAATGGGTGGAGAAAAAAAATTACAGCCTCAACAAAATTCCAAAATACTTCAATAAACAAGTTCTGAGGCAACAATCAATTATGTTAAAACATTAACATTTCTACTCTAGATAATGAATGGCATTCATGGTTAAAGTTGCAGTGCAATGGAAGCATCAAATGTTCCAAAACACTCATCTAAATTTTATCTTGCACTGCGGAGTGGTTGGAGTGTCTGACTTTTTCTAGGTCGGACTCCTAATCTGAAGGTCATTGGTTCCATTCCCCATGCCTCCACCTCTGCCAATTTGGATCTCCACCGCTGTGTATAACTTACAGTGTCATCAAAGGCCAGTTGCTCTCATACCATGTCTATGTGGTGTGGGAGGTTAAAAATCCCTTGGGTCAGTAAAAGTGTAGGCTCAGGCTTTCTTTCGACAAACTGTCTAATGGTGAAAACAAGTCCATTCAGACTTATCCATAATAGGCAGTATAAATCTTCAATCTTCAAGAAAGAATCTTGCATATCCCCTCTCGCTCTCTCTCTCTTCTCTCTCTACCGTTTTCTTCACTCTCCTCTCTCTCGCTCTCTTTTCTCTCTCGCTCTCTCTTCTCTCTCCCCCTCTCTCTATATATATACAGTAAAATCTCTCTATAACGTCCCCTCCACAGATCAACCACTCCACTATATCGATCGCTTTATTTGGGTCCCAACAATACCATTGTAAAGATATTCGAACTCTAAACCGACCACCTCCCTAAATGGACCACTTAAAGTGGGCCCATGGTCGGCAGATTTGGAGAGGTTTTACTGTATGTACTAGTGCAGTGTAAGCTACATAAGGTATATTAAATTGATTTAATATTGCTTCTATTAGTATCACTGTTGAAACCAATGGTGTCCTACCATTTCGGTGTGCACACCCAATTTAATTTAGCAATGTTTTCCATTTCCTGATATGACCTTAGATGTTGCTAGGACGTAAAACAACAACAAACAAACATTTAATTTCACCAAAGTTAACTCTTTACAAATAAATGTTACTTCAAACTAAATTAAACTAGATTATGATTATCAACATGATGTATTTACCTGAAAAGAAATATGGCAAAAACTCAAAACAATCGGATTGTGCAACTTAAAAATATATATGGGTCAGGATCACGAAAAAGAGGCCAATTGGTGGAAGTTGTCGGCGTCGAGCATGGATGTCGGCGTCGATCGGTATAATTATAATTTAGCATTGACAGAGGTGTTGGAAAGTCTTTAATTTTATCCTGAATGTAACGGTCAAGAAAAGTACAACAACCTTATTTGTTTCTAGGATAATTTAATATAAAACAAAGAAATGCATGAGACTTTAAGAATTGCGACGCCGACATCTGTTAAAGTTGTCAGTGTCGATCATTGGATGTCGGCGTCGATCGGTATAATTATAGTTTAGCATTGACAGAGATGTTGGAAAGTCCTTAAATTTATACTGAATGTAAAGGTCGAGAAAATACAACAACCTTATTTGTTTCTAGGATAATTTAATATGAAGCAAAGAAATGCACTACACTTTTAAGAATTGCGACACCGACATCTTCACTTGACCACCGATTGGCCCGTTTTCGTGAGGCTGACTCATATATATTAAAGAAAATTCGACCTGGTAGTTCCATCCGTCGAATTGTTAACAAGCCCTGGCTCTTTGTGCTGGTTAGTTAGTAAACGTGACTCTGCTACTTTCACTTGAAGAGAATCCAACCCATCCTTAGTCCTGCCCCAGAGACGAATGGGCAATGGCCAGCATGTGTAGAACCACACTGCCCCTGATAAATAAATAAAAGAATGGCTTCCCAGCATTTGCTTATCGGAAAGAGTAGCCTATGTGGCAGCATCGGGTTTCCTCCAAAGAAATATGTCAGAATGACCATATGTTTGATGTCCAATAGCCGATGATACAAAAATCAATGTGCTTTAGAGGCGTCATTAAATAAAACAAGCTTTACTTTTTTTTACTTTCCTAGCATTTCCATTATGCCCATGTTTTTTGGTTGTTTGTTTGTAAACCCCACTGCATTGTAACTGTTGTAAGCAATGTGTTGTTGGGTATTGTTGTTTTACGTCCTAGAAACATCTAAGACCATATCAGGACGGACAATGTGTGATTTAGCAGGCCCGGTGTAGGACGTTCAAAACACTACGCCGTTCAAAACACTACGGTAGTGTTTTGAACCTACGTTCAAAACACTATGGTAGTGTTTTTAACTTAGGTTGAAAACACTACTGTTAAGTTCAAAACACTACCCCTACGTACATTCAAAACACTACCCAAGTTCAAAACACTATCATGACAAGCTGACCTTGCTGCGTCATTTGAAGCACGTATTAGTATACGCTGATAGTGCTGCGGCGTGCGCCCTGTTGTGTATTAGTATACGCTGATGGTGCTGCGGTGAGTGCACCACATATTAGTATACGCTGATGGTGCTGCGGCGTGTGCGCCACCAGTATACGCTGATAGCACTGCGGGGTGTGCGCCATGTATTAGTATACGCTGATAGTGCTGCAATGTTTAACAATGTACTAGTAGACATAGTGCTGCGGCATTCAACAAATTAGTATACAGTGATCGTACTGCGCGGTGGTTTTAAACGGTAGAGCACGGGCATCGCGTGCGGAAGGTCGGGAGTTCGGTTAGCTGTCGAGTAAAACCAATGACTTTAAAATTGATATTTGTCGCTTTCCTAGCATGGCGTTAGGCATTAATAGGATAGTCAGTACCCATCCTGATATGACCTTCCATGTTGCTAGGATGTAAAACAATAACCACTAAAAACAACCCCTAATGCCTAGTACACACCTCCCGTATACGATCTAAAACTGCCCGTTTCGCGCATAAAACTGAGTTTTAGTCGTTAGGTGTGCGGCCCCCGCGCACACTAGACGCTTACGATTCGCGTATAAAACTCAGTTTTAGAGCTTACAACTCGAATCGCAACCGATTCGAAAAACGAATCGGCCCGTTCGTGAATCGGTATATGTGAGCGGTCAGTCGTATCGTATACGGTAGGTGTGTGCTAGTCGGCGATCGATCGCGTCGGGGTTTTAACGCATCAGCCAATCGCCGGGCCGGGAACGGTCATGTGACCCTGTCCATACAAGTACGCTACAAAATGGCGGACTGGACGAACGAGGCGGAGGTAGCGATGGTAGAGATGTGGCAAACTCTGCCATGTCTGTTTGATGTATCCTGCCAAGAGTATTCGAACAGAGTCAAGAAAGTAGGCGCGTTGGCGGCGATCTCCGCTGAAATTGGACAGTCAGGTACGCCCGTTTTTCCCGAGAATATTGAATTTGTTTGTCATCATTGTTGTGAAATGTGCCGACGGTTGAAAAAGTGCCGGCTGGCTTCTGCTTAGGGCATCGCTCTCACATGAAAAATACACTAAAAGTTATTGTTTTTCAAATCAAAGTTACTTTTTGGGTCGTTGAAAAGTTTACAAAAAATCGTAATCGTTATCGTAATCGTAATCGTAATCGCGGAACGTAAATAATCAGCTTAATGACCACAAAACTAAATTGTTCTAATCGTGAAACGGCTCGCGTTGTATGTCAACATGCCGAAAATTATTATACAATAGAATACAAGACGGCTATAATTTGTTTTTTACAGCGGCGTCCATCCAGAAAAGGATGACGAATCTCCGCACCCAGTATACACGTTTCCGGAAACAAGCGGCCTCGGGTTCTGCAGGAAAGCGTCTGACCGCCCGTCAAAAATGGATACAGACGTCGCTCTCGTTCCTGGCACCCCACTTGCAGCGACGGCAGAGTGTGACCAACAACCCACTACCATCGCCAAGATGCAGGCAAGCTGCTGAGGTACTGATACGTAGTTAATTAGAAGTTCGAAATTATAACGTAATGGTTTATGTACAATTTATACACATTTATTTACAAAAACATATATACAAAATTTTTTTAAGAAAACAGATACAAATAGACATATATACACATTCCGATATACTACGTAGGATCACAGAGCGAGCTGGTAGTCCACGCGTTACACTATTTAAGCCATATATACAGTCTAGATCATCGCCGACTGCCACGGGACAGCCCCTGTCGCTGAGTTTACATATTCGACGAGGTAATCCCGTTGTGTCTTGGCCCGTTGCGTTGCGTTGGTTCCCGATGGGAATGTCGCCTGACGTAGCTCCAGATCGCCTCTCCATGACCCGGGAGTAACCGAGTGCGTCGCAGGGTCTTCGTAGTCAGCTGTAGCTGTGGTGCCGATCTTTTCCCGCAGGAAATTGTGTAGGGCGCAGCCCGCCATGACGATCTTCTCGACTTTTTCTGGCGCTAATGCGATGTTCGTCAAAAACACGCGGAACCTGTTGGACAGGATGCCGAACGCGTTTTCAACGACACGTCGGGCGCGCGACAGCCGATAATTAAAGATCCGATGATCCAGGCGCATGTCTCTGTGGCTGAACGGCTTCATCAAATAATCTTTGAGGGGAAAGGCATCGTCCGCCACAATGTAGTGACCCAAAGGCCGATCATCCCCGGGTAGTGGTTGGGGGGGTGGGAACGACTCTGCTCGGTTCTCCAGAGCCTCTTGAAGGGTGCATCCGGAAAACACGCCGCCATCACTAACCCGGCCGTTGCATCCCACATCTACAAATATGAACCGATAGTCGGCGTCTACCAGGGCCATCAACACTATGCTGAACGTGTGTTTATAATTGTAAAATGTTGACCCGGAGTGTGCTGGGGGTTTGATGTGTATGTGCTTCCCGTCCAGGGCGCCGATACAGTTGGGGAAGTTCCATCTAGCCTGAAAACTGGTCAGCGACTTTCCCCCACTGCTCCGGGCTCGACGGGGTCTGCAAAAACAAAAATACAACGACACTTAAAATTACGAAATTAAGAAATAAAGTTACACGTTTTTGGCGACAAACTAAATTGTTTTTCTATTCACGCTCGCAGGTAAACCGTGACGCCGACGAAGAAACAGAGGAGACAGAGGAGACAGAGACAGATGCCGATACCCCGAGTGTGTCTTCTCCCAATCTGAGTACGGTCGGCGACGATCCCCCAGAGGTAGGATCCTTCCGAAACAACACCAGCACCCCACAGTCCAAACGCAAGCGATGTGAGGCCGACGGAGGAGACGACGATCTCATGAACCTTGTTATCAAGAACCTGGAAGACACAAATGCCCCTCCAGACGACGCGCTTACGACTTTCGGCAAGCACGTTACCAACAGACTACGCACCATCACAGATCCGGAAGTGTTGATGGTTGTGCAGAATGACATTGACCAGGCGTGTTTCCGCGGGAACATGAAGATCCTGGCGGCGCGAAACTTGGCGCGCCAAAGAAACCCGCAGGCGGACACTCATAACAGACCCGGACCGTCGGGGAGCGGTGGTGGCTTTTCGTACGTAAATATGCTGGAGTCGGCTCAATTTTCCGAGTATGAAAACTAAAATAGTCTGTTAACGTTATTCAAGTGCGCCAAACATGTAGCTCTGAAACCTGCTGTGGCAGTTGTTACTGTATTCTAACGTGGTTACGGTTTTCATTTTAGGTTGTGTGCACTTCAATAAAAAACCTATATAAAACAATCTTACCTTTAAATAGTCTTCTTTCAGCGACTGGTAGATGGCGTCGCAGGTCTCGGGGACAATTTGGCCGATGGTGGTTGCCCCCACACGAAACAGGTAGCTGAGACTCCGGAAGGATTCACCTACAAACAAAATTATATTATTTCGGTTTATTTACATTTCGAGTTGTCGTGATTTAAAAATTGTGATTTACAATTCATAACAAATATGACAAGGACTAAGAAAATATGTTTGCTCAACTCAATTATATATCGGTTTATTTCAATTTGAATATATTTAAATGTGAGCGGAGACAAATATAATAAAATTAAGTCCTTACCAGTTGCAAGGAATCGCAGCGTGACGGCCAACCTCTCCGCAGCCGATATCGACGCTCGATATCTGGTGTTTTGGCGCGCGATACGACCCTCCACCAGGTGCAACAACTCGTCGAACTGCTCCGACGGCATACGGCTGAAGTTGGTGAAGGCCTGTGGCTCGTCCCTGCGTAGACCGGCCATCAGGGCATTGAATGCTCCTAGCTCCGGTCTTTGAGCGATGTGTGGCCGAACCCACACATTTCGAGCAATCCTCCGACGTCGTCGGCGACGGCGTATGACAAGCAAAGCGAGCGCAAGAGCCGTGGCTCGCTTTTGAGCAGTTGAACGCGGTGCCATGTTGCTGGTCAGTTTGGTCGAAATGCACAGCAAGCATTGCATTTTATGCGCGGCAAGGGACAGGAAGAGACCCTCCCCCGCCCCGGGCTGTCACGCAGGAGAGGAGAGGAAGAGACCCTCCCCGCGCCGCGCCTCACCCGACGCCCGTTGCTCAACGTCCCCTCGCCATCCCCCGGGCCCGCAGCTTTCACACCTCACCGACGGTTCACGGCCCCGACGCCAGTCGGAGCGCTAAAAACAACTTGGCGCCATCTAGCGTTGCTGACCGACGGCCGATCAACAACTGCTAGGAGGCGCTGCTGCCAGTGTAGTTCGCGCTAAATACACCAGGTTCGTGGAACGCAGTCGCGAATCGGACGGTATATGTGCACACATCCGATCGGTATATGTGCGCACCCTCTGTCGTCAGTTTTAAGTCGCAAACGGGATGGACCGAGTCGGAGCGCGTTGCGTCGGCCATCCAGTTTTAGTGCGCGAATCGTATACGGTAGGTGTGTACCGGGCATAATGCCAGCCGATGACTTTGTGGCCGGGGAGTAGATGAATCTTCCAGCTTATTATACTCGTACCTTACTACATACTGCCCTGTAGTGTTTTGAACTTAAAGGTAGTGTTTTGAACTTGAGGATAGTGTTTTGAGCATGGCCACAGTAGTGTTTTGAACCTACCTTCAGCCAGGTTGAAAACACTACCGTAGTGTTTTTGTAGTGTAGTGTTTTGAACTTACTACACCGGCAATACGATGATGGTGACGTCACGGTGAGTAAAGGTAACGTCATAATTGGTTGGTTGGTTGTTGGAGTTTTACATCTGGACAACTTCTAAGGTCATATCAGGACGGGTACTGACTTGTGACAGTGCACACTCATGGTGACTTTATAGTGCTGCACCACTGGGGAAATTAGGCTACCAGCACCATAACCCACTAAGTCACATTATCCTGACACTGAGCTAAACAGTCCTTGCCCTATCCTAGTAATGCCGAGCACCAAGCTAGGGAGCGAAAAGTACTAATTTTGTAATAAGTCATGGGTTTGACTCGACCGGGAATTCAAACTCCCGCTCTCCCGCACAGGACTATTCCGATTCGGCCATGACACTATGAGGGTATTACTCCATATATCTAGGTATCACAGTGCTAGTTCGCTATTTGCCAATGTCCCAGCCTTCCAGGCTGGTATCAGGAATCTAATATTCAAATTTATTACTAGACTTCACAAGTCAGAGAATGCGATAATATGAATACATAGGAGAGGGTGATGTCAGCTTTTACCTCTGCCATATGGATGCATTGGTACAACTGTAGACTATTGCATAGTCCAACATTTTGATTATGGTTAGTAGTGTACTGCTCGTATTATTACTTGTATATTATTCACATGTATTCCTATATGCACCCACTGTGAAAGTACAACGTCTGAACACTTTGACTTCTGGATACTGAATGGTTTATTCCCATCTAGGGCTCACTGAACCGCCAGCTAAACTTTCCATGACGTCATCTCATTTACATACTCCTTTGTCTCACTCACTGTCTAGAACATTATGCATCTCATTAGCATATATTACAGACGTGTCTGGACGTCTATTACGCATATATCACACCCACTATGGACGACTTTATGAAATTGCCATAATGCTGAGTCTGAAAGTAAAATATTGAATTTAAATTGAAAATATCACGTGATGTGGGAAGTGTAAATTTGGACAAGTTTGAGGAGTGCCGATGTTAAAAATGTGGTGCACGTGTGCTCGTGGCAGGAGGTAAGGTTGAGGGTGTGTGTGTGTGTGTTCGTTGGTAGGTAGGCGCGGGTCTGTGCATAGTGTGTGTGTGTGTGTGTGTGTGCAGGGCGGACTCATTGTACAAGTACGAGTAGTATATCACCACGCGAAATTACCCCACACCAAATAGTACAGCTAATAGGTTGGTTGTTGGAGCTTTACCTCCTACCAACATGTAAGATCATATCAGGATGGGTACCGATTTGCGACAGTGCACACTCATGGCGACTTTATACGGTGCTGTCCCACTGGGAAAGCAGGCCGCCAGCACCATGACCTGATATCCCACTCAGTCACATTATCCTGACACTGAGCCAACCAGTCCCTGCCCTATCCTATTAATGCCGAGTGCCTGGCTAGGAAGCAACAAGTATCAATTTTTAAGTCATTGGTTTGACTCGACCAGGGTTCGAACCCACGATCTACTAGCATGGGAGACAGATGCTCTAACTCATTCGGCCATCCCGTCTGGTCGGTATACTACTGTCATCACTATATAACCTCAGCTGTTATTAGGACGCATAACCCCAATTGCTCAGCTCCAGTATGAGGCCCACTTCCGGGCGCGGTAGCCGAATCGGTAGAGCGATGGCCTTGCATGCGGGAGATCGGGAGTTTGGCTCTCAGTCGAGTCAAACCAATTCCAGCATAACCCCGTTAAACCAAATTTGAAGGGACCCTAGAAATCTGTTTGGATTAACCGATCATTGGTTTAACCGATCTTTGACTTTGACTTGGCTTTGGCAAAAACGGGGGTGCATTATGAATGTACAATGTATGTGGACACTTTGATTATTGTTTTTTTATGTATATACAGTTTAACCCCATTAAACCAACCTCGGTTAAATCAAACGATCGGTTAATCCAAACTTTTTTTGGCGACCCGTCAAAATACTACCATTTATCATAAAAAAAAGTCTCAGATGACCTTAAAACCACATGCAAGTTTGGTTTAACTGTACCCAAAGTGGCCTGGGGCCGACAATTTTGTTTGGATTAACCGATACTTTGGATTAACCGACTTTGGTTTAACCAACCTTTTTATATGATAAATGGTAGTATTTTGCCGGGCCGCCGAAAACAGTTTGGATTAATCGATCGTTTGGTTTAACGGAGCTTGGTTTAACGGGGTTGTACTGTACTTATAAAATTGATACTTGTTGCTTCCTAGCCAGGTGCTCAGCATTAATATGATAGGACAAGGACTCGTTGACTCAGTATCAAGATAATGTGACTGAGTGGGATATCAGGTCATGGTGCTCGCAGCCTGATTTCCCAGTGGGGCAGTGCTATAAAGTCGCTATGAGTGTGTACTGTCACAAGTCAGTACCTGTCCTGATATGACCTTAAATATTGCCAGGACATAAAACTCCAACAACCAATCAACAAAACATAAGCCGCGTTCTGGCAAGTCGCCAACTACACACGTGTGTATGGTCTGTACTTTGCAATGTTTCTGATCACATTGTTGGTCCGGGATCGGGAACAGGGCCAAGATCAAGACACACATATCACTTGAAGTTGCATAGTCCGATGGTTTTGAGATTTGGTCATTTTCTGAGATAAATAGATTAGTTTTGTTGTTATAATCGATCTTACTTTAGCTTGAAGTGCCTTTTATTTTAAAGCGGCATGGTCTGATAAATGCATCAGATTTTCAAAACCAAACCAATTATCTAGATTTCATCCTATATATATATATATATATATATATAACTTAGATACTGGTGCACTTATCAAGCATGTGTTGCCATACAGAAGGGAATACGGAGTCAATTTAATAGAATATCGTATTGCTGAAGCCTATGGTGTCAATAGTTTTGGCATGCTTGCCTAAATTAAATTTGCATGTTTGCACTTCAAATATCTCTAAAGTTAGCCATTACTAAAGTAATGTAGGTTTAAATCATAAACATAATATATTTATCTCAGAAAATGACAGAAACTCAAAACCATCGGACTATGCAAGTTTAAATGACTAACAATTGAGATATTTTAAGTACAAACATGCCAAATTAATTACGACAGGCACACCGGAACCCTTGACACCATAGGCTTCTGCGGTAACAGGTTCTATTAAATTGACTCAGTATTTATGCCCTTCCGTGTGGCAACAAATACTGAATAAGTGCATCAGTATCTATGTCAGATATACAGAATCAAATATAGGCAGGTGTTTATGTTTTTGAAAACTTGATGCTTTCATCGGACTATGCATCAGGCGCAGTGGTCGAATTGGTAGAGTGCAGGCATCCCATGCAGGAGATCGGGAGTTCAATTCCTGATCGAGTCAAGCCAATGACTTACACAATTGATACTTGTCGTTTCCTAGTTTGGCACTCGGCATTAATAGGATATGTCAAGGACTGGTTAGTTCAGTGTCAGGATAATGTGATTGAGTGGGATATCGGGTCATGGTGCTGGTGGCCTGATTTCCAAGTGGAGCAGCACTATAAAGTTGCCATGAGGGCACCATCACAAGTCGGTACCCATCCTGATATGACCTTAGATGTTGTCAGGCAGTAAAACTCCAATAACCAACCATTCGGACTATGCAGCTTTAATCAAAGACCCTATAATACTAAGACGGCTCACTCCCTATCTCTCCCATGGTAATGTAAATTTCGCAGTGCCATCTTGTGGTGGGTTTGATCAGCCCGGCTGCTGGTTGGTGTTTCACATGTAAACACATACAATTATATTATACATGAGATAGGTAAGTATGAATGCGCATCAATATGAAATTGCTATGAACAAATACCCATCATCATCAGCAACATCATCAGCATTGCCATCATCACACATCTTTCACATTCATATATACATTTATACATATAATATAGCAACTGTTTAACCAAGAGAACAGCCAGCGCACCAAGTGGTGGGTTTGATCATTTTGATTACACAGTACAGGCTGAGTGAGCCGTCTTAGTATTATAGGGTCTTTGCTTTAATGTCTAGAGACCACCAGGCTTAGGGGTCGTCCAATATTGTCAACATTTTCAAGGTAGTACAAAGTGTCCTACTTTTCCAGACGCCCCCCCTCCCCCCACCACCTCTCCCCCCTACCCCAAAGTAGCAAACATCAACATTTTATTACAGACCCAGACAGGGTGGCCAAATGAGTTGAGTCTGGGTTCGAAACCTGGTCAAGTCAAACAGATAAGTTAAAAGTTTATACTTATTGCTACCTAGCCTGGCATTCAGCATTGCTAGTATAGGGTAAGGAGCAGTGAAATGAAGAAGTCCATTTGGCCACGATTGAAAATTTCCCAGCTTAAAGTTGCATAGTCCGATGGTTTTGAATTTCTGTATTTTTTCTGAGATAAATATATTAGATCGATCACTAGTATCTACTTTACATTAGTTCAAAGTTACTTTTATTTTAAATGGTAAACTTTTGAGATATTTTGAATGCAAACATGGAAAATTAGTTTTGGCACGCTTGCCAAAACTCTGACACCATAGACTTCTGCAGTAACAGGTTCTGTTAAATTGACTCAGTATTGCCTTCTACGCGGAAACAAGTGCTTAATAAGTGCATCAATATCTAAGTTAGATATGTAGAATTAAATCTAGATAATTGGTTTGGTTTTGAAAATTTTATATTTTTCTTGAAGATGTATACTACCTATTATGGATACGCCTGAATAGACTTGTTTTCACCATTAGACAGTTTGTCGATAGAAAGCCCAAGCCTACACTTTTACCGACCCAAGGGATTTTTAACCTCCCACACCACATAGACATGGTATGAGACCAACTGGCCTTTGATGACGCTGTAAGTTATCCACAGCAGTGGAAATCCAGATTGGCAGAGGTGGGGGCATGGGGAATCGAACCACTGACCTTCAGATTAGGAGTCTGACTTAGAAAAAAGTCAGACACTCTAACCACTCCGCCACAGAGAACACCACAATTCATCGGAATATGCAGCTTTAATCAACTAATGCGCAATGATTGGATGTGATGGCCTGATGTACAAAAAAAAATAAAGTCGCCGAAAAAACCAACAATTTTTTATTAAACTATAAAAGTCATACTTTACTGTCACTGTTTCAGCCCTCCCCCTCCCCCTCCTGCCGTACGCTTTGTTCGACCATGAAAATGTTGACAACTTTGAACAACCCCTAAAATACCGCATCCACTGGGCAAACACCGCCCCCCCCCCCCCACCCCCAGACATCCCTACATTGTGGAAAAAACATTGGTGAGTCTTTAGTTACGCGGGTGCAAGGCCCCTGAGGCCTAAATCTTATTTTGAGCCGTCGGCGGGTTCAACTGGCGCTGGGGGCCTGACCTTTGACCTGTAGAGTACCATGGGTGGATGTGCTTACTGGTTTAACTTATTGAGCCCCATTAGTGTGACTCCACTGCGCCTTGTGTTTCTTCTTCTTCTTCTTTTCTCTTTTTTTTGCTGAAGTGAGCAGTTTGCCATGTTCTGATTGTCATAACCAAACATTTATCACACTCATATAGAGGGGGTGTAATGACGTCACAAAACAACTTTCGGTGGCCATATTGGATTAGATACAGAAGGTTTGTAACTGTCTACACTGTGCTTATTTACTGATTTGTTGGTTTATTTGTCACTGTTTTGAGCAGTCTGGCCTCAGAAGTTGTTACTAAAGTGCTGTAAGTAAACACATTGGATGTAAACTGCCCAGAACCTCCCATAACACAAGAAAACTCTGTTTTACTGCATCTGCATGCATTCACAACATGGCTAGGGAGGGTGCTCGTAATCCAAGATGGATGGCCGCTGACCACTGACTGCTGAGTGATGACGTCACGTGCACTCCCTCTATTGGTCTCGTATTTATTCTGTTATTTCAAGCTCATGTATAAACATATAACCTACGCTACACGTCTGTATAATATTATCTATACAGACATGTGGTGTATGTGACCTGTGAGTATGGTCAATAGTTATACCTATGTGCATGTTTTGGGGCAGTGTCCTCTCTCTCCATCCTCCTCCCTCCCTTCTCTTTTCATCATTCCTCCCTCCCACCGACCCCTCCCTCCCTCTCTCCTCCCCCTCCCCTTCATCCTCCCTCCTCCTTCCTCCCTCCGATACCCTTTCCTCCCCTCCTTTTTCATCCCTCCTCCTTTCTTCCTCCTTCTATCGCTCGTCCTACCTCCCTCCCTCCATCCCCACTTTCCTCCTTCCTCCCCCCGCTTCCTCCCTCCGCTTCCCCTCCCTCCTCCTCCTCCTTCCTCCCTCCGCTTCCTCCTCCCTCCCTCCTCCTCCTTCTTCCCTCTTCCTCACTCCCCTTCATCCTTCCTCCCTCCTCTATCCCCTCCCTCCGCCCTCCCCTTCCTACTCCCTCCCTCCTCTATCCCATCCTCCCTCCCTCCTCCGTTCCCTCCCTCCTCCTTCCTCCTTTCCACTCGCCTACACAACCAATATTCCACACACAAACTTGTGATTTTTCCATAGATATACCATGTGCTTTGTTATTAATATATACCAATATGCAATGGAATAAGAAGGCTGTCTTGGGATAGTCAAAGGAGGCCATTGAATCAACGATTTTGCCGTTTGAATAGTATATACTTTGTTGTCTTATAAATAGTATATTATATAGTTCCACTACGATTATTACTGACCTTTCATCAGGTCATTCTCTTACGCTTCAACTGAATATTTCTGTCTCTCCCTCTCCTTCCCATTCCCTCCCCCTCTCTCCCTCTCCATCTATCTCCCCTCTTCCCACTTTCCCTTTCTCCCCACTGTCCCCCCCCCCACACTTTCCCCTCCCCCATCTTTCCCTCTCTCCCCACAACCCATCTCTCCTCCTTCCTCCTCCCCCTCCCCGTTCTCTCTATCCGTCTCTCTCCCTCCTCCCCCTCCTTCCCTCTCTCCCCATAACCACTCGTCCGCCTCTCTCCTTCCTCCCCCCTTCTTTCCCTCTCTACCGTCTCTCCACTTTCCCTCTCTTCCCTCCCTCTCGTTCCCTCTCTCCCCATAACCTCTCCCTCCCTCTCTCGCTATCTCTATCTGTCTCTCTCCCTCCTCCCCTCTCCCCATAACCCTTCTCTCCACAGCATAGCGCTTTGCCATTGCGCATGTTTCACTCATGGTGCAAAGTTTTCACTGCACTCTTAATGCATTTTTAGGAAATAATCGGGTGACTTTCGTGTTCAGATCTCAGCATCAATGGTGCTATGCTATTTATAGCAGCAGTGTTTCCCCCTGCTTACATTGCCTGACCTTGTGAAAATTGAAAATGAACATGTGTTTCATGGCATGACACAAAAAGAATGCTCACTCATTGTTTTACACAGACATACTCAGCAATCCTGAAATAAGCTTTCTAAAAATTGTGGAAATTAGCTATATTTGAATATTCGTCTGCTATGAACAGAATTAGCTTCCTACACGAGCAGTAGGGTATCGCCATTCCCGTTTGTGGCTGCCATATTTATATGACCCAGGACTCTATTTTACCAATAAAAAATTAACAGAACTCTTATTTCCACTGCATTCCTCTCTTTGTTTCTTGGGGGTATCGCAAAAGGAATTGCCTCTATCTGATGAGAAAAGGGGAATTGATTTAGAATAAAATGGTTACAACATAAGGGACCAAGCAATTAGGACCAGCACTGAAGAAGACCATACAAGATGGGATGGCCGAATGATTTGAGTGTCTATCTCCCGTTTTGGTAGATCGTGGGATTCGAACCCACAAGCCAATGACTTAAAAATTGACACTTGTCGCTTCGTAGCCAGGCTTAGGATCGGGCAAGCACTGGTTAGCTCAGTGTCCGGATAATGTGACTGAGTGGGACATCAGGTCATGGTGCTGGTGGCTTGGTCGCCCAGTGGGGCATCACTAAAAAGCCACCATGAGTGCACACTGTCACAAGTCAGTACCCGTCCTGATATGACCTTAGATGTTGCCAGGACGTAAAACTCCAACAATCAATCTCAAGAAGAACCCACATCCATGTTGCACTGCCGAGATTCTTCATATTCCTCGGAATCGACTGCTTTTTGTTGGGTGGTTCTTTTTTTTTCTTCTTTTTTTTTTACATTACACCCCCATCAAACCAAACTAGTTCTTAAAACGTCCGACCCTGTTCTAAAACGGGGGTAGAACGTGGCCGCTGACAATTTTGAACATGCTCAAAGTTCTAGAGCACCCTTCCGTCCTTGCCCGTCCATGGAGTTCATAACAAGTTAGTAAAACATTGCTACTATGTTCACTACGTTCACACACAGTTTGAGCCCGTTCGGCAACATTTTCAAGAACGTAGTAAGAACTACTTTGGTGTGATGGGGGTATTACATGCCATTCTCCAGAATACAACTCTACCACAATAGCACCCTCTGGCGATCAGAAAGCAGCCACCCATCTGTGATTACCATTTATCAACCGTGCCTGCAAACATGTGTGCCTGTGTTCTGACCGGATGTGGTGGCGAATCGGTAGAGCGCGGGCCTCACGTGCGGGAGATCATGAGTTTAGTTCCCAATAGAATCAAACCAATTACTTATAAAATTGATACTTGTCACTTCTTAGTCTCGCACTCGGCATTAAAGCTGCATAGTGTGATGAAATATCAAATGTTCAAAACCAAACCAATTATCTAGATTTGATTTGACATATCTAACTTAGATACTGATGCACTTATTAAGCATTTGTTTCTGCGTAGAAGGCAATACTGAGTCAATTTAATAGAACCTGTTACTGCCAAAGTTTATGGTGTCAGAATTTTGGCAAGCTTGCCAAAACTAATTTTCCAGGTTTGCACCCAAAATATCACAAAAGTTTACCATTTAAAATAAAAGTAACTTTGAACTAATGTAAAGTAGATACTAGTGATCGATCTAATGTATTTATCTCAGAAAAAATACAGAAATTCAAAACCATCGGACTGTGCGACTTTAATAGGATAGGTCAAAGACTGGTTAGCTCAGTGTCAGGATAATGTGACTGAGTGGGATATCAGGTCATATTGCCAGCAGCCTAATTTCCCAGTGGGGCAGCACTATAAAGTTGCCATGAGTGCGCACTGTCACAAGTCGGTACCCGTCCTGATATGACCTTAGATGTTGCCAGGATGTAAAACTCCAACAACCAACGAGCCTGTGTTCTTCGGCCTTCATTGCACAGTCGGTCTAGGTCGTGTTCAGAGAGGAGGGTGCCCCAGTCCTAAATCATTCAAAGGCCACACCTAATTACGTTACCGGCTTATTTAGGAGCGCCACGCCGCCTCGTGCCCGTCCCTACCTGAGAGACGACGTGCCAAAGTCCCTCAACTCACTCAATATTTTCAAACACTTTCATTCCTGATTACATCCATATAAAGTTAGGCTACGCTCTGGAAGACAAAGAACAACATGGGTATGGGTTGATCAGTTTAATACTAGTCTCTGGCTAGGCCAACTGCCTAACCGGTTACAAAGCTCGAAAACCCGGTGCGAACTGGCCGAATAGTGGGGCGCAGGGCACGAACACGCAGTGGCGCTGCAGTAGCAGATGGGGGGATCGATCCCATCAGGCCATATTAGGCCAAACCACCTTAATTTTTGTTGTACACGCGAATAATTTACTGGGCAGTAATAATTCACACAATAATCAGAGATGAGCCGCTCCGCTTTTTTATACATCGATAAGTGATTATCCTATCTATAAAAACAACACCTAGTGGAACACAATAGTTTGAAACTATAGGCTAAGTGTGTAACATATTTCGCCAGTGATTATACAATGATGATGTGCATAGTGTTTCACCATTCATAAAAGTTGTATTTCTATTGCATGATCTAGCTATTTACTTTTTTTTTTAGATAAATATGTTTATTTTGCTGAATAAGTTCTTTTGTCAGCGCTGATGCACAGGTGTTCCAGCCATTTTTCAATTCGGGATTATTGACACAAAAATGTTATATAGAGTGAGGTCAATAAGGTGAGCTAACAATAGCTGTTGGATACACAATTTGCAGCATATAATACAATGGAATTATGATCGTTGCCGACAAGTTCCACAGCAATATGGCAAGAGTAGTGTCATATGACTACAGCAATATTAGTCAGATCGATGTGAGTATTTTCATTTTTGTTGTTGTGGTAAATATGTTTATTCTGCTGAATAAGTCTTTCGTCAGTGCCGAAGCACTGGTCTTCCAGCCATTTTTTAAGTCAGGGTTATTTACACAAAAGGTATATAGAATAAGGTGTACAATACCTGTTGAATACACAATTTGCACCATGTAAGACAATGAAATTCCGAAACTCAAAAGTTCCATAACAATATGGTACAGTAGTCTCATATAACTATATCAATATTAGTCAGATCAATGTGAGTATTTACATAGTATTTAGAATGTAAGCAGAAGTATTCTTCTGTATTCAGTTGGTAAACCTGTAGTAAGTTTTAATGTTCAGTTGCAGTTAGGCAAGCGGTATATAAATGTTGGTTTGTTAGGGAAATTCTAGTGTTACTCTAGTGTAGTTAGTTATGTGAGTTTATGAATTATGTTGTTGGAGGTGGGTTGTTAATAATACACTGGACCAGCTCTGACCAGTGAAGCAATGGGACCAATCCCAGTGCATTTAAGTCTTAAATTTTACATTTGTACCTGGACTGTCTCAGTCATCGTATATGGTTGACTCGAGATAACAGGAACAGCAACAAATTAAAAAAGTGGGGGGTTGGGGGGGGGGGGGAGAAACCGAGGCTGAGGGTTCGGTGGTCTGCCACTTACGGTATGGTGATGCCATGGAACATACTTTACAATGTAAGCAGAAGTTATCTTCATTATCTTTTGTTTTCATTTGGTAAAGTTTGAGTAAAGTCAGTTTGAGTTAAATAAGACGTATATAAATCAGGGATGAAAGTGGTCTCTGCGAAAAAAACCCGGAAATGCTGATATTCTCCCTACTCATAGGTTTAGCATTGTCAGGGAATCGCCGAAAATTCTCGGAAGTCAGGTTTCATATATATTCGTATACCCTGATAGTGCTGCGCTGTTTGAAGCATGTATTAGTAGTGTATGCTGATAGTGCTGCAGCACTTGGAGCATTTATTAGTATTATACGCTGATAGTGCTGCAGCATTTGGAGCATTTATTGGTAGTATAAGCGGATAGTGCTGCAGTGTCAGCACCACATATTAATATACGCTGATAGTGCTGCGGGATTGAAAAATCCTGGAAATCTGTGGAATCGCGGAGATCTTTCATCCCTGATAAATGTCAGTTTGCTAGGAATATTCTAGACACAGGAAGCCAAATAGGGCTGATCCCGATTCGGACCCCCCGTGCAGCTATGTAAGGCAGGTATAGCTTATATATGAATATATATTTAATATAAATATGCATCAATATCTAAGTTAGATATGTAGAATAAAATCTAGATAATTGTTTTGGTTATGAAAATTTGATGTTTTCATCGCACTTTACAGCTTTAATCAACTAATTTACACCCCCACCCCATTTAGGAAATTTAAAATCTATTTGCAAAAAAAACCATTAAAACATTAATTAAAAAAAACAATTAAAGCACACACTTTCCTCTACAGCATGACGACCAGACAGGATGGATGTATTATTAGTAGTTGAGCATCCATCTCCAAGTTTGCTAAATCGTGGGATTTGAGCCCCTAACTAATGACTTAAAAATTTATACTTGTCACTTCCTAGCCAGGTGCTCGGCATTATTAGAATAGGACAAGGACTGGTTAGCTCAGGATCAGGAGGGTGAGTGGGATATCAGGTCATAGTGCTGGCAACCTGGTCTCCTAGTGGGGCAGCACTATAAAGTCAGCATGAGTGTGCACTGTCACAAGTCGGTACCCATCCTGACATGACCATAGATGATGCCAGGATGTAAAACTCCAACAACCAACCAGAAATCCAGTGGGGCAGCACCATAAAGTCACCATGAGTGCGCACTGTCACAAGTCGGTACACATCCTCATATGACCTGAGATGTTGCCAGGACGTAAAACTCCAACAACCAACCAACTAATGTACCCATGCTGCCCCCCAAATATATATATATTTTTTTAACAATAAACAATAATTTGTTAAACAATTAAAAAACAATTAATTAATTTAACCAACCACTTAAAGAACAAAAAGAATGTTGACCTTAAATGTTGCCAGTACGTAAAATTACAACAACCAACAATTTAATGTAACCCTGCCCCCCCAAATATATATATATATCTATATTTAAAATCTTACCGAGTCTGGAGGTGGTAGTGACCAGACACAACTGATATCAGGGTGGCCAGGAGCCATTCACAGGTGGCGCCATAGTGGCAGAAGCAGGAACTAACTCCTATGACAGTAGTATAGTAGGTAATAACTATATACAGTAAAACCTCTCTATACTGACCTCTCCCCTATATCGATCTTTTTAGTTGGGTCCCAAAAATACCATTGTAAGGATATTGTGATGGCCCACAGTCTTCCACACTGCCACGCACTCATGGAAGAACGCCAATATTTAGTAACAGTGCGCTTCAAACTGGTTTATTCCAAAACCGATCCGCTCTCCGTGGCATCAGCAGTCAACTGACACGCCCCCTAACTCGCCAGGTCCCACGTCGCCTCTATAGGTGGGTGGGGGGGGGTGCTAGCCACAAGCAGTAGAGGGCAGCCCAGTCGGGGCTCTGCCCAGTGGCTAGTGTGCCACCACCTAGCGCAGTTCAATGTGCGGCGTAGTGTCTGCCGCCACCACGTGGTAGTGGAGCTCATGTACAGACTCCTACAATATTCTAACTCTCTAAACTGACCACCTCCCGAAATGGACCACTTAAAGTCGGTCCCATGGTCGGTCGATTTAGAGGTTTTACTGTATATATATATATATAGAAGGGAACTGATAAGTGGTAGTGTCCTTGTTTATAATCCCATAATAGATTATAGAGCATACAAATATCTTTTGTTAACAATTAATAATTATTTTTAAACAATTAAAATAACAATTATAATGGTTTTTTAACAATTAAAGAACAAACAAAAAATACCTCCAAAAACTAAACAAATTAATTTTTTTTTTTAATGTCAAACCCACCGCTATAGCATGATGTGGACCGTGGGCCGTGCGCACGTCTACTGTAGCTGGGTGAGCAGGGACCACGTCCCGGCTGCACCTTTGGTTCACCCGGTATAGCCGGCTGGAGGTAGCTGGTGTATGGACGGGCAGTCCTCACGCACCGACAGGGTGCCGATCTACGGGAGGAACCCAGCAGGAGGAACACACCACAGGTAAGATCAACCACACATGGACTACTGGACACACAGCCACAACGCACCCACCTGGAGCAGTCACGGGTCAGAACACATGTAGGTCAGCGGATACTTGGTTTTACTTACTGGAGGAAATATATGTGTGTGTATGTACTATGTCTGCAGGTATACAGTAAAACCTCTTTAAATCGACCGACCGTGCCCATGGGACAGACTTTCAATGGTCCATTTAAGGAGGTGGTCGGTTTAGGGAGTTAGATTAGAATATGGTTACAATGGTATTGTTGGGACCCAAATAAAGCGATCGATATACTAGGATTAGGAGAGTGGTCGATCTGTCGAGGTGGTCGGTTAGAGAGGTTTTATGGTATACAGTTTACCTCTCTAAATCTACCGACTATGGGACCGATTTTCAATTATCCATTTAGGGAGGTGGGAGGTGTAGGGATTAAAAAAAAATTGTTACAATGGTATTGTATGGGCGGTCGTTTGGGATTCAAATAAATGGATCGATATAGGGGAGTGGTCGATCTGTGGAGGTGGTCGGTTAGGGAGGTTTTACTGTAAATGATGTAATGCTTGTGATCAAAGCGCTGATGCACAACTTAGGAAGGCCTTCTCCCATGGGATGATTTGTAAGTCAGCATCACGGTATACTGAGTTCTAGGCTGGCAGGTACAGAGATATATGTGCATGTTTGTAGGTAGGTTTGTATAAGTTAAGGCTCGTGATATCACAGCGCTGACCCAAAACTTAGGAAGGCCTACTCCCATGGGATGATATGTAAGTCAGCATCACGATATACTGAGTTCCAGACTAGCAGGTACAGAGATATATGTACATGTGTGTAGGTAGGTTTGTATGATGTAAGGCTTATGGTATCACAGCGCTGACGCAAAACTTAGGGAGGCCTACTCCCATGGGATGATTTGTAAATCGACATCACAGCATACTGAGGTCTACTTCTAGACTAGCAGCTACACACACATACAAGCACAAACACGCACACACATGAGACACATCATAAACCAGCAGGTGAGTGGAGGTGGGCCAGCAGATGGCCTGATGGCTGGTCACACTGCAGCAGTCTCACAGGATCCGGATGTGTGCGGGCTGTATGGGTGGGCTGAGGGAGGCAGGTGTGATCAACTGGGTGCAGTATGGTAGTCTTCACATACCCCACATACCCCACATACTAGTTCTACACTCGCAGTTATAAATATATATATATATATATATATATCATCATCATCATCATGCTGTTGGTCGCGATGCGACAAAGACTGCTTTCATTACTTGACTGCCGCTCTCCTTTGTGCGGTTGTACATTTCATGAAAGCTGCCTGAAAAAGTGTTGAAGTGCTGCTGGCTTTTGCAAGTTACCAGCGGCACTCTCTCGGGGAGAAAATAGAGGTCTCACACTGGCAAGATGTGTACTGGGTATGTGTACTGGCACAAACCAAAGCAGAACCAGGCAGGCCACGGTCATGCATCCGAATCACCCTGAAATACAAAATGGCTAACCATACAACACAGCCATCCCACCTAGTCGCAGTCCTGAAGGGTCCAGGGGTGTTCTGGCACACTGGTGTACTATCTAAGGACAGGGCATGGGTGAAAGGATGCTGTAACAAACCACAATGGGATGGGATCCTCTCCCACGGGCCTGTATGTCATCTACATAGATGTACATAGTAGGCTAAGTTATCATATACAGGTTAGGAAAAAAACTTGAAAATTAAAAAAAAACTAATATAGAAACTACTAACACCCAAAACCACAAAGTTTGGCCCGAGAAAGATCAGGTAAAGACTCCTGAGTGCGGGACCAGACCAATCCAGTATCACAGCTGTCCAGCGTTGAAAACAAGCACCGACCAAGCAATCGACCGACCATGATGGGACCGACTTTAAATGGTCCATTTAGGGAAGTGGAAGGTTTTGGGAGTTTTTTTTTATCATTACAATGATATTATATGGGCGATGGTTTGAGACCAAAAAAAAAGCGATCGATATAGAGGAGTGGTCGATCTGTGGAGGTGGTCGGTTAGCGAGGTTTTACTCTATATAAATCTGACTAGGTTACAAGAATAAGAATAGACAAACGAGTGATTGGTTTGTTGGTTGTTGGCGTTTTACGTTCTGGCATCATCTAAGGTCATATAAGGACAGGTGCCGACTTGTGACTGCGCATTCATGGCAATTTTATAGTGCTGCCCTACTGGGAGACCAGGATGCCAGCACCATGACCTGATATCCAACTCAGTCACTTTATCCTGACGCTGAGCCAACCAGTCTTTGCCATATCCTAATAATGCTGAGCGCCAGGCTAGGAAGCGACAAGTATACATTTTAAAGTAATTGGTTTGACTCAGAACGGTTCGAACCCGTGATCTACCAAAACGGGTGACGGACGCTCATCTCATTCAGCCATCCTGTCTGGACACAAACGGGTGATATATATATTTATCTATATGTACGTATGTGAAAACACTTTATTTGTTTGTTGGAATGTTATGTCCTAGCAACATCTCAGGTCATCTCAGGACTGGTACCAAATTATGACATTGTATGCAGTATTTACGCATGACAACCTTACACTAGTGCCAGGTGCATGAATGTATTTATGTAGTTGCTGGTGATCCTTTACTTATGGTCAATAGTCATTGTGTATTAGGTAGATAGTGTGAATGAGGCACTAGTGATAGTGTGTAATGCTAGGTACACACCTACCGTTTTTCCGCACCCACCTACGTATACGATCTAAAACTGCCCAAAAATCGTGAGGTGTGCACTCCCCTAGCACACCTACCGATTGCGATTCACGACTAAAAACTAATTTTTAGGGCTAAAACGGTAGGTGTGTAACCAGCATACGATTGCGATTCGCGATTCGAAAAATGAATCGGCCCGTTTTCAGTTTTAAGCGGGTCGGGTCGAGTCGCAAGTTTTAGTGCGCGAATCGTAAACGGTAGGTGTGTACCTAGCATAAGGAACCTCAGGAGCTCTACTCACTACCCCCTCCCCCCCCCCCCAACTGTTAGTCATGGATCACCACACACACAGCTCAGGCAGGTGGTGGCCAAGCAGCCACACCACATGGTGGTGGTGGGAAGATCACATTAGCTATGGTGACCCAGGAATGCTTACTGTTCATTGGTGGAACTATAAATGCTTGATGCCTATTGGAGAACATGGTCAGGTGGTATGCCATACCAGATCCATGTACCACTATATAATAATAAACCTGAGGGCATTTCTGAAATAAATATATTAGATCGATCACTAGTATCCACTTTACATTAGTTCAAAGTTACTTTTATTTTAAATGGTAAACTTTTTAGATATTTTGAGTGCAAACATGGAAAATTAGTTTTGGCAAGCTTGCCAAAACTCTGACACCATGGACTTCTGCAGTAACAAGTTCTGTTAAATTTGCTCTACTTTCATTCTTTATACTCTTCCTTTCTCTTCTTGCCTGTATTGATTTCATTATAGCCTGCCTACACAACCCACAGATGCCGGCCGTGGACTTTACACTGGTATTGCACTTCTGGCACTAGTGACAGTATCCTGACACTGAGCCAACCAGTCAAGTCCTATTACAGGATTATTGCCAAGAGCCATAAATGTTGTAAGTCATTTGGTTTGAACCTAGAACCTCCATCACAGGAAGCTGGGTTGGGATGTTCCCGATACACCCCTCCCCCCCCCCCCCCCGCCCACCGCCACCGTCCGGCTATGCAAAGCAGGTATAGCTTATATATGAATATATATATATACAAATATATATATATGGGTGATTCTCAGAAACTGCGCACCACTAGAGGAAGTCTATTTTAAATGCATATTCCAAAGAAACCCATTAATGGAGTGTCAATATTTAGATTTCAGCATTTAGCCCAATAATGTGGGAGATATTTTAGATCAAAAGTAAATGTTAATATTGTGTATTCTGTATCTTATTGGGATGGATATAGCTAAATAAATAGAAAATTACATCACTAATTTGTGACATTGTCAACAGCATTGAAAATAAAGTGTCACAAACTTAATGAAAACCTCTGAACAACAGCACATTTAATTTCAAATGGTCATATACAATGTCTTCATTAAGTTGAAGACATTTATTTCTAATTTAAACAAAATAAAAATGATGAAATAGTTAACCTTTTCTGGAGTCATTAACATCATAATATTTTGTTTCCACTTGCAAGTATTATGAAACTCTGTATAAAACACTGAGTACAGATACAGTACAGGAACTATTTTCACCATTTGATACTCTATGAATGGACCCAGTTAAGGTATAGTAAAAGATATCTCTTGAAATTGCCCCTAAACATTGAAATTTGAGCCAAACATTTGTGTAAAATTGTTGATTCCACTTGGACTGTTACATTGTTAATATTTTTCTCTTTAATGATCAGAAATAACACAAAACCATAGCAATGAGGTTTCAAATTATTATTACTATTATTATAAAGCAAGTGGCATGTGAAGTATCCTAAAAATGTCAAGCTTTATGTGCAAAATATATGATTTTGGAGTCAGATTGGTTTCCATGCTATACTGCTATTTATTGGGCGTGAGCATCATTTGACCTACTTAAAAATATCAGAATGTTTATTTACAATTATTCAGATGCAAAAGGACATACACATTGAGGAAGCTTGCATATAGGGCTTTGACAGCATTTTGATTTTGTGGTACTGATGTCACAGTACTGGTACACAACTTCTGAGAACGACCCATATATGAAGAGTTCAGGCGCAAAACCATGTAAACGCCAATCCAAAAATGTAGTTTAGAGCAAAGATTTTTACCTGAAAATAATTTTAATTCTCACTAATTCCACTTTTCATATGATCACATGGTTATTGAGCAGTTAACAAAAGAGAAGGAATTAAACAAAATAAAATTGTTGAGGGTTTGATTCCAATGTTTATCTCCATTTTTGGATTGGCGTTTATGTGGTTTTGCACCTGAACTCTTCATATATATATACTCTTCATATATTTTAATTCTCAACATTTCCACTTTTGTTGAGATATATATATATATATCTCAACAAAAGTGGAAATGTTGAGAATTAAAATTACCTTCAGGTAAAATTCTTTTCTTTTAATTCGAATTTAAGTTTGGCGCTTGCAAGATTTTGCACATGAACTCTTCATATGTATATTTACATATGGCGAGTTCAAACGCAAAAATCAACAAAGACATTAAGACATTTTTATTCACAATCTCCATACATAGCACACAAACATAAACTAACCTGTTAACAATAGAAATTGTAGGAACAGTGTAACCATTAATGGTTGTCTTACCACTTCCCCTTATAAACAAAATAATATGTAATGAACATAATGAGCCCTGGAGCTGATATACAGATAGATAATCTACAGATGCCATCTGGGCTGAAATGAAACCATGACTACGAGGTTTTAGCTGAAGCTGCCATCATTCCAATAATCCAATCAATTTCTTTCGCAGAAGCTGCCACGTGCCATATATAATATGACCCAATGAGTTAGAGCGTTCGTCTCCCATGTTGGTAGACCATGGGATCATGGGTTCGAATTCTGGTCGAGTCGAACCAATGACTTAAAAATTGATACTTATCGCTTCCTAGCCAGGAGCTCGGCATTATTAGGATAGGGCAAGGAGCAGTGGAATGAGGAAGACCAATCGTTCACAATTGAAATTTCCCCTGCTTAGACAACTAATGTACAAAGACAAAAATATATATCCTACTCAGTATCAAATTGATAGACTTTAAGTATAACTGTTAAGCACAACAGTAAATTCTATTTGACAAAAAACAACTAAAATGGATTTGTTGTTTTTTGTGACTGAACCCTTCGTATGTATAATCTGCATATGGTCTAAAACGGTGGTAAATGCAGTGCCGGTGTCATGGTATAAAACCCCGGCCCGATCGCAGCCCCTGCCGTGGCTTCTGCGCATGCGCAGAGGTTGTAAACAAGCTCAGCTCGGCTGCAGAACGAATACACACTGCCAGTGTCTATTAAAGATTAATAGAAATGCACAACCCTAACCGTATAAATTTAATATAATCTATCCGTCGAATATGTTTTCTATATGTGGACCAAGCAGCTTGTTTCTAAGTGGTGTAGCTTTAGAGATATTTCACTTTTTCTGTATGAAGATTGCACTGACACTCAGAATATCCCAACTTTCACTATTATCTCTGTTTTTAATACTTTCAGCATAAATTGCTCTTAGGTTACATTAAATACTTCAGATCTTCCTCTTCAATCGCGCATTAAGATATTTTTAATCGATCCAATGAAATCTTTTAAATTTATTTTACAAAAATAAATGCTTAGTCAACTGTCTTCATGGCAGGGGCTGCGATCGGGCCGGGGTTTTATACCATGACACCGGATTTAGATGAAGAGAGCATTTAATTTAACAATATCACTATAAGTATAACTGTCTGTTAAATGCAGTGCCGGATTTAAATGAAAAGAGCATTTAATTTAACAATATCACTACAAGTATAACCATCTGTTAAATGCAGTACCAGATTTAGATGAAAAGAGGCCCTAATATAGGTTATTTCACTTGTGAGGCCCCTCCCAAAGGGATATTACAGTGTCAACAATATTACACACCTTGTCCGGACCCCCCACCCCCACCCCCACCCACTACCCCTGAGATTTTGAGGCGCAAGGCTTCAGCCTGCCAAGGATATAGAGGTTCCTGTTATTGGTTTGGGTTTTACATCCTAGCAATATCATTCATATCAGGACAGATAACAATATGTGACAGTGCACACTCATGCCGACTGTATAGTGCTGCCCCACTGGGAGACCAGGCCCCCCGCACCATAACCCGATATCCCATTCAGTCACATTATCCGGACACTGAGCTAACTAGTCCTTGCCCTATCTTAATACATTATAACCCCGTTAAACCAAACTTGAAGGGACCCTAGAAATTTATTTGGATTAACCGATCATTGGCTTAACCGAGCTTTGGCTTTGACTTTGTTATTGTTTTTTAATATATATAAGAAGAAAAGACACATTTTTAATAGAATATTTTATTGACTACTATATACTATATAATGATAGCTCCCCATGAAGCTAATGTATGCATATACATCTCATTACGAATACATCACATGAAGCTACTTTATACATTGTACATCTCATTACATTACATTACAATGTACATCTCATTACCAAAAAAAGTCTCTTATGCCTGATTGAGCCGACAAATGTCTTTACTTTGAGAAATGGTCTTGAAATGTCATGGAAGTTTGGTCTAACCGTACCGGGGGTCCGACAATTTTGTTTGGATTAACCGATAATTTGGATTAACCGACTTTGGTTGACCAACTATTTTATATGATATATGGAAACTTGGTAGTATTTTGCCGGGCCGCCAAAAAAAGTTTTGATTAACCGATCGTTTGGTTTAACTGAGCTTGGTTTAACAGGGTTATACTGTAATGCCGGGCGCCAGGCTAGGTAGCGACAAGTATCAATTTTGTAAGTCATTGCTTTGACTCGACCAGAGATTCGAACTCCCAACCTTCTGCGCTCTTAATCGATTCGGCCACCGCGTCTGATGTCAAGCCTATAGAGGGGGTGTAATGACGTCACAGACAACTTTAGGTGGCCATATTGGATTACATACAGAAGGCTTGCAACTGCCTACACTGTGCTTATTTACTGATTTGTTGGTTTATTTGTCACTGTTTTGAGCAGTTTGGCCTCAGAAGTTGTTGCTAAATTGCTGTAAGTAAACACATTGGATGTAAACTGCCCAGAACCTTCCAGAACACAAGAAAACTCCATTTGACTGCATCTGCATGCATTCACAACATGGCTAGGGAGGGTGGTCGTAATCCAAGATGGCTGGCCACTGACCGCTGACTGCTGAGTGATGACGTGACATGCACTCCCTCTATAGTGAAATCCAGCACTGGTTAAATGCTACAATTGCGATTCCAACACACTGTTGTGTTAGTTGGAAGGCTTTTTTGGCTTCCTCTCCTTTCAGGCTCCTTCCTAGTACCTGCTCTCTGCCTTCTAACATTGCCACTAACTGAAGAACCGTAAACACACAGCTACTCCGCCGTGTTATCACAGTAAGCAATCGCCGAATTCACACCACAGACCCCCCCCCCCCCCCCCCCACGAGCACCTACCACAGCCCCCCCCCCCCCCCCCAACAAACCTCCGACCACCTACCACAGCCCCCACAAAGTACACGACGCCATCTGTCCACACACCGTCCCACACACCGCCAAGCCCACACCTCTCCCGCTGTGAAGTTGGTTAGTTGTTGGAGTTTTACTACCTGGCAACATCTAAGGTCATATCAGGATGGGTACCAGTACTGACTTGTAGTTTGTTGTTGCTTTACGTCCTAGTAACGTCCAAGGTCATATCAGGACGGGTACTGACTTGTGATAGTGCTCACTTATGGTGACTTTATAGTGCTGCCCCACTAGGAGACCAGGCTGTCAGCACCATGACCTGATATCCGATTCTATCACATTATCCTGACACTGAGCCAACCAGTCCTTGCCGTATCCTCATACTGCTGAGCACCTGGCTAGGAAGCGACGAATATCAATTGTTAAGTCATTCGTTTGACTTGACCAGGGTTTGAACCCATGGGTTCGAATCCCATGGTCTACCAAGACGGGAGACGAATGCTCAACTCATTCGGCCATCCTGTCTGGTCCACCAGGTGTGGTGGCCGAATCGGTAGAGTGTGGGCCTCGCGTGCGGGAGATAGGGAGTTTGGTTCCTGGACGTGTCAAACCAATTGTAAAACTTATCAAATTGATACTTCTCATTTCCTAGCCTGGTGCTCAGCATTAATAGGATAGATAGGGCAAGAACTGGTTAGCTCATTGTAAGGATAATGTGACTGAGTGGGATATCGGGTCATGGTGCCAGCAGCTTGATTTCCCAGTGGGGCAGCACTATAAAGTCACCAGCAGTTTGCACTGTCACAAGTCGGTATCCATCCTGGTATGACCTTAGATGTTGCCAGGACATAAAACTCCAACAACCAACCAGCCAAGCCCACACCTCTCCGGCTGTGAGGTGAGGGTCACGTGACCCAGCTGTCGGAGCATGCGCGATGTCTAGACTAAATGCGTCATGATCATATTTTACAGCAAGACATTCCCGCCTTCCTTGGTACACCTCT
The DNA here is from genome assembly GCA_030323885.1 of Branchipolynoe longqiensis. NCBI lineage: Eukaryota > Metazoa > Annelida > Polychaeta > Phyllodocida > Polynoidae > Branchipolynoe > Branchipolynoe longqiensis. The sequence goes on from CM059199.1 coordinate 5,548,776, forward strand.
CCTGTTCCAACCCGTGCGCGGCTGTGTTGAACAAACAGTTGCTCTCAGCGGCCGCTAGAGTATGAAGTGGATACATTGCAGCGCAAACTTATAATAAGTTATTTGCGGTAGTACTGGGAGTGGATTCATTGCACCACAAACTTATAATAAGTTATATGCGGTAGTACTGGCAGTGGATACATTGCACTGCAAACTTATAATAAGTTATATGCAGTAGTACTTGCAGTGGATACATTGCACCACAAACTTATAATAAGTTATATCCGGTAATACTGGGAGTGGATACATTGCACCGCAAACTCATAATAAGTTATATGCGGTAGTACTGGGAGTGGATACATTGCACCACAAACTTATAATAAGTTATATGCGGTAGTACTGGCAGTGGATACATTGCACTGCAAACTTATAATAAGTTATATGTAGTAGTACTTGCAGTGGATACATTGCACCACAAACTTATAATAAGTTATATGTGGTAGTACTGGCAGGGGATACATTGAACCACAAACTTATAATAATTTATATGTGGTAGTACTGGCAGGGGATACATTGAACCACAAACTTATAATAAGTTATATGCGGTAGTACTGGCAGTGGATACATTGCACCGCAAACTTATTATAAGTTATATGCAGTAATACTGGGAGTGCATACATTGCACCGCAAACTTATAATAAGTTATATGTGGTAGTACTGGGAGTGAATACATTGCACCACAAACTTATAATAAGTTATATGCGGTAGTAATGACAGTGGATACATTGCACCGCAAACTTATAATAAGTTATATGCGGTAATACTGGGAGTGGATACATGGCATCACAAACTTATAATAAGTTATATACTGTAGTACTGGGCACAGGTGGCCGAATCGGAAACAGCGCAAGCTTCCTGTGCGGAAGGTCGGGAGTTTGAAACCCGGCCGGGTCAAACCAATGACTTACAAAAATTGATACTTGTTGCACCTAACCTGGCATTCAGCATTACTAGGATAGGGCAAGGACTGGTGAACTCGGTATCAGGATGATGTGACTGAGTGGGAAATTGGGTCATGGTGCCAGCGGCCTAGTGTCACAGTGGGGCAGCACAATAAAGTCACCATAAGTGCGGGTTGTCACAAGTTGGTTACCCGTCATGATATGACTGTACATATTCACTACAGAGCGGGGGAAAGGCATCATAATTTACTTTAAAGTTGCATAGTCCGATGGTTTTGAGTTTCTAACATTTTCTGAGATAAACACATTAGGTTGATCATTATTATGTACCTTATGGCCCTGTCACACTACAACGTAATGACGTCAGCGTAGGGAGAACGTGAAGAACGTTGAACTTCTCGGCGTAGTATGCAAATTTGGGCACAAGTTGAATGTGGATGCAGCGTAGTGGACGAGAGCGTAACGTCGGTAAAGCGTAGTGATACCGTCATTCAACGAGAGAGGACAACTTCATTACGTTCACAGAACGTTATGAACGTTATTCCATCGCCAGAACTACGTTACCTGATGGCGAAACATTGAAGTATGTTGAATGTACGTTCTCCTGACGTTCTCCTGATGTTATCCTGATGTTATCCTGACGTTATCCTGATGTTATCCTGACGTTCCCATTACACCGCGTGGATGTTTCCACCGGGTTTAATGTGGGTCAACGTAGTGCAACGTAGTGCAACATAGTGCAACGTAGTTGAACGTAGTGACTAACGTTTTAATAATGTCGGTTTAACGTCATTGACGTTCACCAAACGTGTACAGAACGTACGGCGAACGTAAACCCTTATGTTCGAACTACATCAAAAGTTTTGAACATGTCCAAAACCTTGACGTAACTCGACGTAACACGATGTAACGTGACGTGGCTCGACGTCAGTCTAACGTCATTCTGACGTCATCATAACATAATCCAACATACATCAACGTAATGACCACGTCAGGCTTACATTGGCTCGTTCCATCGTAGTGTGACAGGGGTATTACTTTAGCTTGAAGTAACTTTTATTTGAAAGGGCTAACTTTTGAGATATTTGAAGTGGAACCATGCCAAATTAATTTTGGCAAGCATGTCAAAACTCTGACCACATAGGCTTCTGCAGTAACAGGTTCTCTTCAATTGGATACATTGTGGTGACAAATGCTTAATAAGTGCACCAGTATCCGAGTTAGATATGAAGAATCAAATTTAGATAATTGTTTGGGTTTTGAAAATTTGATACTTTCATCGGAGCTTTAAGGGATGAAATGCGGAAAGCAATCCGAGATTATTACACCGAAGGCGAATGTCCGCGAAAACGCAGATTTTCCCCCATAGGATTAGCACTGTTGGGGAATCGTGGAAAAATGCCAGAAGTCAGGTTTCAACTGTCCTTGCTGTGCCTATATTTGTGGCTTCCTAGCCAGGTGCTTGGCATTATTACTAGGATAGGCCAAGGGCAAGGACTGGTTGGCTCAGCCTTACGATAGTCTGACTGAATGGGATAGCAGGTCATTGTGCTGGCGGACTGGTCTCCCAATGGGGCAGCACTATAAAGTCGCCGTGAGCGTGCACTGTCACAAGTCGATATTCGTCCTTCTATGACCATAGATGTTGCCAGGACGTAAAACTCCAACAACCAACCAACAAACAAAGAGGTAACTATAGCACTCTTCTCTATGCCACTCTCTGAGTCTGAGTTGTGCATCCACATCCCACAGCGGTATTATTATGGTGCAGTCACACTACGACGTAATGGCCAGCGTGACTCCGACGTGATTTCTTTTCGTCCTTACATCGGGTCACATTAAAGTCATGTTACAGTCATGTTAAGCTCTCATCACATCACGTTCACTCTCGTCGACTCTCGTCGACTCTCGTCGGAGGATGTCGAGGTTTTGGACATGTTGAAAAAACTTTGACGTAGCTCGACGAGTTGATAAGACGTTCGTGTCACATTACGGTCATGTTAGGCTCTCGTTATGACCACGTCATCTACATCAGGTCAACGTCGCCTCACGTCCACGCTGTCGTCATCGACGTCATTGACGATCGTCTAGCGTGGCCGTAACGTCATTGACGTGTTGCGAACGTTTTTGAACGTGGTAGGAACATCGTCTGAACGTCGTCTGAACGTTTTTTAACGTGGTCGGAACGTCATGTGAACGTCGGGTGGAGCGGTTACTAGACCATGTTGCTCAGCGGTGCACAGGGAGGCCAGCACTTATCATATCAACTTCCTGGTTGCCGATACGCATAGGGTGAAACTGGCATTTTATTCAAAATAAATAGAAATACATAACAATTTGGCATAAACATGGACGGAAGGATGCAATATAATAATATAATGAATATGTTAAAGACACAACTCTCAATAAACCATAGAATATAAATAAAAACATGAATAAAATAAATAAAACTGACTCTGGCTATGGCTCTAACACTAGACTGAGTGCCTAGATTTGTATAAATCTAAACGCACATGGCATAATTTGGTTATATTTATGTAAATGCAATGCTGGATAAAAGATTAACATCTTAATTTATTATATATATTTTTTTTAGTTGGTATTCTATGTTTCAAACAAGAGCTGAGATGAGCTGAAACTAGCACATTTCATAGCAGCACCAAGTGTATTAGCATGTGCCATGTGCTTCTCGTGGCTTTGTTTTGCTCTGATGCATCCCATCATCCGCTGGAACCGTGATGTATATGCCTGGAGAGCGCAACTGCAATCATCCTTGCCTTTAGCTAGACCTCAGGGCCTTTAGCTAGACCTCAGGGCCTTTAGCTAGACCTCAGGGCCTTAGCTAGACCTAAGGGCCTTTAAGCTAGACCTCAGGGCCTTTAGCTAGACCTCAGGGCCTTAGCTAGACCTCAGGTCCCAGGTGCATAATCCAAGTGTTTTTGTTCTCACCCAGAGAAAGGTGAGAGGGATGTATTTATTATATCCATCACTCTCCTATGTCGATCGCTTTATTTGGATCCTAACAATACCATTGTAAACAAATTCTAACTCTCTAAACCGACCACCTCCCTAAATGGACCACATAAACTCGGTCCCATGGTCGGTCGATTTAGAGAGGTTTAACTGTATTTAATCGAAACCCACATGAATGCCAACTCGCCTTCTCTAGCAATTCTCCCTGTGTATGTGCCCTTAGAACAGACTTGGACTTTACACATATATATATATTACTTTTTTATATATATATATATATATGTGGTCCATAACGCATTATACGAGTATAAATGCAAGGGTAACATGTACACCCTATATTTCCACTGTGCGCATTGGTGGAGTGCTCCACCCCCTCCCAGCTGTCGGGCAAATATACTCCTCCCACCGTGCTGATATGATCTTGGATGTTGCCAGGACCTAAAACTCCAAACAAAATCACAACTCTATATATTATATATATTATATATATTGTATATATATGCATAGTATATATTGAATACATTGTATATATATTATACATATTATATATTATTTATATTATATATTATGTGTTGTATATTACAGATATTATATAAATTACATACATTGAATATTACATATATTATATATATTATATATGTTATCTATATTATATATATTATAATTATATATATATTATATATATATTATATATATATTATATATATTATATATATTTTATATATTATATACATAACTCCTGCACAGTTAAATAGTAATTTTCAGCAGAATCAAAGCCGGTTCACTTTAAGGTCAAATGTTGTAGACATTGCAGATATTGGGTATTAAACCCAGTTGGAGCTCGTCCAGAGACACTAGAGCTTGTTACAGTCGTGTGTATGTGTGAGAGGGCGTATAGGGTGCTGGAGGAGGTAGTTGCTAGGGCTACTGGAAGTGGCAGAGCAGCCATACAACACGTGAGTAGCTCGGAGTGCCTGACCATCTGCGCACACACATACCATGAGGGGCAGAAGCAGGAGGGATGGGGGGTGGAGGGCTCCCACCCCACCCCACCCCACACCATCCCACCCCAACCCACCCCATCCCACCCCACCTCCACCCGAATCAATACACTTAACACCGTCTTCTTTCCTTAGAGTAAATAATTCAATTTTGTAATCCAGTCTTAACCTACTGTTTCTAATGCTCTATCTAGTGAGAACTGACTTTCGAAAAAGGAGAGCTAACTGACTAATGGCCCTGTCACATTACGATGCATCGCAAAAGCGGGTGGCCAATGGCTATAATCACTTTCAAACATCGAGATGCATCAAACTTTTCGGTGCAGCAAGGGGGGGGGGGGCAAAGTTGGACGTATACATACTGTATACACAATTAGCAGAGCATATGGCCAACTTATGGCTAATGTTCCTCCTGGCGAAAAACGCTTGCAATATGCTCACAGTACGCTCACAGAATACCGGTGAACTTTATATACATTATTCGACCGCCAGAACTACGCCTTATATGTTACATGCGTCAAGACACGGTGGAGAAACGCTAGATGTATGTTAGACTACATTATCCATACAGTATCAATACGGTGTCAATACATGGACTATATGTTTCTGCTGACTCTCCGTCCGACTGATGTAGGTCAACGTAGTGCTAGGTAGTGAACAATGTTTCTCTATCGTACATCTAACGTATATCGACGTATGTCTAATTTGTACATAATATACGCCCAACATAAAAGCCACACATTGTCGAATGTCAAAATTTTTGTGCATGCGCAAAACCTTCGTGACCCATTAACGAACAATGCCGTATAACAATGAACATTGACTTACATTGTCGTATACCAAAATACGCATAGCAAACGGGTAACATTTGAATAACGCATATCGACATACACCGACGTCTTGGCACAAAATCAGCTACGTCGACGCATCCTTGCGCGATGCATCATTGTGTGACAGAGCTATAAGGGTGCATGATAGCACTGTGTCTTGCGGATTCTTGCGAACAGTATAATTTTGCCCATGCTATTGGTTGGTTGGTTATTGGAGTTGTACGTCCTGGCAATATCCAAGGTCATATCACGACAGGTACAGCCTTGTGACAGTGCACACTCATGGGAACGTGACTGCCTCACCTGTGCTGCTTCCTAGCCTGGAATTTGGCATTACTAGGATAGGACAATGACTGGTTAGCTCAGTGTCAGGATAATGTGACTGAGTGGGATATCGGGTCATGGTGCTGGTGGCCTGATTTCCTTCAGCACTGAAAAGTCGCCATGAGTGTGTACTGTCACAGGTCGGTACCCATCCTGATATGACCTTAGATGTTGCCAGGATATAAAACTCCAACAACCAACCTGGCCGACCTGGCGTCTCTCCCAGAAGCCTCCTCTCCATGCTGGTAGAATCCACAACCTTAAAAGAAAAGAGGCTTCAACGGTGGGCTGTGGGGTGTGTGTGTGTGTGTGTGGATGGTGAAACCCCGCATGAAAACCCAACTCTATTCAAAATAAAGCCTGCCACTCAGGGTGAAGGATGGTCAGCTTAGTGGGTCTCTACTTGACTGCAATTGCATCGGGTCCAGGTGGTTTCGGGTAGGGCATACAGAATAGACAGCTCACAGAGTGTGGGGGGGGGGGGGGTGAAAGGGGGGGGGGGCAGCAGATACATTTTCTTTTCTTTTAAGATGTGATACATTCGAAGAGTGAGTGCTGTGGTTTATGTGCTATGATGCTTTGTTATCCAGGTTGGTTAAAATACACACAACACATCTGGTGAATAATATGATTGGTTGGTTGGTTGTTGGATTGTTACGTCCCTGGGGAAAATACATATCGGATTTCTGCAATTAAACAACTCTTTTCTCTAATTGCTTAGTATATTTGATACCTAGCAAAAGAAGCTGTTCATTGATCGCTGTATAAGAGTATAACAAGTTCAAGCAAGGGTATGGGCGTTGTGTTTCATGCAGAGATATGCTGGCCACACACACGTGTGCCCCTCTAGACTAGCGAAATGCCAGCCAGTCATGAGTGTCCCCTTCTAGACTAGCAAGTGGCATTCTCTGTGGCGGAGTGGTTAGAGTGTCTGACTTTTTTCTAGGTCAGATTCCAAATTTGGATTTCCACCGTTGTGTATAACTTACAGCGTCATCAAAGGCCGGTTGCTCTCATACCATGTCTATGTGGTGTGGGAGGTTAAAAATCCCTTGGGTCGGTAAAAGTGTAGGCTCGGGCTTTCTATCGACCAGCAGTGGAATGAGGAAGACCAGTCGTCTATGACTGAAATTTCCCCTGCTTAAACAACTAATGGACCAAAAAACAAAAAACTAAATTTGCGCGCTGGCCGAATCGGTAGAACGCGAGCCTCACATGCAGGAGATCGGGAGTTTGGTTCCTGGTTGAATCAAACCAATGACTTATCTTGTCGTTACCTAGACTGGCTCTCAGCATTAATAGGATAGGGCAAGGACCGGTTAGCTCAGTGTCCGGATAATGTGACTTGATGGGATTGTAGTGGTCTGCACTGACCTCTCAGGCAAGTAACCACATAGACAGGTAGGCGTGGGGAGTGTATTGATATCAGGGAGCCTAGGTGGTGTAATGGTTAGCACACTGGCCCGGAATGCAAAGAGATGTGGGTTCGGGTCCCTCTCCAGGCACAATATTTCCCATTTTCATCACCCACACGACACTGGTTGTCATGGCCATGATCCTGTACAAGCTTTGGGCTGTATGGGTTGTTGAAACCTACCCTGTGTATGTATGTGTTAGTGCATTGCCTGTATGTATTGTAATTGTAAGCATTACAAGACTTACAATTCCAGGGGGACGAGTGTAGTGGTCTGCACTGACCTCTCAGGCAAGTAACCACATAGACAGGTAGGCGTGGGGAGTGTATTGATATCAGGGAGCCTAGGTGGTGTAATGGTTAGCACACTGGCCCGGAATGCAAAGAGATGTGGGTTCGAGTCCCGCTCTAGGCACAGTATTTCCCATTTTCATCACCCCCATGACAGGATATTGGGTCATGTTGCTGGCAGCCTGATTTTCCAGTGGGGCAGCACTATAAAGTCACCATGAGTGCGCCACTGTCACAAGTTGGTACCCGTCCTGATGTGACCTTAAATGTTGCCAGGATGTAAAATTCCAACAAGCATCTCCTTTTGTAGTTCACATTGCAGAAGTGTTCCCATTCACCATAGGCTAAATAATAAATATTGACAACATGAAATCAATCTTTCCACTTTAATGAGATTCCATTTTACGACTGCAATGCTGATGAAGGGACGTCCATAAACTAGGTCACACCATCCCTATATCACGCTAAGTATATGTACCCATACATCCTTAGCATTTCGATAAAACTACTTGACTTTTTAGAAACAGCCCCTGCCCCCTCCTTCTTATGGCCTCTGTCACTATGGCTTGCGACCACTTATGACCACTTTGCGGCCAAATGCCAGCGACTTCCTTGTGACCAAAGCAAAAAAACAAGGCAGGAAAAATGCTGGTCAACGATTGGTCGGCGATTGGCCGCTGACTGCTCGGCGACCTCTGGCCAACCATCATGATCGCAAGGAGGTTTCTGGTGCTCCACCAAAAAACCTCGTTGCGACCAATATGGTCGAAAGGAGGTCGCTGATCACATTCAACGCTTGCAACTGGTCGCCAACTGGTCAGCCACTAGTCGGCGATCAGTCAGTGACCAGTTGGCCTTTTGGTCACAAAGTGATTGCAAAGTGCTCACAAAGTGGTCGCAAAATGGTTGCCAGTGGCTGCAAGCCGTAGTGTGACTGGGGCTAAGACCCCAGTCACACTACAGCTTGCGACCACTTTGCGACCACCTTAGACCAAAGAACTGACACTCACCAGTGACGTCCTTGCTACCAAAACAATGGTTGCTGATGTCTGGGTGTCACTGGTGAGTGTGGGTTCTTTGGTCTAAGGTGGTCGCAAAGTGGTCGTAAGCTGTAGTGTGACTGGGGTATTACCTGACCCATTTTTGTTGTATATATTTATTATTGATGAGAACATTTCATTCATCAGCCCTGAGTTTCTGGTCTTCCGGTCATAAGTGACACAGTTATTTATTTACACAAACCACTTTGATGTTGATAAACAATGATGGAAATGGGATGGTGCATGAGAATGGGGAAGTGTTGGAGAAATTGCACTGGGTGCATTTTACTGTATATGCTTTAAACTACTGTAGTATATAATTGTTTGATTTGTGTTGTATATTTTACTATGCCAATATATAAGTATGTAAATATTACTACAAGTGGAGCTTTGTTTTTCATTCTTGTTTTATGTCCTGGCACCAGATGGGATGGCTGAATGAGTTGAGCATCCGTCTCCCGTTTTGGTAGATCATGATATTCAAACCCATGGATTCAAACCCTGGTCGAGTCAAACCAATGACTTAAAAAATTGATATAAGTGTCACTTCCTAGCCAGGCGCTCGTCATTATTAGGATAAGGCAAGGACTGGTTGGCTCAGTGTCAGGATAATGTGACTGAGTGGGATATCAGGTCATGCATGGTGTTGGCAGCCTGGTCTCCCTGTGGGGCAGCACTATCAAGTCGCCATGAGTGCACACTGTCACAAGTTGGTACCCATTCCAATATTACCATAGATGTTGCCATGACGTTAAACTCCAACAACCAACCAACTACGTCCTAGCTGGATCCAAGGTCATATCAGGACGGACAAAGGGAGCAGTGCTGCCTGGTTAGTTCTGTGAGTCCTCACTAACCGGAACTGGCGCTCCTTGCGGGTCAGGGTCACCCTGACCAGCACCTGAGGCGCAGTGCACTTAGATAAAAGATTCACCCCGTACTTGCAGTACAGGGGTGAAAACCAGCCTTATATAAAAACGGTCGAAAAATTGGGCTAATGAAATGAGTCTTTATGAGAGCCTAATTTCACAATCTAAGAAGCAACATTTATTCTTTGTATATGTCTTCATGTTTACCCGCTACTTTTGAGTTGGAAAATATAATAAAACATATACTTTAATGCAATTTAAAAGTGAAATCGACGGCGTTCTCTGGCCGCCATCTTGTCTTTTTGCATTCTCTCCCATTTCACCAACTCTGTTCTGATATAAGTAACCATTTGACACTGGTGCCAGGCATTCTACTTCTTGTTCCATACTAACGCTATTTTCGCCCGTATTTATATAAGGCTGGTCTTCACCCGTGTACTACAAGTACCGGGTGAATCTTTTATCTACAGTGCACTCTGCTACTTTAAAGCTGCATAGTGCGATGAAGCATACACTTTTCAAAACCAAAACAATTATTTAGATTACATATCTAATTGAGATATTGATTCATTTGTTGAGCATATGTTGCCACATGGAAGGGAATAATTTAGAATGGAATCAATTTAATATAATCTGTTACTACTGAAGCATATGGTGCTAGAGTTTGGCGTGCATACTAAAATTAATTTAGCATATTTTAACTTCAAATATTTATCTCAAAAGTTAGCCATTTAAAATAAAAGTTACTTCAAACTAAAGTATGGTAGATTATAGCAATCAATTAAATATATTTGCTTCAGAAAATGACAGAAACTCAAAACCATCGGCAGGGTAGCAGGGTAGGACAGTAACTTTTATCGCGCTTGTCCAATCGGGCAAGTGACTGAATTTTCTACTTGCCCAAGTGGCAAAACTAATTGCGCAAAACCAAGTCAGCCCAACCGAAACTGAAATCTGCTACTGCAGATCAGAAAAATAATGACAGGTCACCAAGAACTTCACCTGCCTGACCGAGTAAACTAGGCGCCCAGGGCAGCCGGGCAGTCCTTATTGACTATTGTCCTATCCTGATCGGACTGTGCAACTTTAACAGACAGAAGCTCAGTCCTTCCTGAGGGACTAGCAATGTAGGAATGCTCACATTGGTTCGGCTAAGCCGGAAGACCATATTTAATAGGACACTGCAGGGCCCATATTCACGACGCGGTGTTAGCTTACACTCGGTGTGTTTGCGCTAACACCACTCCTTGCGTACTGAGTTTTCGCCGCTAACCCAGAAATCCCGGCCAAAACCAGTTTTGGCTCGCTAACACCGCGTCATGAATAGGGCTGGTTGTTAGCTTGGTTTCCCCACCACAGTCGCGTAGACTTTAGGTTTAGCACAAAGCATTAGGTCATCGGGACCAATGTAGTTATTCCTTCGCATATGCGCTACTCTGCAGTGGAGCTGTCAAGTCATTAAGCCCATAAGCCATCAATTTACGGATATATTGTCCAATAACTATGTATCGGCATCTCACTTTGAGAGTTTTATTTGAATCAGGTATGTTTAGGGAATGTAAATATCAATTCCGAAATAGATGCCGAGATTGGTGTATATGTTATAGACCCATTTCAATGTTTATAAACATTGTGTATGCGCGTGCACCTTGGCTGCAGAACGGATGCACACTGCCATTGAGTTTGCCAGTATGCGCAGTGCAAAACGTCAATTTTATTCAAAATTAATAGAAACGCAGAACCCTAACCATATAAATTTAATATAATCTCATTGTTGAATATGTTTTCTATATGTGTTCCAAGCGGTTTGTTTCTAGGTGGTGTGGTTTTAGAGATATTTCACTTTTTCGGAATGAAGATTGCTCACGGCCATTGACAATGCATTGAGTTTGGCGATATGCGCAGTTCAAAATGTCAATTTTATTCAAAATTAATAGAAACGCAGAACCCTAACCATATAAATTTAATATAATCTCATTGTTGAATATGTTTTCTAAATGTGTTCCAAGCGGTTTGTTTCTAGGTGGTGTGGTTTTTAGAGATATTTCACTTTTTCTGTATGAAGATTGCTGATAGCCATTGAGTTTGAAGTGTGACTATGTGTCGTCCTGCAGCCAAGCAGCGCGCGCACTGACCTAAATACCTATGCTTATGTCATATAAAATAGGTCTATATGCTTAATGCCTTGATGGATTATGGGAGTAATGCCTTGATGACTCCGCTGCAGAGTAGTGCATGCCACATGAAGGAACACCTACACTGGTCCCTCCCGACATGGCTTCCATATATGGTCTAATGATGTAATGCTTTGTGCCAAGCATAAAGTCTACACAACTGTGGCGGGGAACCAAGGTAAGCTGGCTGTGTGCCGTGTGTGTGACGCATCAGCAGTAGGAACTGGCACACTGTGTATTTTTATTTTTATTTGCTATCAATGACAGAAGCCTACAAATGTACCATCACCAGTTGTGTGGGTGTATATGAGTCATTGTTATTGTTGTGCACTTAAAGGCACACAATACACGATTTCCAGACTGTAATCCAGACTGGACTTGTGGGTCACAGAATCTGTGGATGGGCAATTGAGGCTCTGTTAAGGCTGGTTTCATATTGGTAGTTACATAAATTGGTCCATAGTGGGTAAATAAATGTGAATAACATACAAGTCAGGGGCGTAGCTAGACCTTTAATGATGTGTACTCCTAATTTTGGCAGGGGGTTTAGGGGGCCGCTTAAGCTTAAGCTGGCGGATTTTACACATTTTAGACTTGAGTTTTCGACACTCCGGACTACTACATGCCTCCTCTCTCTCTCTCTCTTTTTTGTTTGACAAAACGATCTGGACGTTTTGGCATACACGTGTATGCCTAGCTACGCCCCTGCAAGTAATAGTATGAATACTACAATACTAGCCATTATCAAAATGTTGGTCTACAGACAGTAGTTTGTACCAATGCCTCCATATGGCAGAGGTAAATCTGAAATCGCTCTCTCCTATTTTAACAAGTCCTTGTATCATAGCATTTTCTGACTTGTCAAATCTAGTAATAAATTTGAATATTAGATTCCTGATAACAGCCTGGAAGGCTGGCACATCAATATTGGCAAATAGCTGACTAGCACTGCGATACCTAGGTAGCCAGAGTAATAACCTCATGTCACGTTATGCTACATTCAGCTCAATGGTTTTCTAATGCTATACATTCTGTAGTTCCACCAAATCTGGGCAGTACTCTCTCACTGTCTTTTTTTTTGTTTTGCTCTATATGTTCACATGTTTGAAACTCGTTGTAATCTATGGGCTAATCCCTTTTAAAAGGTGGTCACCAGATCTTTATAAATAAAGGTGAGCTATAATAAAAGTGCAAGTTAAATATATATAAAATACCATAAAGTACCAGAGGGTGTAGTATAGGAAATGGTGTGGTGTAGCTGAGTCATATAGTTGCCTGTCTATAATAGTGAAGTGGCTACAGTGGATATAGCACAGAATATAGAATGGACACAAAAGCACCTCTTGTCATGTGAAAGGCCCAGTGGTGACTGCCAGCTCTCCCAGGATTTTAATCTCTCCAACACTCCGACAGGCATATCACTGAAGGTACATGATGTTATTGAAGGTACATGATATTATTGAAGGTACATGATATTATTGAAGGTACATAATATTATTGAAGGTACATGATGTCATTGATCCATGGTATATTGTTACTCTTTATGGTGGCTATCTTGGGGTTCCAGGAGAGTAGAGATGGGTGCAGCTCAGGTGCACCCCTCGTTCCCATATCCCAGCTACCACCAGGTCATGGCAACTTGACCAGACACCTCAATCATATCCGATGCACTCCATACAAATTCAATCTGGATCCAATACACATTAAACATTAAATACCAAACATGACTGTCTCCCACCCTATCAGTCTGCGTTCAGCAATGAGTTACACATTCTTCTATCTATTAAATAAAACTATTTTATAATGTAACTATGTGTAGAAAGTCGAAATATTTTACATCTTGTCATAGCCTTGTTAACACAATTTAACGAGGCATCTACATAGTTAAGAAATTATATGGATCATAAAAGTGTTCTATTAATGAATAAGCATGGACATAGCTTTTTTTCCCCGAGGAAGCAGGAATCTAATCTTATTTTAGTCACTCTTTTCACAAGAAAATAGATTAATTAGCTTCACAGCAAAGACGATTTTATGCTTGTGCGATTCCTTAATAAAGAAAACTGGATATCGCTGTGAATATGACACCCGTAATATAGAATGAATACAGTGAAGCCCCGTTAAGATGCACCCTGATTTAACGCAAATTAGGATATAACGCGATGATTCATTAGACCCAGAATTCTTTAATGCAGCGGTAGTTCAGTAAAGTGAACTCCAATTTAAAACGACCCTGCCATTTTCGTGATCGTATTATATGGATCTGAACGATCACATTATATCATCATGGGGTATAATGTATACAGTAAAACCTCTCTAAATCGACCAACCATGGGACCGACTTTAAATGGTCCACTTAGGGGGTTGGTTGGTTTATGGAGTTTGTTTATTGTTGCAACGCAATTGTATGGGCGATCCAAATAAAGCAATCAATATCGGGGAGTGGTCGATCTGTGGAGGTGGTCGGTTAGAGAGGTTTTACTGTGTATATATATATACACATATATATATGTGTATATATATATATATATATATATATATATATATATATATATCCTCGTCCACGTCCACAAAAACAGAGATATATTACAGTCCACCCTCACAATCACACTCCCATGGTGTCCCAACTATGTCCACATCCACATCCACACAGATATACTACAGTCCACCCTCACAATCACAGCGCCATGTTTCCACAACTAAGTCAACATCCACACAGATATGTTACAGTCCACCCTCATAAGCACAATCCCTTGTTGCCCCAACTGTGTCCACATCCAGATCCACACAGATATACTACAGTCCACCCTCACAAGCACACGCCCAGATAATCCCAAATCTTCTGTTTTACAACTGCAAAGGCCACTTTCTTTTCTTCTTCTTAGTTGTGTGTGGGTGGGTGTGGCTGCAATTGTGGACAACCTTATGGACAAAGTGCTTTGAGCTGTCATGCCACCCACTCGCACCTCACATGTGAATGGTATCAATAAGTAGGCCTACACGCAAACATATATATATATACATATATATACAGTATAACCCCATTAAACCAAACTTGAAGGGACCCTAGCAATAGGTTTGGATTAACCGATCATTGGTTTAACCGAGCTTTGGCTCCGACTTTGACTTGGCTTTGGTGGGGCGGTGGTGGGTGATGTGTGGTGATGGTGGTGGGTGGTGTGTGGTGGTGATAGTGGTTGTAGTGGTTGTAGTGGTGGTGGTGGTGGTGGTGGTAGTGGTGGTGGTGGTGGTGGTACTGTACTGATGGTGATGGTGGAGGTGGTTGTGGTGGTGGTGGTGGAGGTGGTGGAGGTGGTGGAGGTGGTAGTGGTGGTACTGGTGGTGGTGGTGGTGGTGGTGGTGGTGGAGGTGGTGGAGGTGGTGGTGGTGGTGTTGGTAATGGCTACACATGATGTTAACTTTGTATTCATCCCAACGATCGCGTTTTAATTTTTTTTGGATTAACCGATAATTTAGATTAACCTACTTTGGTTTAACCAACTTTTTTATATGATAAATGGTAGTATTTTGCCGATCCGCCGAAAAAAAGTTTGCATTAACCAATCGTTTGGTTTAACCAAGCTTGGTTTAATGGGGTTATACTGTATATGCCTATGGGTCGTTCTCTGAAGCTGGGTACCACATATTTGGTGTCCATGTTGCGATGGACATAATTCATTCTTTATTTTGTTAATAGCAAGTCAAATAATTATTGTTACCTCTTGTTATTAAAGTATTGTGATGGCCCACGGTCTTCCACACTGCCACGCACTCACGGAAGAATGCCAAGATTTAGTACAGTATGCTTCCAACTGGTTTATTTACCAAACCTATCCGCTCTCTGCGGTGTCAACAGTCAACGGACCTGCCCCTTAACTCACCAGGTCTCACATCACCTCTCTAGGTGGGTGGAGGGTGTGCTCGCCACACGCAGTAGAGGGCAGCCCAGACGGGGCCCTGCCCGGTGGCTAGCGTGCCGCCACCTAGCGCAGTTCGGTGTAACTGCATAGGTGTGTGGCGTAGTGTCTGTCACCACCGCGTGGTAGTGGCGCTCATGTAGACTACTACAGTATGTTAGCAATACTATATGTATTTAATCTATCCCACAAAATGTTTCAAAAGTATGTTAATTTGATTTTGTGCTAAAGTGAAAATTTACATATTTACACATTTACATCAAAATTGACACAAACCTTTTCCTTGTAAGACATAATTTTGTTTTGTTTAACTGTAATCAATAAAATCTTGTCAAAATCAAAAAGTGAAATGACTTTTTTATACTGTGCATATCCACAACATTTAAACCTTCATATGAATATGGGTTCTGCTATTATTTGGAATGTTTTCTCCTATTATTTGGAATGGTTTCACTTTCAAAGCTTAAAGTAGCACTCCACACAGCCTCAAAATCTTGCGGAGGGCTATTTGAGTTAAATTGAGTTTTATTTAACCACAAACATGCAGTAAGGTCACTCTATGGCTTCCCAGGGGGGTTGATCTTTCAGCCGAGCAACCAATGTATTTGCTTTGGCTCAGATTGTGTTCCAACCCACGAATCTCACACACCGTCGGCCCATGTAACTAAGGGTTTAGAATAATAAAAACTGAATTTTAATAAGTAAGCAATTTATTGGAGTAAACAAGAAAAGCTATAAAATATAACTATCACAATCAATTTGAGATCATTGTAAGGCAGCCGGGTCTTTTTGCGAACACACAGAAAACCAACAAACATACATATATATTATATATATATAATAGGCCTATATGTATATAATATATATATAGAGAGAGAGAGAGCTATGAGACCTATATATGGTCTATATACAAAATATTTAAAAAACTATATATAGGCCAGGTGTGACTGGAAAGGAGGTTTCTGTGCCACATCTATGAAATGCAAACACACACACACCCACACACACACACGTGACCCGCATTGACCCCCATCTCCACCGAGTTTCTCCCATTCCAACCGATACACCTGCCCCCTAGATCAGCAGAAGTGATGACCTTAATCCATCAGATGGGGTGGCTGAATCAGAAAGAGTGCTGGCTGGCTTCCGTGCAATAGGTCACGGGTTCAAATTCCAGCCGCACCAAACCAATGGTGTACAAAATTGATACTTGCCGCTACCTAGCCTGGCTTAAACCAATGACTTACAAACCAATGGTGTACAAAATTGATACTTGCCGCTACCTAGCCTGGTTTAAACTAATGACTTACAAACCAATGATGTACAAAATAGATACTTGGCGCTACCTAGCCTGGTTTAAACCAATGACTTACAAACCAATGATGTACAAAATTGATACTTGCCGCTACCTAGCCTGGTTTAAACCAATGACTTACAAACCAATGATGTACAAAATTGATACTTGGCGCTACCTAGCCTGGTTTAAACTAATGACTTACAAACCAATGATGTACAAAATTGATACTTGCCGCTACCTAGCCTGGTTTAAACCAATGACTTACAAACCAATGGTGTACAAAATTGATACTTGCCGCTACCTAGCCTGGTTTAAACCAATGACTTACAAACCAATGGTGTACAAAATTGATACTTGCCGCTACCTAGCCTGGTTTAAACCAATGACTTACAAACCAATGGTGTACAAAATTGATACTTGCCGCTACCTAGCCTGGTTTAAACCAATGACTTACAAACCAATGATGTACAAAATTGATACTTGCCGCTACCTAGCCTGGTTTAAACCAATGACTTACAAACCAATGGTGTACAAAATTGATACTTGGCACTACCTAGCCTGGTTTAAACCAATGACTTACAAACCAATGGTGTACAAAATTGATACTTGGCGCTACCTAGCCTGGTTTAAACCAATGACTTACAAACCAATGGTGTACAAAATTGATACTTGCCGCTACCTAGCCTGGTTTAAACCAATGACTTACAAACCAATGGTGTACAAAATTGATACTTGCCGCTACCTAGCCTGGTTTAAACCAATGACTTACAAACCAATGGTGTACAAAATTGATACTTGGCGCTACCTAGCCTGGTTTAAACCAATGACTTACAAACCAATGGTGTACAAAATTGATACTTGCCGCTACCTAGCCTGGTTTAAACCAATGACTTACAAACCAATGATGTACAAAATTGATACTTGGCACTACCTAGCCTGGTTTAAACCAATGACTTACAAACCAATGATGTACAAAATTGATACTTGGCACTACCTAGCCTGGTTTAAACCAATGACTTACAAACCAATGGTGTACAAAATTGATACTTGGCACTACCTAGCCTGGTTTAAACCAATGACTTACAAACCAATGATGTACAAAATTGATACTTGGCGCTACCTAGCCTGGTTTAAACCAATGACTTACAAACCAATGATGTACAAAATTGATACTTGGCACTACCTAGCCTGGTTTAAACCAATGACTTACAAACCAATGATGTACAAAATTGATACTTGGCACTACCTAGCCTGGTTTAAACCAATGACTTACAAACCAATGATGTACAAAATTGATACTTGGCACTACCTAGCCTGGTTTAAACCAATGACTTACAAACCAATGATGTACAAAATTGATACTTGCCGCTACCTAGCCTGGTTTAAACCAATGACTTACAAACCAATGATGTACAAAATTGATACTTGGCACTACCTAGCCTGGTTTAAACTAATGACTTACAAACCAATGGTGTACAAAATTGATACTTGCCACTACCTAGCCTGGTTTAAACCAATGACTTACAAACCAATGGTGTACAAAATTGATACTTGCCACTACCTAGCCTGGTTTAAACCAATGACTTACAAACCAATGGTGTACAAAATTGATACTTGGCACTACCTAGCCTGGTTTAAACTAATGACTTACAAACCAATGGTGTACAAAATTGATACTTGGCACTACCTAGCCTGGTTTAAACCAATGACTTACAAACCAATGATGTACAAAATTGATACTTGGCACTACCTAGCCTGGTTTAAACTAATGACTTACAAACCAATGATGTACAAAATTGATACTTGGCACTACCTAGCCTGGTTTAAACTAATGACTTACAAACCAATGGTGTACAAAATTGATACTTGGCACTACCTAGCCTGGTTTAAACCAATGACTTACAAACCAATGGTGTACAAAATTGATACTTGGCACTACCTAGCCTGGTTTAAACCAATGACTTACAAACCAATGGTGTACAAAATTGATACTTGGCACTACCTAGCCTGGTTTAAACCAATGACTTACAAACCAATGGTGTACAAAATTGATACTTGGCACTACCTAGCCTGGTTTAAACCAATGACTTACAAACCAATGATGTACAAAATTGATACTTGGCACTACCTAGCCTGGTTTAAAACTAATGACTTACAAACCAATGGTGTACAAAATTGATACTTGGCACTACCTAGCCTGGTTTAAACTAATGACTTACAAACCAATGGTGTACAAAATTGATACTTGGCACTACCTAGCCTGGTTTAAACCAATGACTTACAAACCAATGGTGTACAAAATTGATACTTGGCACTACCTAGCCTGGTTTAAACTAATGACTTACAAACCAATGATGTACAAAATTGATACTTGGCACTACCTAGCCTGGTTTAAACTAATGACTTACAAACCAATGATGTACAAAATTGATACTTGGCACTACCTAGCCTGGTTTAAACCAATGACTTACAAACCAATGATGTACAAAATTGATACTTGGCACTACCTAGCCTGGTTTAAACTAATGACTTACAAACCAATGGTGTACAAAATCGATACTTGGCACTACCTAGCCTGGTTTAACCCAATGACTTACAAACCAATGATGTACAAAATTGATACTTGGCACTACCTAGCCTGGTTTAAACTAATGACTTACAAACCAATGGTGTACAAAATTGATACTTGGCACTACCTAGCCTGGTTTAAACCAATGACTTACAAACCAATGATGTACAAAATTGATACTTGGCACTACCTAGCCTGGTTTAAACCAATGACTTACAAACCAATGGTGTACAAAATTGATACTTGGCACTACCTAGCCTGGTTTAAACCAATGACTTACAAACCAATGATGTACAAAATTGATACTTGGCACTACCTAGCCTGGTTTAAACTAATGACTTACAAACCAATGATGTACAAAATTGATACTTGCCGCTACCTAGCCTGGTTTAAACCAATGACTTACAAACCAATGATGTACAAAATTGATACTTGGCACTACCTAGCCTGGTTTAAACTAATGACTTACAAACCAATGGTGTACAAAATTGATACTTGCCGCTACCTAGCCTGGTTTAAACTAATGACTTACAAACCAATGATGTACAAAATTGATACTTGCCGCTACCTAGCCTGGTTTAAACTAATGACTTACAAACCAATGATGTACAAAATTGATACTTGCCACTACCTAGCCTGGTTTAAACCAATGACTTACAAACCAATGATGTACAAAATTGATACTTGGCACTACCTAGCCTGGTTTAAACCAATGACTTACAAACCAATGATGTACAAAATTGATACTTGGCACTACCTAGCCTGGTTTAAACCAATGACTTACAAACCAATGGTGTACAAAATTGATACTTGGCACTACCTAGCCTGGTTTAAACCAATGACTTACAAACCAATGATGTACAAAATTGATACTTGGCACTACCTAGCCTGGTTTAAACCAATGACTTACAAACCAATGGTGTACAAAATTGATACTTGCCGCTACATAGCCTGGCTTAAACCAATGATGTACAAAATTGATACTTGGCACTACCTAGCCTGGTTTAAACCAATGACTTACAAACCAATGATGTACAAAATTGATACTTGGCACTACCTAGCCTGGTTTAAACTAATGACTTACAAACCAATGGTGTACAAAATTGATACTTGGCACTACCTAGCCTGGTTTAAACCAATGACTTACAAACCAATGGTGTACAAAATTGATACTTGGCACTACCTAGCCTGGTTTAAACTAATGACTTACAAACCAATGGTGTACAAAATTGATACTTGCCGCTACCTAGCCTGGTTTAAACCAATGACTTACAAACCAATGATGTACAAAATTGATACTTGCCGCTACCTAGCCTGGTTTAAACCAATGACTTACAAACCAATGATGTACAAAATTGATACTTGGCACTACCTAGCCTGGTTTAAACCAATGACTTACAAACCAATGATGTACAAAATTGATACTTGGCACTACCTAGCCTGGTTTAAACCAATGACTTACAAACCAATGGTGTACAAAATTGATACTTGGCACTACCTAGCCTGGTCTAAACTAATGACTTACAAACCAATGATGTACAAAATAGATACTTGGCACTACCTAGCCTGGTTTAACCCAATGACTTACAAACCAATGATGTACAAAATTGATACTTGGCACTACCTAGCCTGGTTTAAACTAATGACTTACAAACCAATGGTGTACAAAATTGATACTTGGCACTACCTAGCCTGGTTTAAACCAATGACCTACAAACCAATGGTGTACAAAATTGATACTTGGCGCTACCTAGCCTGGTTTAAACTAATGACTTACAAACCAATGGTGTACAAAATTGATACTTGGCACTACCTAGCCTGGTTTAAACCAATGACTTACAAACCAATGATGTACAAAATTGATACTTGCCGCTACCTAGCCTGGTTTAAACCAATGACTTACAAACCAATGATGTACAAAATTGATACTTGTCACTACCTAGCCTGGTTTAAACTAATGACTTACAAACCAATGGTGTACAAAATTGATACTTGCCGCTACCTAGCCTGGTTTAAACTAATGACTTACAAACCAATGGTGTACAAAATTGATACTTGGCACTACCTAGCCTGGTTTAAACCAATGACTTACAAACCAATGATGTACAAAATTGATACTTGCCGCTACCTAGCCTGGTTTAAACCAATGACTTACAAACCAATGATGTACAAAATTGATACTTGCCGCTACCTAGCCTGGTTTAAACCAATGACTTACAAACCAATGGTGTACAAAATTGATACTTGCCGCTACCTAGCCTGGTTTAAACTAATGACTTACAAACCAATGGTGTACAAAATTGATACTTGGCACTACCTAGCCTGGTTTAAACCAATGACTTACAAACCAATGATGTACAAAATTGATACTTGCCGCTACCTATCCTGGTTTAAACCAATGACTTACAAACCAATGATGTACAAAATTGATACTTGCCGCTACCTATCCTGGTTTAAACCAATGACTTACAAACCAATGGTGTACAAAATTGATACTTGCCGCTACCTAGCCTGGTTTAAACTAATGACTTACAAACCAATGGTGTACAAAATTGATACTTGGCACTACCTAGCCTGGTTTAAACCAATGACTTACAAACCAATGATGTACAAAATTGATACTTGGCACTACCTAGCCTGGTTTAAACCAATGACTTACAAACCAATGGTGTACAAAATTGATACTTGGCACTACCTAGCCTGGTTTAAACTAATGACTTACAAACCAATGATGTACAAAATTGATACTTGGCACTACCTAGCCTGGTTTAAACCAATGACTTACAAACCAATGGTGTACAAAATTGATACTTGCCGCTACCTAGCCTGGTTTAAACCAATGACTTACAAACCAATGGTGTACAAAATTGATACTTGGCACTACCTAGCCTGGTTTAAACCAATGACTTACAAACCAATGGTGTACAAAATTGATACTTGGCGCTACCTAGCCTGGTTTAAACCAATGACTTACAAACCAATGGTGTACAAAATTGATACTTGTCACTACCTAGCCTGGTTTAAACCAATGACTTACAAACCAATGGTGTACAAAATTGATACTTGTCACTACCTAGCCTGGTTTAAACCAATGACTTACAAACCAATGGTGTACAAAATTGATACTTGGCACTACCTAGCCTGGTTTAAACTAATGACTTACAAACCAAAGGTGTACAAAATTGATACTTGGCACTACCTAGCCTGGTTTAAACTAATGACTTACAAACCAATGATGTACAAAATTGATACTTGCCGCTACCTAGCCTGGTTTAAACCAATGACTTACAAACCAATGGTGTACAAAATTGATACTTGGCGCTACCTTGCCTGGTTTAAACCAATGACTTACCAAATTTATATGTGTTGCTACCTAGCCTGGAGTTCGGCATTAACAGAATAAGACAAGGCAGTTCCTGATCGAGTCAAACGATTATCTTATCAAATTGATACTTGTCGCTTCCTAGCCTGGCGCTAGGCATTAATAGGATAGGGCACGGACTGGTTAGCTCAGTGTCAGGATAATGTGACTCAGTGGGATGTCGAGTCATAGTGCAGGCAGCCTGATTTCCCAGTGGGGCAGCACTATAACATCACCATGAGTGTGCGGTCACAAGTTGGTACCCTTCCTGATATGACCTTAGCTGTTGCCAGGACATAAAAAACTCCAACAACCAACCAACGAAAATTTATACTTTTATCAAATTTATACCTAGCCTAGAGTTTGGCATTAATAGGATAGTGCAAGGACTGGTTAGCTCAGTGTCCTGATAAGGTGTGGGATATTGGGTCGCAATTCAATAGTGATATGACCTTAGATGTTGCCAGGACGTAAAACTCCAACAACCAACCAACCAGTAGTAGTTGGTGAATTGTTAAGGTAACGCAGCCAGGCCAATGGTTAGAGCTGCAGAGGCTGGCGGGAACGCATAGCAACGAACACATTCGGAAAACCACAGAAGCAACACTCACTTAGCTACCTCGGAGAAGGGGAACGTTCGGAAAATGTATACAGTGTACTTCTAATGTGAGTGTGACTGTGAGCAATGAGTGATTTTACTGTAAATGTTTAAAGTTTCATTGCCATTTAGTTGTTAATGTTTTTATCTATACTACTAGCTATAGTTGTGACTCTTACTCTAGATCTAGAGCCGTGTTCACACGTATAGGGTTAGGCCAACTTAGATGAGGCGCACTACATGAGTCAAACTAGTGGCGCGTTCACACAGAGTTTTCAAAGTGTGTCTCGTTCAGACACGTGCATTAAACCGGCTCAGATTGATATTTGTTTGTTTGTTTTACGTCCTAGCAACATCTAAGGTCATATCAGGATGGGTATCCACACATACATACATCCACACATACATCCACAGGTACATCCACATGCCACATATACATCCACAAGTACATACATACAAACAACATACCTAACAAGAGATGGGAAGAGTAGGATGGTCTAAGCATGTGCTCCAACCACTATCAAAAGCAACTGCCTGTTAGGAAGCAGTCTCCATATGATATATGAAAAAGGTGATGGTCCAAACATGTAGGACGGTCCAAACATGTGTTCTAACCACTATGAAAGCAACTACCTGTTAGGAAGCAGTCTCCATCCATGTGCTTAAGCCGCCTCAACTAAACCAGTTACGTTCACACATGCCAGTTAGGCCTACTCAAGCTAGTTCGCCTCATCTAATCGACCTCGCGAAGCGGTTTACTTGAGGCGAACTAGTTGAGTCGTCTCAGCGCGATCTGAGTAAACTTAGATGAGGCGAACTAGTTGAGGCCACTTAAGGCCCATGTGTGAATGGGGCTTAGGCCTACCTCTAGATTTCTCTGGATCTAAATGCAGGAAAAGGGTCACATGTACTGAGACTGAGAGAAACTTGGTGCAAAATCATTGATTTACCAAGATGGCAATGTATGGAACACCCTACTGTTTACCAGGTAACCTAAACTTGTCCTGGTGAGCCTATGTTCAGAAATTTTGGAGAATAGTAGAATTCTTAATAGACATATGCAAGTACAACATGGGAATTATATTTCTACTCCAGTTGCATCAACATCATCTACTCCCGCTGCATCAACATCATCTTCTGCTGCTGCTTTTTTTCTCTCCACAATTCAGGAAAGATGAAAATATTGAAGATGTTAATGAAAATACTAGTAAAAGACAGAAACTTTCAAAGAATAATAATATTACTTGCATAGATTGTGGTAAAAGCTTTCTACTCTTAAATATGGGACTATATTTTGTTATTAATTTATGTTGCTAAGCACCGGACGTGGTGGTTGAATCGATAAGAGCACAGGTTTCATGTGCGGAAGGATGGGAGTTCGAATCCTTGCAGAATCAAATGAATTACTTACCAAATTGCTACTTGTTGCTACCTAGCCTGTCGCTCAGCATTACTAGGATAAGGCAAGGACTGGTTTGCTCAGTATCAGGATAATGTGTATGAGTGGGGCATTGGGTCATGGTGCCGTCCTCCTGGTCTCCCATTGGGGCAGCACTATAAAGTCGCCATGATTGTGCACTGTCACAAGTCAGTATCCATCTGGATATGACCTTAAATGTTGCTAGGATGTAAATCATCAATAAACAAGCATGCTGTTAAGCTGTTCCGCTTCTTACACATCGTAGTGTGACACCCATTCCCAGTGGCTTAGTCATATATATATATATTATATATATACATATAAGTAAAGAGAATGGTCATGGTTCAGTGGTCATGGTTCAGTAGTAATTGTAGACAAGTTTTTGTATCAAGTTCTTGTTGACATGTATAGAAATTACGTACACATACCCACATTATAGATATGTAGGTATGTGTACGTAATTGTCAGAAGGGGGTGCGACACTGTGACCCCAATTATAGGTAAACAATATTATATATTATAAACTGCATGTAGACAGACTATATGTTTGGTTTGGTGGTTTGAGTTTTACATCCGGGCAACATCTAAGGTCATAAAGACTGATATCAGGACAGGTAGTGACTTGTGACAGTGCACATTCATGGCGACTTTATAGTGCTTCCCCACTGGGAAATCACGCCACCAGCACAGCACGATCCCACTAGAAAGCGACAAGTATCACTTTTTAAGTCATTGGTTTGACTCGACCAATGTTCCAACCCGTGGATTCGAATCCCATAATCTACCAAAATGGCCATCCCGTCTGGTAAGACTATATATATAGGTGAGCCTTTATATATAATACAAATAAAATATATATGTCATTTTATAATTATATATTATTTATATATATATACATATATCCATATATAGTCATATATAGATACATATACCTATATGTGTGTATGTGTGTGTATAATATATGTGCTCTATAATCTATAAACAAGGACACTATCCATCTTCAGTTCCCTATGTAATAGTATGTTCACTATCTCCTATCTAACTGACCCTGTGTAGTACAGCATGGGCCACACTGGCGCCACCTGTGAGGGGCTCTAAGCGCTGTAAGCCAGCTGCGTCTGGCCGTTATCACCAATAGACCCTTTGGGACAGTCAAATTATAACTTTAGGTGGGCATTTAATATATCTCTTCCAGAGAATATATATCTTCTTCTCAACCACTTCAGCCTTATTGCGGTTCTGTTTATCTGGGGCCAACTGTTTATATATATATACATAAGCATGGGTGAGTGCATCCTGTGACCCCGGATGTGTATATAAACAAGTCGATCATGTGAATTTTGAATAAAGTTATACCAAAGATCTCGTCTTTATACAGCCGATGACTCAGAAATGTACTGGGGATCTTATTTGCATACGTGTAGATCACTCAGTCGGGTACTTGTGGCCGTGAATAGCTGTAGACGACTTGGTTAAATACAACCGACCCTGGATAAATACAACATACAGTTGACTTGGCTATGTATGAGTCATGCCCTGCTTAGAATACTTGATGTGTGTTCTAAATATATATATCCCTATTAAAGTCATTGCTGAATAGGGCACAGTCATTAACTTACAGATCCTCTTCTTACTGATCTAGGCCCTATTGGGCCTTTAATACCAGCTCGTTATGGTAAATATAGAACTTTTTTTGTGTGCTTGATTGATTGATTGATTGGTGGTTGCTTTACGCCGTGTCGGCAGCATAGACCATATTCACGGCGAGAAATGTTTGTTTTTTGTTCAAACCATTGCTTTTACATGTAAAAGCAGACAATCAATTATGTTCCAATAGACACTCATTAAATTAGAAAGCTCACAATCATATATTTGTGGTCAAGGGAAACAAATTCCCATAGAAAAAGAAAAGTTTTATTAATAATTGATAGAATTTATTTAGTAAACTATATGAGTTGGTACAGTCCAGCTGCCCTCAAAAAGGCGAAAATGTTTTCCTGTTTTACTTTAGTAAAAAGGTCATGCATACTGTATGCAGTGTAGAATTGTTGGCGCAGGGCCAACAAATCAACGCAACTTAGTCAAATGTGTTTGAGTGTCAGCGGGGACTGACACCCAATACATTCAGGGGGAGGTTCCCCCTTGAGCATAAAAGCATGTGTAAGCCACGAGTGGCCAATACGGCAGCGGCTAAGGACCACTTGGTCCCGCCGACCTCCCGCATAAGTCTGTGGTGGTTTTCGTGTGCACATGTATGGAGGTGGACAGAGCCCTGAAGTCACATAATTGTGGGTGATCTCTCCAATGTATATCCAGCTTTCTCTCAAATGCTTCTACCGTTGGCGCTTCAACCACTTGGTCGCAGAGACTATTCCATGGATCTGTAACTCGAAAGAAAAATGAGTGTTTCCTGATCTCAAGTCTGGGCCTCTCATTGAAGATCATATATCACTGGCCTCTGGTGTTGCTGGCTACTCTGAGGTTGAACAAACCCATTGTGACATCACTGTGATAGGGCGTAATAATCTAATAAGTCTCTATCATATCTTCCCTCAGACGACGTTGGTAGCTCTGAAGTATTATGAATTATTAAAGCTGCATAGTCCGATGACATCAAATTTTTGAAACCCAAATAATTATCTAAATTGGATTCTACATATCTACCTTCGATACTAGTGCACTTATTAAACATTTGTAGCCATGCAGATGGGAATAGTGAGGCAATTGAATAGAACCTGTGACTGCAGAGGGCTATGGTGTCAGAGTTTTAGCAAGCTTGCCAAAATTAATTTAGTTTGGTTGCACTACAAATATCTCAAAAGTTACCCACTTAAAATAAAAGTTACTTCAAGCTAAAGTAAGGTACATTATAACGATCAACCTAATGTATTTATCTCAGAAAATCTCAAAAACCCCAAAACCATCAGACTATGCAACTTTAAGGTATGCTCTATCTTATTTCTATTAAGATATAACCCTTTTTTCTTTTCTTTTTTTACCAAGACAGCGCATACATGTACGTATTGTAGGACGAATCCTGGTCGAGTCAAACCAATGACTTAAAAATTGATACTTCTCGCTTCCTAGCCTGGCGCTCGGTATTATTAGGATAGGGCAAGGACTGGTTGGCTCTGTGTCAGGATAATGTGACTGAGTGGGATATCAGGTCACACTGCTGGTGGTATGGTCTCCCAGTGGGGCAGCACTATAAAGTCACCATGAGTGCACACTGTCACAAGTCAGTATCCATCCTGATATGACCTTATATGTTGCCAGGACGTAAAAGAACAACAAAGAAAGGTATTATAGTACTAGTAGTAGTATGCTGTGGTATGCAGGTATTGCAATACCTCAGGGAGTTTGACGCCCCTGCCCTGCAGAGTTGTAAACCACTGCCTTGTGGTACAGGTTCTTGACAGAACCGAAGGCTAAGGGAGAAAACCCTAAACAGAAAACCATGTCACTGTGGCAGCATTAAGGGCGGTTGATGTATGGAAATCCCAACATCTCCCGATCAGCCACTGCAGGGACAAATAGTTTTGCACCTGTCTGGACATGTTCTTGCCGGTGTGAAACCTCTATTTGCTCCTCGAGAGAGTGCGGCTGGTAACTTGCAAAAGCCAGCAGCACTTCAACACTTTTGCAGGCAGCTTTCATGAAATGTACAACCGCACAAAACACCATACCGGAGAACGGCAGTCAAGTAATGAAAGCAGTCTTTGTCGCATCGCAACCGACAGCATGATGATGATGATGAGTAGTATGCACTGACCTTATGGGCAAGAGAGGGGCCACGTGCATAGATCCTCAGGTGGGTGTAGGTAGGTAGGTGGATCAGATTATGGAGCCCAGATAGTTTACTGCTTAGGACGCTGATCATGCAATGGCAGAAATCTTGGTTTGAGTCCCGCTCTAGGCACAATGTTCCACCCCACACGACTCTATTTACCTACCTGACACGACGCGGTGGCCGAATCGGTAGAGCGCAGGCTTCCCGTGCGGAAAGTTGGGCGTTTGATTCCTGGTGGAGTCAAACCAATGACTTGGACAATTTATATTTGTCGCTTCCTAGCCTGGTGTTTGGCATTAATAGGATAGGGAAAGGACCGGTTAGTTCAATGTCAGGATAATGTGACTGAGCGGGATATCGGGCCATGGTGCCGGCAGCCTGATTTTTCAGTGGAACAGCACTATAAAGTCACCATGAATGCTCACAGTCACAAGTCGGTGCCCGTCCTGGTATGATAATAGATGTTGTCAGGACGTAAAACTCCAACAACCAACCATCCAACCTACCCTATCCACCCTCACAACAATATTTACCTTTCTGAATGCCTGTCAACACTTGTCTCCCCATATACGTCATAGTCAGGGACGGCTGAAGGTTTGTTTGTTTGTTTATCGTTATTTTACGTCCTAGCCACATCTAAGGTGATATCAGGATGGGTACCGACTTGCGACAGTGTGACACTCATGGTGACTTTATAGTGCTGCCCCACTGGGAAACCAGGCTGCCAGCACCATGACCTGATATCTCAGTCACATTATCCTGACACTGAGCCAACCAGTCCTTGCCAAATCCTAATAATGCTTAGCGCCAGGCTAGGTAGCGACAAGTATATATTTTTAAGTCATTGGTTTGACTTGACCAGGGTTCGAACCCACTATCCCATGGTCTACCAACATGGGAGACGCACGCTCTAACTCATTCGGCCATCCCGTCTGGCCGCCGCCTGAAAGTAGGACCTACTGGTAACTCGGGATGTCGCCTGGGGGCGCCACATGCTAGGGAGTACCTAGATAAAATACGCATCCCTACCCAGAGTAGCGATGAATGACAACCCTATTTAAATCTGAGAAAAAATGGCCCTTGGTATGAATCACTTAAACAAGCTGTGGATGTCCTGGTTCCAGTGTGCAGTGTTTATCTATATTGGCATAGTTGCTGAATTATTAGAGAATGCAAAAAACAAACAAGATGGAAGCCATTTGGATGCTCTTTATTCGACTTTTAAAGTCTCTTTTTTCTTCTTTTTTTTCCATTAGTTGTTTAAGCAGGGTAAATTTCAGTCATAGACGACTGGTCTTCCTTATTCCACTGCTGGTCGATAGAAAGCCCGAGCCTACACTTTTACTGACCCAAGGGATATTTAACCTCCCACACCACATAGACATGGTATGAGAGCAACCGGCCTTTGATGACGCTGTAAGTTATATACAACGGTGGAAATCCAAATTGGCAGAGCTGGGAGCAAGGGGAATCGAACCGCCAACCCTCAGATTAGGAGTCTGACCTAGAAAAAAATCAGACACTCTAACCACTCCGCCACAGAGAACGCCACCTATATGGTTTCATTAAGTCGTAACCGGACCCAGTGGGCGAATCGGTAGAGCGCAGGCCTCCTGTGTGGGTGATCGGGAGTTTGATTCCCAGTCGAGTCAAACCAATGACTTACAAAATTGATACTTGTCACTTCATAGCTTGGTGCTCAGCATTAATAGTGTAGTAGTCTGCACTGACCTCTCAGGCAAGTAGCCGCATAGACAGGTAGGCGTGGGTAGTGTGCTGATACCAGGGAGCCTAGGTGGTGTAATGGTTAGAACACTGGCCAGGAATGCAAAGAGATGTGGGTTTGAGTCCCGCTCTAGGCGCAATATTTCCCATTTTCATCACCCCCACGACACTGGTGCCATGACCAGGATCCTATACACCCTATGTGCTGTATGGTTGTTGAACCTACCCTGTGTATGTATGTGTTAGTGCATTGCCTGTATGTATGTAATTGTAAGCATTAAGAGACTTACAATTCCCGAGGGACGAGCGTAGTAGTCTGCACTGACCTCTCAGGCAAGTAACCACATAGACAGTTAGGCGTGGGTAGTATGGTGATATCAGGACGCCTATGGTGGTGTAATGGTTAGCACACTGGCCCAGAATGCAAAGACATGTGGGTTCGAGTCCCACTCTAGGCGCAATATTTCCAATTTTCATCACCGCCATGACAATAGGATAGGGCAAGGACTGGTCAGCTCAGTATTAGGATAATATGATTTGCCAGTGGGGCAGCACTATAAAGACACCATGCGTGCACATTGCCAGAAGTCGGTACCCGGCCTGATATGACCTTTGATGTTGCGGGGACGTAACATTCCAACAACCAATCACCCTGACTCTGTGTAGGGGTGAATGTTTTATCTAGTCATTTAAAGTTGCATAGTCCGATGGCTTTCGAATTTTTCCCTTATTTTTTAGATAAATGCGTCAGGTTGACCATTATAACCTAATATGCATTATTCTGGAGTCACTTTGATTTTTTTTAAACGCATAATTTTGGAGCAATTTCAGCTGAAAGAACTTAAATAATTTCAGCAAGCATGTCAAAAGTCCAGTTGTTGTGGTCCAGATTTACATCTCGAGATGGTTACGCGATGAGGAATGACCTTATGTCCTGGAACCTGACTTAGGCTAAGAGTCCTTACACGCGGTATGCGGTGTGCGAATGCGAATGCGGCAAAAAATCGAAACGCCTTGAAGTCAATGGGCTACATCCCTTACACGCGGTAATCGAATGCGAATGTGAATGCGAATGCGGCAACTCGATCGGTGCCTGTAGCGATCGGTGCGGCATGCGGCATGCGGCACGCGGTATGCGAATAGAAACCTCAGTCACACTTGTCCATTAGTTTTAGACTAGGAGAGGCGACTGATCATTACGGAACAGTCACACACAGGGGTGCAGAGGGGAAACATATGGTAGTGGTGGTGGTGTGGGTTCGGGTTGGTAAAAATGCTACCATAGCCTCAAAAATATGAATACTTATCTATAATTTGGTAATTATAAAGGTAGGAACCCCCATGTGACGTACCAAGGGGTACATAGATATAAATGCCATATTAGGTCATATACAGTGCAGTATGGAGTATACTTGTTTATTTTTATTTTTTAAATATAGCCAGTCGTGTGCCGCATGCCGCATGCCACATGCCATGTAGAAGGAATCCTCCCATTCACATACCGCATACCACATGCCGCATACCGCGTAGAAGGAATCTTAGCTTAAAGCCATACATGGTGATGGAATGAGGGCCAGACTAATGAGGTTATGAGATTGACCTAATTGATCAGTGCCCTCTCTACCTATGGCTGTCTCAAAGTAGGTGTCATAAGGGACGGGGTAATAAATTGACTGATTATTCGGAATATGCTGTACCAAAGCATTAGTTAATGCACCAGTACCTAAGTTGGATATATAGAATCAAATATAAGTAATTGTTTTGGTTTTGAAAAAAATATGTTTCATCGGACCATGCAACTTTAACCAACACACTAAAAGGGGTTCTTTTGCTTACAGATTGCGAGTGTTGCCAAGATGGCGGCCAACTCTCGCATCCTCTCGTTGCTTCTCACTGCTCTAATTCACGGTGTGATGCCTGACACTGACTTGGACAACAATAAGCTTTTAGTTATCCTCCTGGGTGGAACAAGGTAAGATATATAACCTTTTGTTCTCTCTTAATGCGGAGGGATTTGGCTTTAAAAAATATATAATATAATTAATGTTTCATAAAAAGAAACCTGGTATATATCGATCACACTTGCTATCTGGACCACACTCTGTCCACACCTCTCTCTATCGCCTCTCCACCGGCCTTGCTCCTCCTTGATATGTCTGAACAGAGTTCCAGGAGGGGGAGCCTGCCGACATTTCATTTTCTACTCTTACTCTGTTCGTGTCTATGGCTCACTGGTTGGTCACCATGGAGCAAATAGACACGGTCCTTTGACTCAA
The DNA here is from genome assembly GCA_030323885.1 of Branchipolynoe longqiensis. NCBI lineage: Eukaryota > Metazoa > Annelida > Polychaeta > Phyllodocida > Polynoidae > Branchipolynoe > Branchipolynoe longqiensis. The sequence goes on from CM059199.1 coordinate 5,581,586, forward strand.
CTCTCCTCATTTCTCTTTCCTAGACTCTGCCCTTTCGATTTTCTCCCAGGCATACTTCTTCCCATGACCAGGGTAGTTGTGTTCTTGGGTGGGGCCCTTCACCTTTACGATTTCTCTGTCTTGTTATCATTGCTGGAACCACTGCTGCACCCATCTTTACCCGCCCTTCCTCGAATCCCTTGCTGCTGACTGGATACAAGTGCTCATCTACATCTACCGCTCAACTACCGCCGGACCGAAGAGATTTGCTGCCGCCCCAATGCCTCGACATTACAATGTTGTAAAGACGTCCCCAGCTTCTACAACACTCCCTACTGAAGTTAAATCTTCAACCAAAGATTGGGCCGATTTATCGGAGCCTCTCTATTAATGTTGCAGTTCTGCAACCAGTAACCGTCGTAAGGTTACAAACAACCCCAGAATAGAATATATCGATCATTGAGAGTTAAAATTGCATATGCCGATGGGTTTTAGGTTCTGTCTTTTTTTTTTTACATAGATAAATATGTTAATGTTGCACATACCAATGTTGCTTTTTTTAAAGCTTGTGTATTCTACCTATATAGACAAATATATTAAAGTTGCATATACCATTCGTTTGTAGTTTCCCTCTTCCGTTTTGAGTTTGTCATATTTTTTAATATATTTTTTAGATGTTTTCTTTTTGGGGGGGGGGGGGGGGGGGGGTAAATATGTTTATTCTGCTGAAGCACTGGGGTTCCAGCCATTTTTCATATCATTTCTCAATTCAGGGTTTAATTTAGGCTTATAACCGATATCCATCGCATTCCACTCCATTAATTTTTTCTTTTCTCTTTTTTGTTGTGGGGGTTCAGATGGAACATTCCGGAAACACCAAACCTCTATCACTTCACGAAGACTGGGGTGAAGGCAAAATACCTGGAGCCTGTTTTCCCAGCAGCAACCCTCCCGAATCTGTACACCATTATGACAGGTGAGCAAAGGAAAGTACTTACATTTCATATCAAAGTTGGACTATATATAAGTAGTTTTAACCCGTGATGCATACAGGTTAAAACTAGGCTCCGCATCAATCAGTCCCTTGAAAATATTGTGTTGAACTGTCATTACATATACTAGGTCTATATGTATTCATGGTCTCTGACCATATTCACCAGGCATGTGATTGGGTGCAGGAAAAAACCCTGAAGATTTGTGTAGGTTACCGTAGGGACACACAGCATCCCACTGAGTCGCGAGAGGGATGCAAATAGTGTATTTCAGAGGTGTTTCGGTGGCCAGAAAATAAATGGGAATTAAAAAAAACTGAATTCCAGTCTCGCTGGCCAGAAAAAAAAACGGAATTCGGGTTAAAACCAGAGAAATCAGATGCCTGATTCACACACTGTGTATACATTCTGTGCTATTTTCCGAACTCGTGCAGGGTCCGTTTCAATATAGTGCCGCCGTCTGTACCATTATGTGGTAAACCATATCGGCGGTGCTATCTAATGGCGGAGTTAATAACACTCACTATTACGAGACTCAAAATGGATGCCACTCTGGTTGAAGTGATCAAAGGTAGTAAAAACCATCAAAATTAATATGAAATGTGTATGGTAGGGCAAAAAAAATACATTCTATTAACAACCCATACATCATGAAGCATCAGTGGAGTACGATGATGGGCATTGGCAGCGCCAATTGGTCATGTTGCATAGGCAACATGGGTAATTCGCGATCGACACCGCTCCCCCCTCCCCGACCTATACTTTAGTCCCCCCTTTTAACTATAGGGGGCCGGTAGGCGACTCCAGGTGGCGCCCCCCGCTCCGGCGCGCTGGTAGCCGCCGCTTGTACCCGGTGTCGCGGTTTCAGCTGACTGCCGTTTTCAGCTGACTGTCAGTTTCATGCGCATGCGTCAAAATCTAACAGCATCGTCACTAACCTTATAAATTTAATATAATGTTTTTGGTAAAGATGGTTTATATATGTGTACCAAGCGATTTGTTTCTAGGTGGTGTGGTTTTAGAGATATTTCACTTTTCCCGTATTTTCTGTATGAAGATTGCTCACGACCATTGACAATGCCTTGAGTTTGATGGTACGCGCAGTGCAAAACATTAGTTTTATTCAAAATTAATAGAAATCAAGAACCCTAACCGTATAAATTTAATATAATCTTTTTGGTAGAGATGTTTTCTATATGTGTACCAATCGATTTGTTAATAGGTGATGTGGTTTTAGAGATATTTCACTTTTTCTGTATTTTCTGTATGAAGATTGCTCACGACCATTGACAATGCCTTGAGTTTGAGTCTATGCAGTCAGTTGAAAACCGCGACACCGGGCCTCGACCCTGTGACGTCACTTCCGCCCTCCCGCCTCTCCAGACGGCACTTCACCACCAGTTTAAATATATTAGGTTGATTATTATAAGTAACCTTACTTCATTATTAAGTAAGCTTTATTACAAGTGTTTTGGTTTCGTAAAACTAATGCTTTCATCGGACTATGTTAACCACATAAAATCAGTCAATCAGATATGAGAAAGATTGCCTCTAAAGCCGTGTTTACACGGGGAATTGTGAAGCGAATTAGACAATGCGATTTATATTAAGCGAATTAGTGGCGCGTTTACACGAGCGAGTTTGAAAGTCTGTCGGCGACCGGGAACAAGCAGCCTTAGTTCTGCCTGTAGCCGGCAAGCACTGTTATATTTGTTGAGTTTACACTCGGCGATTCCGCGCCGATGAAGCTGCTACGTTAATATCGCTTTTAATTTAGGGTTAATTTAATTAAATTTCATTATTTGAGTATGTAATTCTGTTAAATATGATCGCATTCAATAGATTTCGGCCTAAATCGGTCCTAACACTGCCGGGCACCAGCGATTGTTACAGCTGCGCATGTTGCCGGCAAGCACTATCCCTGCCGGGAACAAGTGGAATCGCTTCATATAAACCACCTCTCGTGGCGATCTACAATAAAGCGCATCATATGAAGCGAATCAGCCCTAATCCGCTTAAGCGGTGCGTTTACACGGCGAATGTGAGGCGAACTAGGCAAGGCGAGTCATATGAAGCGAATTAATTCGCCCGTGTAAACAGGGCTTATATATACAATGTAGCCTACTAGTACTAGTACTAGTTAACTGGACTTTATATGCGCAGGCCTAAATATAAATATGTTCTCACGTACCGTATGTCCATGTGGGAAACATTTTCGATCACCTGAAGCCGTGTGTATAGTGTCAATAAACTTTGATATCTTGTCAACTAGTCAGGAATTCGGCAGATGAGGGCAAATGCTAATATAAGCGGCCATATTCTCGATGTCGGCATGACGTCACATTGCCCGACACTAGCCAGCGAAGGGTAAAATACCGCAGTGATGTGTGCTGCAGCAATGCTATGTCTATGCGGATCATTTATTTTTGTAAAATAAATTTAAAAGCTTTCATTGGATCGATTAAAGATATCTTAATGCGCGATTGAAGAGGAAGATCTGAAGTATTTAATGGAACCCAAGAGCAATTTACTCTGAAAGTATTAAAAACAGATAATAGTGAAAGTTGGGATTTTCTGAGTGTCAGTGCCAGTGTTAGCCTGACCAGATCATGGCCTCAAAAACTATTTTCGCAAAATAAATTCAAGAACTTCCAATTGACTGATAGAAAAAAAGCTGAATGTGAAATTGTAGAGAAAGATCTTAACTATTTAATAGAAACAAGAGAAATTTGCTTTCAAAGCACCAAAACTCACAAATTACTGTGATAGTTAGGGTGGTTTTAATGTTGTCTCTATGACAGTGGCATTTGTTTTACCCTTTGCGCGTTGTGAACGCAACAAGTGCCCGGATGTCCGACATCGAGACTAATATGATGTTTGGACTTTAGTGGTGCACCCTGTGTCACCAGCGTTCATAGGCCCTATTCTGGTCCCCTGCCCTTTGCCTACAGAGGTCGCCACTTAGATATCACCAAGCTACAATGATGGGAATTGGAACCCGACTAAGTAGGCCCCACATGTCCAGGGTGATATTACCAGAGAACTTTTATTTAAATTACCAACACTTGTTCGCTATATATTCTATATATATATATATATATATATATATATATATATATATATATATATATATATAGTACGTGTGTATGTGTACCTATATGCCCTAATATATATATATATTTATATGCATTGATATGTGGATAAGCCATATAAAAAAAAAGTTGGTGATTTTCCTTTTGATCACACAAATCAGGGTTAGGCCGTCTTTACTTTTATGTTTTAATTTGTTATCACTATATCAGTATAGTTTTTCTAAAATATTGAACCACCCTAGACTGATTTATAAAAGGACTACATGTCATTCAGGTACACATCACAATGTTTTCAGTCAAACAACGGACACTGTATTCTCATTTCAAAATGTATTATATCATACCGTTCTAGAAGCTTCAATTTCACGCTTACGAAAGTTGAATTGCTGCTAGCTTGACACAGTTTTAACAGTTAAAAAAAAAAAGTAACATTAAAAATCAGTGTGCGATTTTCAGGCATGGGCAGGGGCGATCATCAATTTTGTTGATGTTTTTGTGTGTTTTACTCTGAAACCTTTTTGCAGGTTTGTACCCGGCGTCCCATGGGCAGACAGCTGACGTCATGTATGACGTAGAGAACGACTTGAGGTTCAGCGGGATGCGCGACCTCCACACTGACAACGCACCCCGCTGGTGGCAGAAGGGCGACCCCTTCTGGGTTAACGTCATGCGGCAAGTAAGTATTATTTTATGACATAGACATCATGCGGCAAGTTATCTCTCTCCATAAGCATATTCAGCGCTCTACGGAGCGACCCAACCAGCCACGGTTGCGACCCAACCAGCCACGGTTGAACTCATTTGAGCCGGTTTGAACTTGCCGGAAATAGACTTTCCTATTCTCGTCTTCGCGAGAACTCAGTGAAGTAGATTAGTTTTCCGCATTATTGATAGATTATAGAAGAGAAATACTTGATAATAAACATTAACTTTGTTATAACTATAAAATGATATTTATTTCAATTATCATAATCATGTGTTGTGTTCTTTTTTTATTGCAAATGGCGGCCCCCATAAGGGGCGGCCATTTTCAATCGAAAAAAACAGCTCTGATTGGCTCAAATTATGAAAAGATCCCATTATTTTTTTAGTACTTTCTTGTTCAGACATTGTTACACATATATGTTTTTTTTGCACAGATTAAATTGTTTGAAGTATATCTTAAATTTATCTACATTGATTTCTGTTTAAATCACACGATATCACTACTTACTGAATGGGAAACTCATCCTGCAAGGGTATGCTCAATATGACCCAGTGGTCAGCCGTTTTCCTCCTTTCGTTGCTGTGGACCCTTCTCGCAAGTTAAGTAAGTATTGTTTTACGACGTAGGTATGTTTACCGAAATACAGCTGAAAGTATTTAGTACACTGTTTTTGTTGTTGTTTAACACACACAAATGGTTACATATAACACATATATTTATATAACAGATATAAATTGGGCTACGGAATAGATCTATACTACCAACATACAAAGAGGTATGTATGGGTATATAATACATACAGGCTCACACAAATTTGAAAACCGCACGGCGAATTTATGACGATTTGGACGCGCATGCCGCCGAAAAATTGTTATATATAACACATAATTATAACACACATAATATATAGACCATATATATAACATATAGGGCCCATATATAACACAATTATATATATTATGTCTGTTTTCGCTCAGCTAAACCTGTTCTGCCATTGAAAGTTTCCAGTAAATGGTTATTCAGTTATTGGCTTCAGATTTTAACACTAGATGATTCGCAATATGGTAGAGTAAGTTAAACGAGTTGTAACTTTGTTGACATTCGCCCTGATTTAAATATTAGGTGCATGATTGCGCACGATTCGATTAAATTATGTCATAACGGAATGAATCCTATATAGCGACTACCTTCATGGTAGGTTGGCAGCGCAACTTGACAAATTCCTAGATTAGTTTACAAGGTCAATAGCTCACCTATGTGGCTTTATCTCTGAAACATCACTGCGTTATAAGACTTCCAGCAGGATATTAAAGTCGCCGGCTATACCTCACCCACATACAAACGAATCCAGCATCAAAAGCTCTCCAAACATACCATTGCTTAATTTATTCAGTTCATGCCACTGAACATGTGGGAGGAGAGTTGAGGTCTGTGATGTATGAATGACATCATAGGTGGGATTCCCTCATCACATGACCTAGAGGGGTTCTCCGCACATAGGGGAAGCCATGGCAACCACCAAGATGGCAGCCACAGAAAGCTCTCAATTCAACTTTTAAAGTCTATTAATCTACATGATTTAATCAATTATTCACACAAAACATAGCTGGTTATGATAAATAAACATTTGAACTTTTACATACGGTTGTTTTTCCACCCCATCTCAAGCTACTGTGGTATGGGGTGAATCTTTTATCTAGGAGCTCATGTGCTCCACGTGAGGTCTGCTTCAGGAAACCGATTACTTTTTCAATAAATAAGTAAATTAAATTTGTGTCTGTGTTCCGAGTGACGAGAATTAGACTCACCATGATCATTTCATAGACAATAATTACTCGGATAAAGATATTGATTATTTACAGATACCCGGTTTTTATGGGGTTTTTTTTTGTCAGATACTGCTTTCATCCCTGAAATAAAACCTGCCTACTAAAATTCCTATTCTGATGTATTAACAATTTCTCCGAACTTATCTTTCAGAAGAAGCAGGCCTACATGTACCGGTGGCCCGGATGCGACGTGTTCATCCACGGTATCAAGCCAACATTTTGTAAGCCCATCGGGGATTGGAGAATGACGCCAATTGAACTGCACGATTCACTCAACGAGTCCCTACGATTGTTTGCCAACAATTCTGCTGACTTCATAGGTAAGCAATAGGCAGAATCGCATGTATCGCCATTTGATTGCCTTTCAAAATAAATGTATAAAGCCCCTTTCACACCTCGCTGGATTGAGGAAACGGAAAGCAACCGAACAAAGTCTGTTGATATCCGGCAAAGTCTGGTTTGTGTCCATTGCATATCCGTTGCATATCCATTGATATCTGGCCCGATCCGTTACAAGTTTTGAACATGCATAAAACTGGGGAACGGATGCTGCCGGATTGACGTCTACGGTTCTTGTCCGGTTTGAGTTCATTTCGTCCGTTGGCTATCCATTCATGTCCGTTTCATGTCTGTTTCATTCCGTTCGTCCGGTGGCCTTTAACCCGATATCGCAACATTTTGATACATTTTAATAAATTTTGATACCTATCACGCCCAAACACCACCGGACTAGACAATTCTGTCTGTTGTTCCATCCGGCGAGGTATAACAGGGGCTTTACATTCGTTTATTAAGCAGAGGCTATTCAGTTGAGCGCCTGGCTAGGAAGCAACACATATCAATCGTTTAAGTCATTAGTTTGAGGCGACCAGGGTTCGAACCCATGGGTTCGAATCCCACGATCTACCAAAATGGGTGACGGACACTGAACTCCTTCGGCCATCCCATCTGGTCCTATTACCACGGGGTATCTGCTGTGCATGAAGGGGTGGGGGGAAGGGGGAACAGTTGTTTGTTGTTGTTTTACATCCTAGCAACATCTAAGGTCATATCAGGACGGGGAAGGGGGAACATGTACAGAGGTTAGCAGCTCCCCACATGCTCGCTGAATCAGGTTTCTGCGCCTCAGAGGCGCTTCGGAGAAATTCCGGACGTCACGCTAGTCAGAACAACATTTAGGCTACCTGTCGAGTGCCTCGAAAATGGTGACCTCCATAGCATGCAGCCATTTGCAATTGAAAGAACAGGTCTGATTGGCTGGTCACACAGTCAGTTTGGAGGCGTTTTCGCCTCCTACTTGAAAAGTGTGACGTCTCGGAGTCGACTCTGAGACGCACCTTGGACGCAAATTAGCAAAAAGGATGGAGAAGGATTCACAGCGAGGAAAGGAGGAAAAACGGGTGACCACTGTCCCATATCGAGCATACCCTTGCAGGATGAGTTTCCCATTCTGTAATTGTTCATATTGGTTGGCAATATGGGTAATTCGGGACCGAGGAGGAGCTGACCCCCCCCCCCCCCCCCCCCCCCCCAGGGGCGCCTTCTTCCTCCTCTGCTCCCACATCCGACCCCCCCCCCCCCATCTCCTTACTGCCCTCCAGGTGGCGGCACTCACCCCCCCCCCCCATACCGGGCTCGTTAGCCGGACCTACCTCCAGGTGGCGGCACCCACGCCGCGCTGGTGCCGCCGTCGGCACCCAGCAAAACCTGACCACTTCCGCCTTCCCAAAGCCCACAGCCACTTCTCAACCAGACGCCCGACCGCCAACACCTCCAACTTTACCTGCCCACCCACCCAACTCCCTACCACCCCCCCCCCCCCCCCACCCCAACCACCAAGGTTGAGGCCCGGGTCACGCACAGACCCCAACTATGATTGCGCGTGTATTTTTTTACTCCACTCGTGGTGTTCGATTTGAAATTCTAGCCACTCGGGTGACCCGAGTCACTATAATCGAATATGACCGTCATTTCCGCGGAATAAACTATTAATATTGCATTTGTGGATCCATCTTTAGGACAAATTGTTCTTTATTTTCTTTTAATTTTGAATAAAATCTCAGTTTTGCACTACGCGTATAAGCAAATTCTTTGGCAGCGGGCATTTGTTTTGATATATTATTAACCAATCGCTGACCCCGAATACCGTCAATTGGGCCTAGTACTAGTAGCATGGAGGAACACGTACACTGGTCCCGGTGATGTCATCGGATCATATATGCATTTCCGGCAAGTTCAAACAGGCTCAAACGAGTTCAACCATGGCTGGTTGGGTCACAACCGTGGCTGGTTGGGTCGCTCCGTATAGCGCTGAATATGCTTATGAAAGGATGTCGTCGAGCTGCCCTGAACGTGGCCCAGGTTTACTACAATCCGAGCTCAAGCAGAGACTTGGGTAGTAGGCGTACGGTTTGTAATATCATATATGATGACCAATGGAAACAGTTCTTTTCTAGAGCACTGGAAGCCGTGGCCGAATCGTGATGGGCGTAATCGATTAATCAACTCGGGTCACCTGAGGCTCTTTTTGGCGCATGCGCACATCCTACAGACTTGGGTTGAATAAACGAATGCGCTTCTCCACGCTCAGGGTAGAAAAAAAATGGTGGCTTAATCCACAACTTTTCTTTCTTTCTTTTTTAAATAATCTATATAAGAACAGTAAAATAGGGTTTAAAGTATTTTATGATTGCATAAGCTGACAATCTGGATTATTAAAAAAAACAAAAAACATTAAAACATCGCGTAGGACTTGTGGTGGTAGCTGTTATCCTACAGGGCCCGTATGCATAGGGCGGTGGTAGCGCTCCAAACCTGTGGGTAAAGGCGATCTCCGGGTTCGTGGGGAAAAGTCGGTATGCATGGACCAGTGTTACGCAAACCCCGGGAGTTAAAAGTCGGGTAAGCTAACCCCACTCGGTAACAGGTATAAGGGTGGTGGTAGGGACCGACTCGGGCCAAATCTATTGAATGCGATCATATTTAACAGAATTACATACGCAATAAGTGAAATTTTATCAATTTAACCCTAAATTCGAACCGTTATTAAGGCTACCGCCGCATTGGCGGCAATATTAATAGTGTCGAATCGACAAATGTAAAGTAAACAAATCGCCGCCGCCGCCGCGACGTCGATATCCATACTGTCGAAGATCAACAAAACATCGCCGCCGCCACCGCCGCATCGGCGGCAATATATATTCAATGCGATCATATTTAACAGAATTACATACTGTACAAGTGATATTTTAGCAAATTAACCGCAAAAACAAACCGAAAGTAATATTAATATTGTCAAATCGACGAATGGACGCAAAACAAATTGCCGCCGCCGCAGCGACGTCAATATCCATACTGGCATAATGCCAGCAGCAATGTTTTAGACCCAAATCTATTCAATGCGACCATATTTAACAGAATTACATACGCAATAAGTGAAATTTAATCAAATTAAACGTAGATTCGAACTGCTATTAACGCCGCCGCCACATTGGCGGCGTTATTCATATTGTCAAATCGACGAATGTAAAAAGGCACAGAGGGATTTCCCAAATTTATAAATAACTGCTAGGGTAGCTAACGCCTCCGCGCTTTGGCTCCATGCATACACCGTGACCCATTTCTCACCACCGGTGATAGCTACCCCAAACTCGGTCCTTACCACCGGAGCCGATAAATAATTCTTCATGCATACGGGCCCAGGTACCAGCACAAATGTGACGTCATCGCTCCTAACAACCCACAGCCAAAAGATGGATTACTGGGGTCGGGACTTTTTGCACACGGCACTTGTATTTGTCGACTCCACTCACGGTGTTTGATTTGAAATTCTAGCAACTCGGGTGACCCGAGTCTCCCGGGTCGTGTTGATCGAATACGGCCTAGAGTGCAAGCTTGCCGTGCGGAAATTGGGGAGTTTGATTCCAGGTCGAGTCATAAAGAATAATTACGCACATGCATAATAGACTATATGACTGATTTAATTTAATGTTGACCAGAATATATGTTTGTCTTTAAACCAATTGTAACGAATGTGTTTTCAATTGTAAATTACATCAAGAAAAACTACACACATGTATAATGCATTATGCATAATGCATGTGTTAATTTGCGGTTTAGTAGTTATCTGTTGTTTGGGGTTCGCCCCTCTCTGCTTTAGCAGAATGGTGTCAGTTATCAACACCGTTAAGGAATATAAGATACTAAATAGCTTTGTATATAGTTTGTGGTTGACATTGATAGGCAGTCAATATAACCTGGTGCGTTGTTGAAATGAAGAAAATATGCTGTAGTATTGCACTGCCATGGTGCGGTCTGTGTTGTAACTAAAGGCCTTGTCACACTACGACGTATGGCGCCGGCGTGCGCGTAAAGTGTTGAAATAAATTTCAAATCAAAATAGGTTGGCATACGCCAAACTTTTCGCACTGTGAGGGATAAAAATGGGTGTACACACAACATACACACAACGTACACACAACATACGTAACGAATGCAGAAGGTATCTCTGACCTATTGAGAGCGTTCATGTGCCTCACAAAACGTATGCAAAACTTTCACATACACTGACAGTACGCTGACCAATGTTACGTACGTTACTCCATTGGTAGAAGTATGGCGCATACATTAAGTATGCTGGAGATATGGCAGGCATAGGTTCGAAGTACATTTGGAGTATGTCATGCATCCGTTGGCTGTATGCGGACTGCACATTCCCAACAGGCTGAACGTAAGGCTAATGTGTTCCAACCTATCCCGACCTACCCCTAACGTGTGCATAACATACGCCGAGCGTACACCGAGTGTATGAGAAACGTTTGAGCCATATGGTGACATACATTGACGATTTTGAACATCCACAAAAATCTTTTAGCGGCTCGACCTACGCCGACCTATCATGCCGTATCCCGAGTGTACTCGATGTATGCCTAACGTATATGTAACGTATGACGCCGTATGTCGACGTCGGCATACGCTAAAGTCATACGTCATAGTGTGACAGCCCCTTAACTATATGACACTTATCAAAGGCGGACCGATCGCCCGTGCTGATGGGTTCAGTGGTTGTTTATAAAATAACCGTGGGCTGATAAGCACAAAGCCAATAACCAGATGGGATGGCCAAATGAGTCAGAGCAGCCGTCTCCCATGTTGGTAGATCGTGGGATAATGGTTTTGAACCCTGGTCGAGTCAAATCAATGACTTAAAAATGTATGCTTGTCGCTTCCTAGCCAGGCGCTCGACATTATTAGGACAGGGCAGACAGCAGTCGAATGAGGAAGACCAATCGTCCACGATTGAAATTTCCCCCGCTTAAACAACTAATGTACCTCCAAAAAATATGGTGGTAAAACATTCACTGTATATATGTGTGTGTATATAATATATGAAGGATTCGGGTGCAAAAACAACAAATGCAATCCGGGCTGAAAGGAAACCATGGCTACCATGTTTGAGCTGAAGCTGCCATCATTCCGATAGTCAAATCCATTTGTTCACAGAAGCTGACACATCGCCTATGTAATTCCCTACTCATTATGAAATTGATAGACTTTAACTGGAAAGCGCAACAATAATTTATATTTGTACCGAAAACAACTCAAATGGATTTGTTGGTTTTTGCACCTGAACCCTTCATATATAAACAGTTTGCCATTGGTAAACAGAACAACAAAAGACTAGATTGGTTGAGAAAATGTATATATATTCTCTGGTGGGGATATATTAATAGCCCATCGAAAAGTGTACAAAGTGACTGTCTGTGCTGGTCTAGAGGTGGTAGTGACCGGTCAGAGCTGGCATAACTGTGGCCAAGGGCCACTTACAGGTGGCACCGGTGTGGTCATTTATGTAACTAACCAGGTTGATTGATTGATTGATTGGTGGTTGCTTTACGCCGTGTCGGCAGCATAGGCCATATTCATGGCGAGAAATGTTTGGGTTTTGTTCAAACCATCTGTTTTACATGTAAAAGCAGACAATCAATTATGTGCCAATAGACACTAATTAAATTAGAAAGCTCACAATCATATATTTGTGGTCAAGGGAAACAAATTCCCATAGAAAAAGAACAGTTTTATTAATAATTGATAGAATTTATTTAGTAAACTATATGCGGTGGTACAGTCCAGCTGCCCTCAAAAAGGCTAAAATGTTTTCTTGTTTTACTTTAGTAAAAAGGTCATGCATACTGTTTGCAGTGTAGAATTGTTGGCGCAGGGCCAAAAAATCAACGCAACTTAGTCAAATGTGTTTGAGTGTCAGCGGGGACTGCCACCCAATATATTCAAGGGGGAGGTTCCCCCTTGAGCAGAAAAGCATGTGTAAGCCACAAGTGGCCAATACGGCAGCGGTTAAGGACCACTTGGTCCCACCGACCTCCCGCATGAGTCTGTGGTGGTTTTCCCACAGATGGTTCAATTTCTTTAAGTTTATTAATGTTTTCATCCCACTCATGTTGCCATTTGGATTTTATGTGGGTGGCTATTAGTGGTTTCAGATCAGAGTGAGGGATCAGACACGGTTCAAGATCACAGTTCAGGGCCTTCTTCGTAGCCCAATCAGCTCGTTCGTTTCCTTGTATTCCGGCATGACCAGGCACCCAGCACAAGTGGATGTCATACCCATCCATTGTCAGTTGGTTCATTTTATAAATGACTGTTGCTAGGATAGGGTGATTCGTTTTCAGTCCAGCAACAGCCAGGAGGCAAGAGAACGAATCACTGTTTAAACATAGTTAGTGTGGTTGGATACCTCGATACACTCCAACGTGAGAAGGAGTGCTCAGGCCTCCGCAGTGAAAATCGAGCTCTGATCGGGCAAGCGTACGCCAAATTTTCCCTTTGGCAGACTGCCGCAGCAGCTACCTGGCTTTGGTCTTTCGAACCATCAGTGTATATGGAGAGGTGGTCTGCAAACTGGCCTTGAATCTCTGCATGCAGTCCTTGGTACTCGAGTGGATGTGTCCCAGACTTCCTCAGTTCCGTGAGTTCCCAGGAGCGGGACATAGCTCAAGCAGTGGAGTCTCCACCTGTGAAGGTGTGGGTCATCCGATCGATCCTGCTCAGTGGACACATTTGCAGTTTGGGTTATTTTCCATTCCAACCAGTGGTCCATAAACTGGTTCATCAAAGGCTGTGGTATGTGCTGTCCTGTTCGTGGGAAAGTGCATATAAAAGACCCCTTGCTGCTTATTGGAAAGAGTGGCCTATGTTGTGGCAGCGGGTTTTCTCCAAAGAAATATGTCAGGATGACCATATGTTTGACGACCAATTGCTGATAATGAAAATCAATGTGCTCTAGAGGTGTTGTTAAATAAAACAAACTTTCTTTGTATGTAACTAACCCTTGGAGCAAGCAGTACACACAGTACGACTCAGTAGGTAGTTAAAGTTGCATCGTCCCATGGTTTTGAGTTTCTGTCTTTTCTGAGATAAATATATTAGGTTGATACTTATAATCTACCTTACTTTAGTTTGAACTACCTTTTATTTTAAATGGATAACCTTTGAGATATCTGAAGAGCAAACATAGAAAATTAATTTTGGCAAGCATGCCAAATCTCTGACGCCATAGGCTTCAGCAGTACCATGTTCTATTAAATTGACTCAATATTGCCTTCTATATGGCAACAAGTGCTTAAAGTTGCATAGTCCGATGGGTTTTGAGTTTCTGTAATTTTCTGAGATAAACATCTTATGGTGATCATTATAATCTACCCTACTTTCACTTGAAGTAACTTTTATTTTAAATAACTAACCTTTGAGATATTTGAATTGCAAACAAGCAAAATTAGTTTTTGCAAGCTTGCCAAAACTCTGACACCATAGGGTTCTGCAGTAATAGGTTCTATTAAATTGACTCAGTATTCCCTTCTATCTGGTGACAAATGTTTAACAAGTGCACCAGTATTTAAGTTAGATATGTAGCAACAAATTGAGATACTTATTTTGATTTTGAAAATGTGATGCTTTATCGGAAGTGCCTCGATACCTAAGTTAGATGTGTAGAACCAAATCCAGATAATTGTTTTGGTTTTGAAAATGTGATGTTTTCATGGGACTTTAATCAGTGCCACCCATACATACACTGTGTTGTAGGTGTGTATTATAACGGTCTCCAACAAACGTCACGGGACTGGGGGCTTGGCACACGGCTGAACGAAGCTACAATGAACATCGACGACACCATCTCCAACCTGTTCACGGCCATCGACAAAACTACCCTGGTCGGTGACTCGAGCCACCACTTGTCGGACGTGCTAAATGTCATGGTGCTCTCTGACCATGGCGTCACCCACATCTCCCCAGTCCAGGTCATCAACATGACGTCATTGCTACTGACGTCAGATGTGCATCACTACATTAGCGACGGCAGCACGCTGCAGATATGGCCGTCACACGACGCTGTCGATACAGTGAGTATATAGTTTATATTATTATAACCATGTCTCTCTCTTTCTCTCTCTACATCTCCCTCCCTCCCTCCCTCCCTCCCTTCCTCCCTCCCTCCGTCCCTCTCTCTCTCCCTCTCTCTCTCTCTCTCTCTCTCCCCTCTCACCTCCCTTTCATCCTTCCCCTCTCTCTTCCCTTTCACCCGCTCTCCCTCGCCCTCTGCATCCCCCCCTCCCCTCCCCCACTCCCTCTCACCCCTCTCTCCTTCTCTCCCCTCTCCCTCTCCCTGCTCCTCCTCCCGATCTCCGTCTCCCCCCACTATCCCTCTTTCTCCCTCTCCTCCCCCCTCTCTCCCCCTCTCTCCCCTCTCACCCCCCTCACCCTCTCTCTACCCCTCCCCCTCCCTCTCCCTCTCTCCCCTCTTCCTCTCACCCCCTCCTCTCCATCACCTCTCTGCCCCTCTCCCTCCCCCTCTTTCTCCCCATGCCTCTCCCCTGTCCAAGTCTCTCCTTTAAATAAAAAAAACCCCACTACTTCCTATATGCATGTGTAGAAGTGTGTAGTGCACCAATGTGCTTCACCCACACTCTTGGCTGGCCAGAGGGCTGACTAGTGGCTGGGTGGACACCAACCATGACATCTTGGAAGTGACGTATTTCTCCCGATTTGTAATGAGTAATGGTTCTGTGGGGTTATTTTGGGGCTATTTTGTACACAGTTGATTAAGGCATGGAAATTTAAATCACGGACAATTAGTCTTCCTCATTCCACTGCTCCTTTACCATATCCTATTAATGCCGAACGATACCAGGCTAGGCATCGACAAGTATACATTTTTTTTAAGCTGCATAGTCCGATGAAATATCAAATTTTCAAAACCAAACCAATTATCTAGATTTGATTTTACATATCTAACTTGATGCACTTATTAAGCCTTTGTTTCTGCGTAGAAGGCAATACTGAGTCAATTTAACAATACCTGTTACTGCAGAAGTCTAGGGCGTCAGAGTTTTGGCAAGCTTACCAAAACTAATTTTCCATGTTTGCACCCAAAATATCTCAAAAGTTTACCATTTAAAATAAAAGTAACTTTGAACTAATGTAAAGTAGATACTAGTGATCGATCTAATATATTTATCTCAGAAAAAATACAGAAATTCAAAACCATCGGACTATGCAACTTTAAGTCATTGGTTTGACTCGACCCGCGTTCAAACCTGGGTCAGTTCACCCATGTAAACAAAGGCACTGTGTGGTATTACTGATGCTGTGCGCTGTTCTGGTTGGTCCCTGCAGTTATATACCCGGCTGAACAGCTCCTGGGCACACTATACGGCATGGTCCCTGGGACATATGCCGCCTGACTGGCACTACATGAGGGCACCCTTCGTACCGCCCATACTGCTCCTTGCCAACGCGGGCTACACATTCCAAACAGTAAGTCACTCAGACATTCATGGGGGCTAATATTAGTGGTTATTATTGGTGATTAATCTTAGTGGTTATTATGAGTGAATATTAGTATTTAGTATTAGTGATTTATGGTATGCAGGTATTGCAGGTATAGCAATACCTCAGGGAGTTTGACGCCCCTGCCCTGCAGAGTTGTAAACCACTGCCTTGTGGTACAGGTTCTTGACAGAACCGAAGGCTAAGGGAGCAAACCCTAAACAGAAAACCATGTCACTGTGGCAGCATTAAGGGTGGTTGATGTATGGAACTCGCAACATCTCCCGACCAGCCACTGCAGGGACAAATAGTTTTGCGCCTGTCTTGACATGTTCTTGCCGGTGTGAAACCTCTATTTGCTCCCCGAGAGAGTGCCGCTGGTAACTTGCAAAAGCCAGCAGCACTTCACCACTTTTGCAGGCAGCTTTCATGAAATGTACAACCGCACAATGGAGAGCGGCAGTCAAGTAATGAAAGCAGTCTTTGTCGCATCGCGACCGACAGCATGATGATGATGATGATGATTAGTGATTATCAGTGGTTATTATTAGTGGTTATTATTATTGGTTATTAGTAGTGCTTATCATTATTGATTATCATTATTGATTATCATTATTGATTATCATTATTGACTATCATTATTGATTATCATTAGTGATTATCATTAGTGATTATCATTAGTGACTATCATCAGTGATTAACATAGTGATTATTATTAGTGATTTGTATTACTGATTATCAATAGTGGTTATCATTAGTGGTTATTAGTGATTATTATAGTTATTATTGTTAGTGATTTGTATTACTGATTGTTAGTAGTGATTATTATTAGTGGTTATTATTATTGATTATTATTTGTGAATATTCCCAGATAGCACACAGCCGTCGGCCCGACGTCGGCTATTGGTCGGTCCGTCGGCACCGACTTTCCACCGTCGGGCCACCGTCGGGCCGACGGTGGTGTTCCGACGTTGGGTATCAATCCCTTTCCACTTTTTAGCCACCGTCGGGCCACCGTCGGGCCGCCGGTGGTGTTCCGACGTTAGGGTTCAATCCCTTTCCACTTTTGAGTCACCGTCGGGCCACCGTCGGGCCGACGGTGGTGTTCCGACGCTGGGTATCAATCCCTTTCCACTTTTGAGCCACCGTCGGGCCACCGTCGGGCCGCTGGTGGTGTTCCGACGTTAGGGTTCAATCCCTTTCCACTTTTGAGTCACCGTCGGGCCATCGTCGGGCCGACGGTGGTGTTCCGACGTTAGGGTTCAATCCAAATTTCCACTTTTGAGCCGTCGGGCCACCGTCGGGCCGCCGGTGGGGTTCTGACGTTAGGGTTCAATCCCTTTCCACTTTTGAGTCACCGTCGGGCCGAGCCGTGGGGCCGACGGTGGTGTTCCGACGTTAGGGTTCAATCCCTTTCCACTTTTGAGCCACCGTCGGGCCACCGTCGGGCCGCTCGTGGTGTTCCGACGTTAGGGTTCAATCCCTTTCCACTTTTGAGTCACCGTCGGGCCATCGTCGGGCCGACGGTGGTGTTCCGACGTTAGGGTTCAATCCAAATTTCCACTTTTGAGCCGTCGGGCCACCGTCGGGCCGCCGGTGGGGTTCTGATGTTAGGGTTCAATCCCTTTCCACTTTTGAGCCACCGTCGGGCCACCGTCGGGCCGCCGGTGGTGTTCCGACGTTAGGGTTCAATCCCTTTCCACTTTTGAGTCACCGTCGGGCCATCGTCGGGCCGACGGTGGTGTTCCGACGTTAGGGTTCAATCCAAATTTCCACTTTTGAGCCGTTGGGCCACCGTCGGGCCGCTGGTGGGGTTCCGACGTTAGGGTTCAATCCCTTTCCACTTTTGAGCCACCGTCGGGCCACCGTCGGGCCGCCGGTGGTGTTCCGATGTTAGGGTTCAATCCCTTTCCACTTTTGAGTCACCGTCGGGCCATCGTCAGGCCGACGGTGGTGTTCCGACGTTAGGGTTCAATCCAAATTTCCACTTTTGAGCCGTCGGGCCACCGTCGGGCCGCCGGTGGTGTTCCGACGTTAGGGTTCAATCCCTTTCCACTTTTGAGTCACCGTCGGGCCGAGCCGTCGGGCCACCGTCGGCCCGACGGGGTTGATCCGTGCATGCGCAGCTCTTTAAATTTCCGGCTCGAGTCGCCAGTGGAATACGTGCGATCGTTGAGCAGCGTTCTTTTTCAACAAATAACTCCAGAAATCGCAGGAATTTTAAGGAATTATTTAACAGGTTTGTTTATTAATATGTTTAGATTATTTTGTAAAAGTTTTGTAATTTATTACGACGTATTAATGGAATTATTCGTGTTAATACGATTTGAATTATCGGGTAGGGTTTGTTGACGGTTAGACTCAGTTCAAGTCGCCACCGGAACACGTGCGATCGTTGGACAGCGTTCTTTTTTAACAAATAACGCCAGAAATCGGAGGAATTTTAAGGAATTATTTAACAGCTTTGTTTATTAATATGTGTAGATTATTTTGTAAAAGTTTTGTAATTTATTAGGATGTATTAATGGAATTATTTGTGTTAATACGATTAGAATTACCATGTGCGGAAGGTTGACGAAGAACCACCATCTTGGTTTTTTCCGAGAAAACACTGTCACTATAGTGTCAATAAGTACAGACTATATTAAATTTATACGGTTAGGGTTCTCGATTTCTATTAATTTTGAATAAAACTAATATTTTTGCACTTGTACGTATTGACACTAGAGTGACTGTCTTCTCGGCTCGTTGGCTGGTCAGCGGTTTCCGCCGTCGGGGCGACGGCGGAAGGTTGGACAAAACGACGTCGGCCCGACGGCGTTTGTTGCCATCGAGCCGACGTTGGTTTGTCGCCGTCGGCTCGTCGGCGGTTTCCGCCGTCGGGGTGACGGCGGCAGCCGCCGTCGGGGCGATTGCGGGAGGTTGGACAAAACAACGTCGGCCCGACGGCGGTTTCCACCGTCGGGCCGCCGTCGGCCCGATGGCTGTGTGCTATCTGGGTTATTATTGATGATATTTTATTGATTATTATTTATTATCATTAATGATTATCATTAGTGGTTGTTATTAGTGGTTGTTATTAGTGGTTATTATCAATGATTATTATTCGTAATTATTAATTGTGATTATTAGTGATTATCATTAGTGGATATTATTTATAGTGACCATTAGTGATTAGTGATTATTATCAGTGATTATTATACTTCTGTTATAATCTACCTTACTTTAGGATAAATTAACTTTTATTATAAAGGGCTAACATTAGGAATATTTTAAGTGAATGTATGCACACACAAATTAATTTAGGCGTGCATACTGAAACCGAGCGAAACAAAACCGCATGGTTTGGTAGTGGTTCTGGTTAATGTGATGCAAAAGAATGCGCTAATTAGCAAAACTGCCTGTAATAAAGTGCCTTTTGATGCGTTGTCTCATAAATATCGCTAGAATCTACCCTATTTTAGGTTGAAGTAATTTAAGTTTTAAATGGCTAACTTTAGAGATATTGGAAATGCAAACAAGCAACATTAATTTTGGCAAGGACACAAAAACCATAGGCTTATGCAGTAACAAGTTCTATTAAATTGCCTCAGTATTGCCTTCTAAGTTCTAGGTTTGATTGATTGGTGATTTCTTTATGCCGTGTCGGAAGCATAGGCGGTTTGTGGCGACGAATATTTCCTAAGCGTACCAGTATGCCTATCTAAGTTAGACATCGAGAATCAAATCTAGATAATTGTTTTGGTTTTGAAAATTTAATATTTTCATTGGACTCTGCATCTGTAATTGAAGAGCTCTTTTCCAAAACACAATACGCGCGAATCCAAAATATGAGTTTGCAATGCAAATGCATATATATACTTTAGCTTAATGTGACTTTTATTTTAAATCGCTAAGTTTTGAGATATTTGAAGTGCAAACATGTCAAATTAGTTTCGGCAAGCACACCAAAAGTCTGACACCATAGGCTTCTGCAGTAACAGGTTCTATTAAATTGACTCAATATTCCCTTCTATGTAGCACCAAATGCTTAATAAGTGCATCAGTAGCAAAGTTAGATATGTAGAATCAAACCTAGATAATTGTTTTGGTTTTGAAAATTTGATGCTTCATCGGACTATGCAGTTTTAATATACAGACAGCCCAAGTAATTTTGGTATCAAAATACAGAGTAAAGCTTTAGTTCATTCACAATACTTTCTGGGTATTTTTACTATATTGCTCATTATTACATATTGCAGCCCGCAACCCCTACGTTCCCCATGTTCGCTTATAATGGCCAGCACCGCCCTGTCGCTGCCGGCTGGGGATACTCAAACAAATTGACAGACATGCGGGGCATCTTCTACGCCCGGGGTCCACACTTTAAACCTGGCACCACGGTGCCCGGCTTCAGCAGCATTCACCTTTACCAGGTAAGTAAGGGGCCAGCCAAAGCTGTCAACATTTTCACGGTCGTACAAAGCGTAGCCTACGGCAGGAGGGGGGAGAGGGGGGTTCTGTCCGTAAAGGCCCAGTCAGACCTTACCTTACTGAGTACCGGACACCACCGGACAAAGAATTGTCTAGTCCGTGGTGTCCGGTGTCGAACTGTTGCAACTGCCGCCGGACGAAATGGATGCTAAATGGACGCTAAATGGACGCTAAACAGACATTAACAAATAGTTAAACGGACGTCAAACGGACGTCAAACGGCGGTGTCCGGTACAAGTTTTGAACATTTCAAAACTTGTACCGGACACCGCCGGACACCACCGGAGATAGAATGGACACGCCAGATGGGTACCGTATATAAACCGTACATTACAGTACTTCACCGGACAGTGTCCGGTTTCTGTCCGGTTCCTCAATCCAATGAGGTCTGACTGGGGCTTAAAGTACGGCTTTTAGCGTTTAATAAAATGATGATTTTTTCTGCAATTTTTATTGTTTTGTTTGCACTGCGCTGGCTTTTGCCAAGGAACCACATAGAGGGGTAGGTGTGGATAGGGTGATTGCATCAGGGTGCCTAAGTAGTATAATAGTTAGCACACTAGCCCTGGAATAGCAAGATGTGTGGTTTCGAATCCTGCGCTAGGCATAATATTTCCAATTTGCATCACCCCCCAAGATAGTACACCAGGCTAAGTAGTGACACATGTAAATTTTAAAGTTATTGGTTTGACTCAACCATGGTTCAAATCCGGGGGGTTGAATCTCATGACCTCCCAAAATGGGAGATGGGAATTCAACTCATTTGGCCATCCCGTAAGTGTCTGTAGTAAAATGTTTATGTGCAGTTCTACTAATTTGGGGGATGTGGGGGTGGGGGGGGGGGAGGTGGAGGGTCTGGAAATGTAGTACTCTCTGTACTGCCTTGAAAATGTTGAAAACGTTGGACGGCCCCTTAGATTCTCTCTGATAAAAACATGTCGGCCTAGTTATTCCCACAGCACTGTCTCTGTGAAGCTGCTAGACAACGCATGAGAAAAAGTGTCGGAAGGCTAGGTTATAGAAATAAGCACATGATTTTGCAACCTGATGTGCTAAATATGATATTCAAATAGTTATCTCGCATAGCTCGCTACTTTAGGGGTGAATAATTTCATAAATAATGTAGATTAATAAACTTTTTAATTTTAATCGAAAACTTTCTGTGGCCACCATCTTGGTTTGTTTTTTTGCATTCTCTCGCAATTTCTTAAAGTTGTGTAGTCCGATGGTTTTGAATTTCTGTATTTTTTCTAGGATAAATATATTAGATCGATCACTAGTATCTACTTTACATTAGTTCAAAGTTACTTTTATTTTAAATGGTAAACTATTAAGATATTTTGAGTGCAAACATGGAAAATTAGATTTGGCAAGCTTGCCAAAACTCTGACACTATAGACTTCTGCAGTAACAGGTTCTGTTAAATTGACTCAGTGCCTTCTACGCCCGTCCTGATATGACCTTAGATGTTGCTAGGACGTAAAACAACAACAAACAAACAAAACAAACAGCCTTCTACGCAGAAACCAATGCATAATAAGTGCATCAGTATCTAAGTTAGATATGTAAAATCAAATCTAGACAATTGGTTTGGTTTTGAAAATTTGATATTTCATCGGACTATGCAGCTTTAACTGTGGTACAATGTAGATGAGCACTGCAAACTGGAATCCCCACATCCACAGTTAATTCCTACTGGAGCAGTTTTTGCTCAGGTTTAGCCTGTTTCAACATGGTTTGCAGTATGTTATGTGGTACTTCCTGTTTGTACACAATTCCCGTTATTACACAATGCTTCCTGTTTCTGTATAGTGTGAGGTAGTCCCGTTATTACGCGATGCTTCCTGTTTCTGTATAGTGTGAAATAGTCCCGTTATTACACAATGCTTCCTGTTTCTGTATAGTGTGAGGTAGTCCCATTATTATGCGATGCTTCCTGTTTCTGTATAGTGTGAAATAGTCCTGTTATTACACAATGCTTCCTGTTTCTGTATAGTGTGAGGTAGTCCCGTTATTACGCGATGCTTCCTGTTTTGGTATTGTGTGATGTAGTCCCGTTATTACGCGATGCTTCCTGTTTCTGTATAGTGTGAGGTAGTCCCGTTATTACACAATGCTTCCTGTTTTTGTATAGTGTGAGGTAGTCCCGTTATTACGCGATGCTTCCTGTTTCAGTATAGTGTGAGGTAGTCCCGTTATTACACAATGCTTCCTGTTTCTGTATAGTGTGAGGTAGTCCAGTTATTACACAATGCTTCCTGTTTCTGTATAGTGTGAGGTAGTCCCGTTACTACGCGATGCTTCCTGTTTCGGTATAATGTGAGGTAGTCCCTTTATTACACAATGCTTCCTGTTTCTGTATGGTGTGAGGTAGTCCCGTTATTACACAATGCTTCCTGTTCTGTATAGTGTGAGGTAGTCCCATTATTACACGATGCTTCCTGTTTCTGTATAGTGTGATGTAGTCCCATAATTACACAATGCTTCCTGTTTCTGTATAGTGTGAGGTAGTCCAGTTATTACGCGATGCTTCCTGTTTCTGTATAGGGTGAGGTAGTCCCGTTATTACGCGATGCTTCCTGTTTCTGTATAGTGTGAGGTAGTCCTGTAATTACGCGATGCGTTCTGTTTCTGGATAGTGTGAGGTAGTCCCGTAATTACACAATGCTTCATGGCAGTCCTGTTAGTCCTGTTGTCACACAATCCTTCTTATTTCTACATGGTTCACATTAAGCCTGTTGTCACACAATCCTTCCTATTTCAACGTGGTTCATGTTAGTCCTGTTGTCACACAATCCTTATTTCTACATGGTTCACATTACTCCTGTTGTTAGACAATCCTTATTTCTACATGGTTCATGTTAGTCCTGTTGTCACACAATCCTTCTTATTTCTACATGGTTCACATCAGTCCCTTTATCACACAATCCTTCCTGTTTCTACATGGTTCACTTTAGTCCCTTTCTCACACAATCCTTCCTATTTCTACATCGTTCAAGTTAGTCATGTTGTCACAGAATCCTTCCTATTTCTACATGGTTCAAGTTAGTCTTGTTGTCACACAATCCTTCCTGTTTCTACATGGTTCACATCAGTCCCTTTATCACACAATCCTTCCTGTTTCTACATGGTTCACGTCAGTCCCTTTATCACACGATCCTTCCTGTTTCTACATGATCATACACATACCTAGATGAGAATGTTGCGCGCAGACTGTACACATCCCTTGCACGTCCACTTTTGGAATATGGAAATGTTGTGTGGTCACCACTCTACAGGAAGGATGCTGAGTCAATTGAGAGGATCCAAAGAAGGGCAACGAAGCTTGTACATGGATTCGATGCAATACCCTATGAACAACGTATGCATCATTTGAAGATCCCAAGCATGTACTACAGGCGGGCCCGGGGGGATATGATTGAAGTATTCAAATATCTCCATGGTGTCTAAAAGACAGGCGGCCCCCTTATCAGAGACTCCAACACCAGGACCAGAGGGCACTCCCTGAAGCTGAGGAAGCGGTACTCCAGACTGGACCTGCGACACAACTTTTTCGGCTTTAGGGTGGTTGACCTGTGGAATGACCTGCCGGAGAGTGTCGTAGCAGCAGAGTCAGTGAACTGTTTCAAGTCCCGACTGGATGCATACTGGTCAAGCATTACATATATCTTGGAGCCAGTGACAGTTGCTATCATCGACCACATCTGAAGAACTGTCTCCATTTCTATTAATTAAGAGCGGCTAACAGGTCCAAGGCCTATTATAGCTGTATCCTATTGATTGATTGATGGTGTTTATATCAGTCCCTTTATCACACGATCCTTCCTATTTCTACATGGTTTATATCAGTCCCTTTATCACACAATCCTTCCTATTTCTACATGGTTTATATCAGTCCCTTTATCACACGATCCTTCCTATTTCTACATGGTTCACATTAGTCCCTTTATCACACCATCCTTCCTGTTTCTACATGGCACACATTAGTCCTTTTGTCACACAATCCTTCCTATTTCTACCTGGCAAACATTGGTCATAATCAAGACCATCGCGCTGCCCTCGGGGGCGGTTGCACTCTTCGTCCCCGCTACACCCGGATCCCGCCTCTGCCCCGTCGCCGCATGGCGCGCCGCTGTGACTCTCGTCCCTGCCACCCCGGATGCCCCTGCCTTCATCCTGCCCTCGGGCCGCCTGCTCGACCCTCGGACCCTCACGGCAGTCCTTAGAGGCGCACTCCTCGCACTTGCCGTCCCCACCCCCTACAGCTACATCCTCCATAGCTTGCGTCGGGGCACGGCGCAGGCCTGCCAGAGGGCGGGGGTCCCCCTCAAGGACATCATGGCCCAGGGCACCTGGACCTCGGGGGCGGTCCACGCATGCCTCCCTCGCCTCACTGCCTCTGCTGCCCCTCGAGCCCTCTCCTCTCTTTTGGCTGAGGGCTCTTCGGGGCCCATCCCCTAACATGACATTATGATATTCACTTATATGCACTTTATTAAACTTTGTACATTTACCTTCCCCACCATTGTACATTGCCCCCCCCCCCCCCACTTTACATAATAAAGTGTGCTTTTTTCCCACTCCTGCCTTGACTTCCTCCTTTGCTGCACATCAGTCCTGTTGTCACACAATCCTTCCTATTTCTACATGGTTCACATTAGTCCTGTTGTCACACAATCCTTCCTATTTCTACATGGCACACATAAGTCCTATTGTCAGACAATCCTTCCTATTTCTACATGGCACACATTAGTCCTGTTGTCACACAATCCTTCCTATTTCTACATGTTTCACATTGGTCCTGTTGTTGCACAATCCTTTCTATTTCAACATGGTTCATGTTACTTGTTAGTCCTATTGTCACACAATCCTTCCTATTTCTACATGGTTCACATCAGTCCCTTTATCACACAATCCTTCCTGTTTCTACATGGTTCACGTTAGTCCCTTTATCACACGATCCTTCCTGTTTCTACATGGTTCACATCAGTCGCTTTATCACACGATCCTTCCTGTTTCTACATGGTTCACATTAGTCCCTTTATCACACGATCCTTCCTGTTTCTACATGGTTTATATCAGTCCCTTTATCACACGATTCTTCCTGTTTCTACATGGTTCATGTTATTCCCTTTGTCACACAATCCTTCCTATTTCTACATGGTTCACATTAGTCCCTTTATCACATGATCCTTCCTGTTTCTACATGGTTTATATCAGTCCCTTTATCACACGATCCTTCCTGTTTCTACATGGTTTATATCAGTCCCTTTGTCACACAATCCTTCCTATTTCTACATGGTTCACATTAGTCCTTTTGTCACACAATCCTTCATGTTTCTACATGGTTTATATCAGTCCCTTTATCACACGATTCTTCCTGTTTCTACATGGTTCACATTAGTCTCTTTCTCACACAATCCTTCCTATTTCTACATGGTTCACATTAGTCCTGTTGTCACACAATCCTTCCTATTTCTACATGGTTCACATTAGTCCTGTTGTCACACAATCCTTCCTGTTTCTACATGGTTCACGTTAGTTCCTTTGTCACACAATCCTTCCTGTTTCTACATGGTTCACATTACTCCATTTATCACACGATCCTTCCTGTTTCTACATGGTTCACATTAGTCCCTTTATCACACAATCCTTCCTGTTTCTACATGGTTCACATCAGTTCCTTTATCACACGATCCTTCCTATTTCTACATGGTTTATATCAGTCCCTTTATCACATGATCCTTCCTTTTCTACATGGTCTAGATCAGTCCCTTTATCACACAATCCTTCCTGTTTCTACATGGTTTATATCAGTCCCTTTATCACACGATTCTTCCTGTTTCTACATGGTTCACATTAGTCCCTTTCTCACACAATCCTTCCTATTTCTACATGGTTCACATTAGTCCTGTTGTCACACAATCCTTCCTGTTTCTACATGGTTCACATTAGTCCCTTTATCACACGATCGTTCCTGTTTCTACATGGTTTATATCAATCCCTTTGTCACACAATCCTTCCTATTTCTACATGGTTCATATTAGTCCCTTTATCACACGATCCTTCCTGTTTCTACATGGTTCACATTAATCCCTTTATCACACGATCCTTCCTGTTTCTACATGGTTCACATTAGTCCCTTTATCACACAATCCTTCCTGTTTCTACATGGTTCACATCAGTCCCTTTATCACACGATCCTTCCTATTTCTACATGGTTTATATCAGTCCCTTTATCACACGATCCTTCCTGTTTCTGCATGGTTTATATCAGTCCCTTTATCACACAATCTTTCCTGTTTCTACATCGTTTATATCAATCCCTTTATCACACCATCCTTCCTGTTTCTACATGGTTCACGTTAGTCCCTTTATCACACAATCCTTCCTGTTTCTACATGGTTCCTGCCTGTTTCTACATGGTTCACGTTAGTCCCTTTATCACACAATCCTTCCTGGTTCTACATGGTTCCTGCCTGTTTCTACATGGTTCACGTTAGTCCCTTTATCACACAATCCTTCCTGTTTCTACATGGTTCCTGCCTGTTTCTACATGGTTCACGTTAGTCCCTTTATCACACGATCCTTCCTGTTTCTACATGGTTCACATTAGTCCCTTTATCACACGATCCTTCCTGTTTCTACACGGTTCACGTCAGTCCCTTTATCACACGATCCTTTTATAACTAGTAATCCTCTCTGTTTCTACCATTTGCAGGTGATGTGTGCAATTCTCGGGGTGGACATGTCCTCTAATGACGGCTCATGGGGGGAAGTTGCCGGCATGCTTGTTGCCACCCACGTGCCCCACTGCTACCGTTACCCGTCACACAAGCACACCTTCGTGACGTCACTCATCGTCCTCACACTCATCTTCTGCATCGTCTCTGGCGCATGCGCACTGTGGTGTCGACGTGAGAGCATCATGAACTGGTACAACAACCGCAGCATAAAGTGGCAGCCGTTGCATGATGGTGTTATATGAAAGTAATAGCTGCTATGTTTAGTTTTATGTAGCCTAAAGCTAAAGTGGCTATCACACCTCGCCGGATTGAGCAACGGACAGAATTGTCTAGTCCGGGCGTCATAAGTATCAAAATGTATTAAAATGTGTCAAAATGTTGCAATTTTCGGTCAAAGGCCGCTGGGCGAAAGGACATGAAACGGACATGAAACAGATAGCCAACGGATGGTAAGCGGACTAAATGGACTATAACCGGAAAAGAACCGTAGACGTCAGTCCGGCAGCATCTGTTCCTAGTTTTGTGCATGTTCAAAACTTGTACGGACCCAAAACGGACTTTGTTCGGGTTCTGTCCGTTTCTCCCAATCCGGTGAGGTGTGACAGGGCATTTAGATTCCATATACGCGGTATGTGGTATGTGACAAAAAATGGAAAAGTGTGTAAATGCACAGTGGTGCTTCCATATGTCTGGTTGCGAATGTCTGGATGTCAAAGTGGATTGCTCAATAGACTGATCGCTGTGAAAGTCACGTGTGCATTTGCATTCACATTCCGCATTCTGCATACCGTGTACAGTAAAACCTCTCTAAATCAACCGATCATGGAACAGACTTAAAGTGGTCCATTTAGGGAGGTGGTCGGTTTAGGGAGTTGAAATATCCTTGCAGTGGTATTGTTGGGACCCAAATAAAGCATATCGATATAGGGGAGTGGGCGATATGTGGAGGTGGTCCGTTAGAGAGGTTTTACTGTATATGGAATCTTAGCTTAATTGTTCTTTATAATGCGAGAAAAACCATATCTGCATTATTCATTTCTGTGATCAGATTAGCACAAGCCATACAACGCATTGCGGTTATTTAATTGTATATATGTGTGGAATACATAATCCAGTGTAGTACAGTGAAACCCCGTTATAATGCTATCCTTGCGGTCTGTACAAAGTCATCGCGAAAACAGCAGGGTCGTGTTGAATCGGGATTCAATTGACTGAATTACCTTTGAAGTAAAGAATTGTACTAGGTCCATTCTATTTAAGTCTCTTGTTAGGCCAATTTTGGAATACTGTCCACAAATTTGGAGCCCAATTTTTCGGAAAGATATTCTGGAGATTGAAAAGGTTCAGAGACGTGCAACAAAATTAGTTGCAGTTATAAAGGACTTACCCTATGAACAACGGCTTAGAGAATTGAAACTTCCTCCCCTTTCCTACAGAAGGAAAAGAAGTGACATAATTGAAGTATTTAAAATTATGAAAGGTTTTGATTAAATAGATATGAACCAATTTTTCACCTTGAATAAAAGAGAAGGCAGTCGGGGCCATACTCTCAAACTAGTAAAACCCAGAGCCATTTCAAAGTTAAGGCAACACAGTTTCTCAAACAGGATCATAAATATATGGAACAGTCTCCCACAAAATGTTATTGATGCCGAGTCAATAAATTCATTCAAGAACAGATTAGAAAAAGCATGGGCTGATGATCCAGGGAAATTTGACCCCTTATTCACCACATGCTACTAATTATTCCTTGTGTTGCATATTTACTTGCGCTCAAGCAAAAATGAGAGACAAATAAGTGTTCACACTTCCTGTCTACCATTCGCTATTTCGAATCATCGCGTTTGATTCGAATTCATGTTAAATAGGGGCGCGTATATAACGGGGTTTTACTGTACATCAATCAGTTCAGATCCTATTGGTAGGTCATTTGGATTGGTTGGTCGTTGGAGTTTTATGTCCTGGCAACATCTAAGGTCATATCAGGACGAGTACCGACTTGTGCTCTACCGATTAGGCCACCGCGCCGGTAGGTCATTTGGAACTACAGATGAACCTCGATCCAACGGACACCGATGCAACGGATTCCGGATCCAACGGACACAATCCGCTTGAGTGAGCTAGGCTCCCACACATGTGTAATGCATACTCACACATATGCATACTCATTCACACATACAAACATACCCACATAGTGCCATGCACACATAGTGCCATGCACAGAGCCATGCAGGTTTGTTTGTTAAAATTTAACATCCTAGCAACATCTAAGGTCATATACCTATAGATAAAGCAATTTCGTCGCTGCAATGGACAAACGG
Organism: Branchipolynoe longqiensis; assembly: GCA_030323885.1. NCBI lineage: Eukaryota > Metazoa > Annelida > Polychaeta > Phyllodocida > Polynoidae > Branchipolynoe > Branchipolynoe longqiensis. Next base: position 5,611,567 of record CM059199.1, read on the forward strand.
CTTTAACGAACAACTGCTCCCCCCTATTAGTCCGTTGGATCGAGGTTCATCTGTATTAACATATTGTTATTATTAATAATAAGTGGCGCCCTTATTATCGCCCTTATTTTATTTGTTGTAGTTTTTCACCACATCAGGTGGATACCGACTTGTGACTAGTACGCACTCATGTTGACTTTATAGTGCTTCCCTATTTGGAGACCAGGCCGCCGACACCATGACCCAATATCCAATCCAGTCATGTTATCCTAATACTGAGCAAATCAGTCCTTACCCTATCCTAGTAATGTCTATCGATGGGCTTGGTATTAATTACACATATCAATTTTGTATGTTATAAGGTTGACACGGCCAAGGTTCGAACCCCCGATCTCTAGAACGGGAAGTTTTAGCGATTCGGTCAACCGGTCTGGTTCCAAGGCGGTGTAAAGATTTCAAATTCCCCCCATATTCAAGTTCCCCCCCCGGGAACTTGAAAACGTTTTCAAATTCCTCCCAGGGGAATTTGAAAACGTTTTCAAGTTCCCTCCCTCGTTTTAACGTTCCCTCCCCCGGGGATTATAATCCACACCATCTTAAATAAAATAAAAATGAACTACGGCCTGAGATACACACAGAGACATACAAAATTCTCTTATTTTGTGAAATTTTGTGAAATATTAGATTTTTAGTGAACTTTAATTTTTTTTTCGTTAAATTCGTTATTTTTCTGGAAATTTTTTATTTTCCATGAAATTTTCGATTTGTTTGACTTTTCAAGTTGTTGTGCTTTTTTGAATAATTAAAAAAATATCGAATTTTTGTGAGATTCTTTATTTTCGTGAAATATACATTTTGTTGGTCATTTTTTTGCGTGAAATTGTTCGATTAATAAAAAATCTTTTGGGGGAAATTTTGGTGACTACTATTACTATTTTTCATAAATTTCCGATCTTTTTAAAACTTTTACATTTTTGTGGAGTTTTATTTATTTTTAAACAATTTTAAGTTCCCGGAGGGTGGAATTTGAAAATAGGGGGAGGAATCTGAAAACTGTTTTTAATTTCCCCCCGGGAATCTGAAAACGTTTTTAATTTCCACAGAGGGAAGTTAAGAACGTTTTCAGATTCCCGGGGGGGGGGGGGGGGAACTTAGGAAGGGGGAAGTTGAAATTGTATTCCGGGAGGGGGGAATTTGAAAATAGGGGGAGGAATCTGAAAACTGTTTTTAAGTTCCCCCCCCCCAGGAATCTGAAAACGTTTTTAAGTTCCCCGGAGGGAAGTTGAAAACGTTTTCAGATTCCCGGGGGGGGGGGGGGGGACTTGAGAAGGGGGGAAGTTGAAATCGTTACACCGGCACGAGCCAGTTATAACCGGCATGTGTGGGAGTATGGGAGTGTGGGTGTCTGGTGTGTGAGTGTGTGGGTGTCTATGTGTGTGCCTGTGTGTGTTGGTTGGTTGTTGGAGTTTTACGTCCAGGAAACATCTACGGTCATATCATGACGGGTACCCACTTGTGACAGTGCGCACTCATGACGACTTTATAGTGCTGACCCACTGGTAGACCAGGCCACCAGCACCATGACCTGATATCCCACTCAGTCACATTATCCTGACACTGAGCAGACCAGTCCTTGCCCTATCCTAATAATGCCAAGCACCTGGCTAGGAAGCGACAAGTATAAATTTTTAAGTCATTGGTTTGACTCGACCAGGGTTCGAAACCATGATCTACCAACATGGGAGACGGACGCTCTAACTCATTCGGCCATCCCGTCTGGTGAGTGTGTGTGCGTGTGTGTCCGTGTGTGTGTTGGTTGGTTGTTGGAGTTTTACATCCAGGGAACATCTAAGATCATATCAGGATGGGTACCCACTTGTGACAGTGCGCACTCACGGCAACTTTATAGTGCTGCCCCACTGGGAAATTAGGCCACTGCATGGAATCATGACGTGATATCACACTCAGTCACATTATCCTGACATTGAGCTAAACAAGTCGTTGTCCTATCCTATTTATTCTGAACACCAGGCTAGGAAGTAACAAAATATCAATTTTATATGTCATTGGTTTGACTCGACCAGGAATCAAATTCGAGGCCCTGGCTCTATCCATTCGGCCACCGCGCCCGGTATCTGTATATGTGTGTGTGTGAGAGGTGGTGGTTGGGTGGGTGGCTGGGGGGGGGGGGGAGATTTATCAAGTCGACTAGTTCATCAAGATACGGTGACTCTGATCGCAGATTAGATTTTCAATTATGTTGACATGGTATTATTTGTATTGATATTGACATATATATATATATATAGTATAGTATATCTATATATTATATATATATATATATAACATTCTGATGTCAAAGAAGGAAGACAAAGACTTGTTTTATCTCTGCATATTGAAGGCGATTCTCAAACCATTTACTCCCAACAGATTCAAATATGTTATTATAGATAATTCTGTCTGGGTTATAGTTTATGCCTGGTTGTACTTTGGATTACTTGTAGATCATAATACTCTGCTCCAGAATGCTTTGTGATGAGGTTGACCTAAGGAACAGTACATATACAATTAATGCTTTTTGTTGTTGTTGTTTTGTTTGTTGTTTTACGTCCTAGCAACATCTAAGGTCATATCAGGACGGGTACCGACTTGTGACAGTGCACACTCATGTTGACTTTATAGTGCTGCTCCACTGGAAGACCAGGCTGCCAGCACCATGACCTGATATCCCACTCAGTCACATATTATCCTGACAGTGAGCCAACCAGTCCTTGTCCTATCCTAATAATGCCGAAAGCCAGGCTAGGAAGCAACAAGTAACAATTTTTAAGTCATTGGTTTGACTCGACCAGGGTTCGAACCCACGACCCCATGATCTACCACCAACACAGGAGACGGATGCTCTAACTCATTCGGCCATCCCGTCTGGTCTACAGCTAATGCCAAGCATAGGTATTGCCTATTTCACTAATCTATATTGAGCATGTTAGATTGAGCAATACTTGCAACCCGGTGTATAGAGTATACGTGTACAGTCAACACTCATCTTAGAGACATCATGCTTAGGCGGACACCCCGGTATAATGACCAACTGCCAACATATATCCTTATAACAGTGAGTCCCTTTCTAACTGACACCACCTTATTACGGACAAGTCACCTATGGCTGAAACAAAATGTGATTGATTGATTGGTGGTTGTTTTACGCCATGTCGGCAGCAGCGGCCATATTCACGGCAAGACGTGTTTAAATTGTATCCATTTTCATTTAACCATCTCTTTTACACAGAGTGCTGAAGCAAAAGACGATCCTTGTGACAAGAGTATGTTGACTTTAAAAAAGTATTATATATATCCAAAGTGAAGATCTTTGTCAGATGATTTTTATACCTAAGTGGACCATGAGATCTGAAAAATAACATATCATTCACATATCACAATATAGTTTTTGGCATGAATGTGTAGAGTTCTGCAATATTTGTCATCAACAATTTGCCACCAACTATTTGGCAGCCGATAATTCGATAATTGCCAACCAACACTTTTCTGGCCTGGACATTTAAAACCTTGTGCTAATTTGTTCAGTTTTAAATGTCATTTATAGGTTTCAAATCCATGATAACCTACCTCAAAAATTAAAATCAGAGTAGTCTAAATGCTCTGCCTACATGTGATGGAGATGTGAGGAAGAAATTAAAAGAAGGATAACAATAGCCCGAACAACATTCTCCAAAATGTATAGAGTGTTAACATCAAGTAAGATATTAATACAAACAAGGAAGCGTATTCTTCAGTGTTATGTGTGGTCTACTCTAATGTATGGGGCTGAGACATGGACAATCTCTAAGAAAATGTACAAACGTTATCATGGACAAAGAAGATCACCAACAAAGAAGTTCTTAGAAAAATTAAAAATAAGAAACGCTTGTTTGCCACTATACAGACAAAGAAACTTATTTATTTTGGCCACATCATTCGTCAGAGTTCAATATACCATACATTGTTGGAAGGGAAGGTGAATGGCAGCAGAGGGAGAGGGAGACCAAGAACATCATGGTTTACAAATATTTCACAGTGGACAGGCTTGAATTATTCACAGTCTATCAGAACAGCACACCATCGGGAAAAGTGGAGAACCATTGCATCCAACCCTCGACTAGATGACGGAACTATTGATTGATTGATACATGTGAAACATATAAACATACCTCAATAATGCAGCAAGATGATATAATCTGCTGGTATATATAACATAATCCTGGTTGGAAAAAGTCTCGGCTGGTAAAGTAAAGCTTGGTTTATTTAACAATGCCTCTAGAGCACATTGATTTTCATATCATGGACTATTGGACGTCAAACATATGGTCATTCTGATATATTTCTTTGAAGGAAACCTGCTTCCGCTACATAGGCTACTCTTTCCAATAAGCAGCAAGGGGTCTTTTATATGCACTTTCCCACAGATAGGACAGCAAATACCACAGCCTTTGATGAACCAGTTGTGGATCACAGTCTACCACCTGACGTATGGGTCGCTCCCGTCTGGCAAAAGTCTGTGCCGGGAAAGTGTTGAGTGGCAATTATCGGCTGGCAAATAGAGGGTTGGAAATCGCAGGTGGCAAATGTTGTGACAGTGAATGTGTAGTTGTGTTAAATTTGAAGCATGAGTACCTTATGGGGCTGTCACATTACGATGCATCGCGCAAACGTATGCCAACGTTTGTGATTTTTGGCCGCTATGTTGGGATACGTCGTTATGCATTATGCGTATGTTGATGTAAGTCGATGCTCATTAGGGGGTCGCAAAAGTTTTGTTCATGCACAAAACTTTTGACGTACGACAACGTATGGGTATTACATCGGCTGTACGTTATGTATATGTAAGGCATACGTTAGGCATTCGTCGATGTATGTTAGACGTACGTTATGTTAAAGGCAGTGGAAACATACAGTCCGCGTACTAACAATGTATGTCTAATGTGCGTCTAACGTACATTTTGTGTTTCTCCACCGTGTCTTGGCGTATGTCATGTATGAGGCGGAGTTCTGGCGATCGAATAACATATATAAGTTATGTTCACCGGCGTTCTGCGAACGTCCCGTGATTTTACGCATTTGCCAAGCGCTTGCGAGATGCGTTGTAATGTGACAGGGCCTTCAATAAGAGTGCCATCAGGACCTTGTTGCCTATATTTACATCAAACTGAATGTCTATCCCCTAACTAAATACATTCTCGTAATATATTTGTATACCGTTTTTGGTTGAGAGTTGTGTCGCTCACGAAAAAGAAAGCTTGCGTTATTAACTATTTATTTCCAGATGAATTTATTCAGCTTTAATCCATAATTCTTTTCATTTTAAATATGTAGATGATGTTAACGACACAGTAAGGATATTGAAGTTTGAGGCTATTTATTTTCCACTAGCAGAGAAGTCTAAATAAGAGGCTAATCACGGAAGGATTTTTCAAATAAAGATTTAGAAAATTGATAAAGTTGCATCGTCCGATGGTTTTGAGTTTCTGTCATTTCTCTGAAATAAATATATTCAATTGATTGTTATAATCTACCTTACTTTAGTTTGAAGTAATTTTTATTTGAAATGGCTGACTTTTAAGATATTTGAAGTGCAAACATATTAAAATAATGTTGGCAAGCACCCGACAACTCTGACACCACAGGCTTCTGCAGTAATAGGTTCTATTACATTGACTGCGTATTCTCTTCTATGTAGCAACAAATGCTTAATAAATGCATCAGTATCTAAGTTAGCTATGCAGAAACAAATGTAAATAATTGTTTTGATTTTGACAATTTAATGCTCATAGGACTATGCAGCTTTAAACAATTTGATATGAGACTTTTTTTTATTGTTTTATTATCCGTTCAGTATATATGTAGTATACATATATACACATTTAGCATGAATCTCAGGTAATGAATTAACATTCTTTATTCTAAGATGTATGCTGATCAGGTTGGGGAAAACACCTGAAATTCCCCATGCCCCCAGCTCTGCCAATTTGGATTTCCACCACTGTGTATAACTTACAGCGTCATCAAAGGCTGGTTGCTCTCATACCATGTCTATGTGGTGTGGGAGGTTAAAAATCCCTTGGGTCGGTAAAAGTGTAGGCTCGGGCTTTCTATCGACCAGCAGTGGAATGAGGAAGACCAGTCGTCTATGACTGAAATTTCCCCTGCTTAAACAACTAATGGACAAAGAAAAAAAAAAAAAGTCTGTTGATACAATCTGATACGTTGATGTAATTCAGTACGTTAATTGATAGGCTTTACTATAGAGGGAGTGCATGTGACGTCATCACTCAGCGGTCAGCCATCTTGGATTACGAGCACCCTCGCCTAGCCATGTTTTGAATGTATGCTGATACAGGAAAACAGTTTTCTGGTGTTCTGAGCAGTTTACATCCAATGTGTTTACTTACAGCACCTTAACAACTTCTGAGGCCAAAGTGGTCAACACAGTGACAAATAAACCAACAAATCGGTAAATAAGCACAATGTAGACAGTTGCAAACATGAGATGAGGCGACTTAAGGCTTGTGTGTGAACAGGGCTTTAGAGACCCCTGATATAGGGATATATGGAGGGTGAAAGTCCATTTCACCGTTATCTATGGGTAGTGATAAGCTCTCCGGCGCCTCCCCTCCCCTATCCGGGGGTGGGGGGGTCCCGCTTTCAGCGGCACATCGCTTCTGCGCATGCGTCAAAATCGAACAGCATCGTCACTAACCATATAAATTAATTTGACATGTTTGCACTTCAAATATCTTAAAACTTAGTGATTTAAAATAAAAGTCATGTTAAGCTAAAGTATATATATATGCATTGGCATTGCAAACTCATATTTTGGATTGGCGCTTATTGTGTTTTGGAAATCAATCAATCAATCAATCAATGGGTGCCGTCTTCTCGAAGAAGGTTGGCTGCAATGGACCTCCATCTCTTCCTGTCATTCGTTCCTCTCACGCATTCCGCATAGCTCATTGATGTCCACTCAGTGATGTCCATCCATGTTGTTCTCCTTCTCCCTCTTGGTCTTGTCCCTTCTATCTATCTATTTTGGAAAAGAGCTCTTCAATTACAGCTGCAGAGTCCAATGAAAATATTAAATTTTCAAAACCAAAACAATTATCTAGATTTGATTCTCGATGACTAACTTAGATAGGCCTACTGGTGCGCTTAGGAAATATTCGTCGCCACAAACTGCCTATGCTTCCGACACGGCATAAAGAAACCACCAATCAATCAAACCTAGAACTTAGAAGGCAATACTGAGGCAATTTAATAGAACCTGTTACTGCATAAGGCTATGGTTTTGGTGTCCTTGCCAAAATTAGTATTGCTTGTTTGCATTTCAAATATCTGCAAAGTTAGCCATTTAAAACTAAAGTTACTTCAACCTAAAATAGGGTAGATTTGAGCGATATTTATGAGACAACACATCAAAGGCACTTTATTACAGGCAGTTTTGCTAATTAGCACATTCTTTTGCATCACATTAAAGCTGCATAGTCTGATGAAAATATCAAATTTTCAAAACCAAAACAATTATCTAAATTTGATTCTACATATCTAACTTAGATGCTGGTGCACTTATTAAACATTTGTCACCACACAGAAAGGAATACCGAGGCAATTGCATAGAACCTGTTACTGCAGAAGCCTATCAGAGTTTTGACAAGCTTGCCAAAATTAATTTTGCATGGTTCCACTTAAAATATCTCAAAAGTTAGCCACTTAAAATAAAAGTTACTTCAAGCTAAAGTAAGGTGCATAATAACGATCAACCTAATGTATTTATCTCAGAAAATTTCAGAAACTCAAAACCATCGCAACTAAACCATGCGGTTTTGTTTCGCTTGGCGCCGAATCTCCATTGGTTAGACAGGCTATTAATAGATCACTATCGGAAAAAGCACTAAATGAGCTTTAATTTGGTATATGATAGACATATAGGCATATTTCAAACAAAATCAAAGTATGTCTATGCCAAAGGGGAAAAAAACACCTCATGTTTCATTTTGTTCAAGTAAATAAACAAATCTTAAAATGTAAATAGCTTGAACAGTAAACAAGATAGAACCTTTCTGTTGTCTGTGTGTTATTCTGCATTTATCTAGCACTGTGTGGTTAACCGTAATTAACTGCCCAGTTTACAGATCTACAAAATCACTGCCGGTGTTGCAGTTTCCATGGCACACCAGTTTGCGAGGGACACATCGCTTCTGCGCATGCGTCAAAATTGAACAGCATTGTCACTAACCTTATAAATTTAATATAATGTTTTTGGTAAAGCTGTTTTCTATATGTGTACCAAGCGATTTGTTTCTAGGTGGTGTGGTTTTAGAGATATTTCACTTTTAAAGATTGTTCACGACCATTTACAATGCCTTGAGTTTGACGGTACGCGCAGTGCAAAACATTAGTTTTATTCAAAATTATTAGAAATCTAGAGCCCTACCATTATCAATTTAATATAATCTTTTTGGTACACATGTTTTCTATATGTGTACCAAGGGATTTGTTTCTATGTGGTGTGGTTGTAGAGATATTTCACTTCTTCTGTATGAAGATTTGCTCACGGCCATTGACAATGCATTTGAATGGATGTGTCCCTCGCAAACTGGTGTGTCGCTAAAACTGCAACACCGGCATGCACCATTCCACTCCCTGCAAGCGGCTTGACACTCCACTCGCTCGGAAGTTTTAGGACATGGCGGACATGTTTCCCACCTTCCCCAGCTTCCCGGTGTGGCGGTTTCAGCGTGTTCCCGTGCTCAGACGTGTACTTCACTTCTGTGCATGCGTCAGAATCTAATAAACATGGCCGTAACCGATTAACACGACCCGGGCGACTCGGGTCATCCGAATTTCAAATAGAACATGGCGAGTGGAGTCGACAAATACACGTGCCGTGTACAAAAAAAGAATAACTTAGATTAATGAAATGGAAATATAGCTAAACTAGGCCATCATAAAATACTTTAAATCCTATTTTGCTGTACTTTTATCGGTTATTAAAAAGAAAAGAAAATATTGTCCACCCGAGCGTATTCGATTATTCGACCCGAGTTTGTAGGATGTGCGCATGCGCCAATAAGTGGCTCGGGTGACACGAGTTGATGCGAAATCCGCGCATGCGCAGAAGCAACGGGACACGGCTGAGCACGGGAACAAGCTGAAACCGCCACACCGGCCCATGCAGCTTTCACACAGATTATCTGCCACTTGCTTGGAACCTCACCCCGGCTTGGTGGGCGAAGACTGCACTCGCAGCAGCTTGGACAAACACGAGGTAGGCATGGCGGACCAACGTCAAAAACGTGCATCAGCAAGGAGCAGGATCAGAGCCTGGAATCAGGGATGGCCCAGAGCTTGGAGATATCCCAGCAAGAGCAGCCTCAGGAGGAGCAGAGCGAGATAGAAAAGGAGCTCCGAAGGATTGATTGATTGGTGGTTGCTTTATGACGTGTCGACAGCATAGGCCATATTCACGGCGAGAAATGTTTGTTTTTTCTTCAAATCATCGCTTTTACATGTAAAAGCAGACAATCAATTATGTGCCAATAGACGCTCATTAAATTAGAAAGCTCACAATCAGATTTGTGGTCAAGGGAAACAAATTCCCATAGAAAAAGAAAAGTTTTATTAATAATTGATAGAATCTATTTAGTAAACTATATGAGGTGGTAGTCCAGCTGCCCTCAAAAAGGCTAAAATGTTTTCCCGTTTTACCTTAGTAAAAAGGTCATGCATACTGTCTGCAGTGTAGAACTGTTGGCGCAGGGCCAAAAAATCAACGCAACTTAGTAAAATGTGTTTGTCAGCGGGGACTGGCACCCAATACTTTCAGGGGGAGGTTCCCCCTTGAGCAGAAAAGCATGTGTAAGCCACGAGTGGCCAATACGGCAGTGGCTAAGGACCACTTGGTCCCACCAAACCCCCGCACGAGTCTGTGGTGGCCTTCCCACAGATGGTTCAATTTCTTTAAGTTTATTAATGTTTTCATCCCACTCATGTTGCCATTTGGATTTTATGTGGGTGGCTATTAGTGGTTTCAGATCGGAGTGAGGGATCAGACACGGTTCAAGATCACAGTTCAGGGCCTTCTTCGCAGCCCGATCAGCTCGTTCGTTTCCTTGTATGCCGGCATGGCCAGGCACCCAGCATAGGTGGATGTCATACCCATCCTTTGTCAGTTGGTTCATTTTATATGTTCTGCCTTTCTTCCCCCTTTTGTTCGAGTGTGTAAATTGTGTCAGCCTGCCAACATAAATTGTTGTGTTTGCACTTCAAATATGTCAAAAGTTAGCCATTTAAAATAAAAGTTACTTCAAACTAATGGTGCTGTCACATTACAATGTTTCTCGCCAACGCGCATCGACATGTGTCATTTTTTGGCGAAACGTCAGGAGACGTCTGGAAGCGTTACGCGCATGTTAGGCGCGCATTGGTATTCGTTCATCTACAGCGACGGTCGGCAGCGCACGTCATCGGATCGGCGAAGTTTTGTGCTTGCACAAAACTTTCGACGACCGACAACGCATGGGTGCCAACATTATGGCGATGTCAGAAGCATGTCGACATCGCTGGAATAACGTTATGTGAAAGGTAAGCACACGCTGCGTGCGTGTGAGGGTCGTTCCCATACATTGCGCCAAACTGTTGCTTTGTTTCTTCCTTGTTGTTTTATGTCCTAGCTACATCTAAGGTCATATCAGGACGGCGCACCAAAACACGATACCAATACGTTGCGCTGACGCCGAAAAGTTTGACGTCTCTCGACGATTAAAAGTGATTTTGCGCGTTGGCGGCACGCCGGCGAGATACGACATAGTGTGACAGGGCTATAAAGTAAGGTAGATTATAACGGTTAAGCTAATATATATATTGATCTCAGAAAATGAGTCACTCCAAACCGTCGGACTGCAACTTCAAGCTTCCCTTCAAACAAATACAGGCTGAATGGTACGCATTTAAAGTAGTTTTCACGTACAAAGGATTGCCCTATTTTGAACATTGACATTCATCACTGTGTCCATATACAGGGGACTTTAGAGGTCCGTAATATTAATAATGTTTCAAAGTACTTGTTATACAAGTCACTTTGAACCTTGCGATTCAGGCAGAAAATCTCATTAAGACGATTACTTTCTATTTAGAAATACAGTAAGACCTCGCTAAATCAACCCACCATGGGACCGACTTTAAATGGTCCATTTAGGGAGGTGGTCAGTTATGGGAGTGCTTAAAAGAATCTTTACAATGGCATTGTATGGGCGATCGTTTGGGACCCAAATAAAGCGATCGATATAGGGGAGTGGTCGATCTGTGGAGGTGGTCGGTTAGAGAGGTCTTACTGTACTTTAAATACATTTAACACTACTCGCGGCTCCTTCAGATACACATATTAATGGTCACAGTATGTGTAAGTATGGTAACGGACACGGTGGCCCATTTGCTACAGCGCAGGCTTCCCGTGTAGGTCACGAGTTTGAAACCCGGCCGAGTCAAATCAAAAACATACAAAATTGATACTGGTCGCAACCTAGCCTGGCACTCGGCATTAAGCGGCTGTCACACCTCACTGGATTGAGCAATGGACAGAAGTGTCTAGTCCGGTGGGGTTCGGGCGTGATAAGTATCAGAATGTATTAAAATGTGTCAAAATGTTGCGATATCGGGTCAAAGGACGTTGGACGAACGAACATGAAACAGACATGAATGGATAGCCAACGGACGAAACAAACTCAAACCGGACAAGAACCGTAGACGTCAATCCGGCGGCATCCGTTCCAAGTTTTGTGGATGTTCAAAACTTGTATGGACACAAACCGGACATCAACGGACTTTGTTTGGTTTCTTTCCGTTACCCACAATCCGGTGATGTGTGAGAGGACCTTTACCAGGATAGGGCAATAACTTAGTTAGCTCAGTATCAGGATAATGTGACTGAGTGGGATATCGGATTATAGTGCCGGCGTGCTGATATCCCAGTGGGCCAGCACTATAAAGTATCCATGCGCCTGCACTGTCACAAGTCGGTATCCGTCATGATATGACCATACATGTTGCTAGGACATAAAACCCCAACAAACAGTGTAAGTACGGTACACTGCATGATCCATGTATTATTTAAATATGCAATACTTTTGATGTATTATTGCATATGTCGTATACTGAATTATACTTGCCATTATATTAACGTTATCACTCAAGCAACTTGACCACAGAGTCTGTACTTAAGTAGGGTTCCAGGTCAACTGTTGGTTCCTTCACAATTGTTACACGGAGAAAATTTATTAGAGCCCTTCCCCAATTAGTCCTTTATTATGTTAATTATATTGAACATTGAAAAAAAATAAAAAGATGTGAGTTTTCAAATTTTGGTAAACATTTTATAAGGGAATTTTAATGAGGACATTTTGAATTTGCTTTGTCAAAATATGAACAAATTGACAATTATAAATTACCTCTCGGTTGGGGGTACTTTGGCGGGAATTTCCTTGGTTAAAATATTGATGTGTTAAAGTTGAATAGTCCGATGCTTTTGAGTTTTTGCTATTTTCTGAGATAAATATATTATACTAATCGTTATAATCTACTTTACTTTAGTTTGAAGTAACTTTGATTTTAAATGTCTAAGTTTGGAGATATTTGATGTCAAAACATGCAAAAATAATTTTGTCAAGCACGCCAAAAGCCTGACACCATAGACTTTAGTAGTAACGTTTCTATTAATTGACTTCTATGCAGCAACAAATGCTTAATAAGTGCACCAATGTCTAAGTTGAATATGTAGAATCAAATCTAGATAAGTGTTTTGGTTTTGAAAATTTGATGTTTTCATTGGACTATGCAACTTTAAGGTAGCTGTAATACAATAATTCTGAGCTTTGGAATATATATAAGTTACAAAGAACTAGCTATTAACCATAACTTAAAACCATTCTCTATACCAACAACTTTTAACTTAGTCAACAGTTCGCAAAATATTCCGATAAAACGTATTGGTGGGGGAATGCAAATGGTCTATAATGGTAAATGGTATATAGTGCCAGGTGCATGAATGTTTTTATGAGGTTGCTGGTGATCCTTTACTTATGGTTTATAGTCATTGTGTATTAGGTAGATAGTGTGAAGGAGGCACTACAGATAGTGTGTAAGGAGCACTTGGAGCTCTACTCACTACCCCATCCCCCCTCTGTTAGTCACGGATCACCACACACTCAGCTCAGGCAGGTGGTGCCAAGCAGCCACACCGCATGGTGGTGGTGGGCAGATCACAGTAGCCATGGTGACACAGTGTAAAATTGTCCGATATAATACATGTGAACCGAGGTGAAGTTACTATAATAAATTACAAACTGTCTATATAATGATAAATGTTAAAATATAAAAACCCGAAGGCATATGAGGGATGTGTGAAATTGGTAAACTATTATTCATTGAGTATAGAATTTGTATAATTGAATAGTCTTTAGAGGGAGTGTCACTTCCGAGTTTGACTAAGAACAGTCTTTGGAAGAGTCACCTCACATGCCCCCTCCCCCCCCCCCCCACATGGTATTGTTATGATCATTGACCACTGCACTGTACTCTGATTGGAGGAGTGAGTCATGTGACCACTGCATTGTACTGTGATTGATGAATGGAATCATGTGACAACGGCCATCTTGAATCTTGAAGAACCTATATAAGCCAATAAACTAAAGAGTCTCATTCTCTTACTTTCACTCTAACCCGGTTTCCTTCATTACCTGTAGTGCTTTCATTTGACCTATTTACACCACCCACACCCACCAGCCGGCACATTTACAAAATTGAGAAACTACCGAGAATTGGTTAGTACTGACTATAGATAGTTTGTTGAATAGTTTCGGTGTGTTTCGGTAGCATTTTCTTTTTATTTGTTTTATGATACTACACATTTATATTTCTTTATTTAATTGTTAGCTGACTACTGTTATTTTTGAACGCACGTGGTGTGACTTGAACGCACGTGGTGTGACTTCAATACACATGTAGTTTCATTTTTGACGTTAGGGGTAGTACTACAATTATTTAATAGAAACTATATTATATATGTAGTATTTTTATTTCATTTAATTTGATATGCTATTTTAAATTCTAAATTTCTTGAGGTTGAGAACATAGACTGCGACTGGTGAGTGGCTGGAGTGGATAGGTTGTTTTCTTCTATTTGATTCTCTATTTCTTTTTACTTTTTGCAAGGTATAAATTGAATTAAATTACTTTGTCGACGAATTTCCGACGAAAGTGTCTTTTCTTAAGGGTTACATTAGTCTTTGACGTTGATATTACTGTAATATTAGTTTTATCATCTGTCTGAAGCCTCGTGGCACCGCTAGAATTGTTTTCATTTTCGGACTACTTTCGGTAATTTTCTTTAACCTTGGAGTAAATGGGAGCGTATTAATACATACGGAGAGACTTCACTTTTCTACTACGTTACAGGTAAATTCTATCGTTTGGATATAATTCTTTGACTTTATTTCTACCGCACTTTACGCAACACACTAAATTTCCCATTGACCCGCTACAAGGAGGATTTCAATATCGTGAAATATATTTGACTTGTGGTAAGTTAATATATGGTATTGATATATTGTTGTATTGTATTTAAAATACTTGACTTGTGGTAGGTTAATATATTATTGAATATATTGTATTTAAATACACTTGTACTACACAATACACACTACACATTCACAATGCCTATAACACGGTTAAAAGAAGATGCTTTACGTGAACAATTTGGGTTGTGGTTAGAAAATCAGATAGATTTGGGAATTTTGAGTGATGATTGTGATAAATTGGAAGCATGGACTAAGTTTATGGCAGATAGCATAGAGAACATAACTGAAAAAAATGAAGATAGGTTACTACAGGTTACTGAACGTGCTGAAGCTGACTATCAGAGAGAAGAATGTAGAGAAAAACGTGAGTTAGCTAGTCTAGAACATAAAAGTAGTGAAACCAAAATAAGAGCTCTAAAAGCATATGGAAAGTCTGTGCCTATGCTGGACGGTACTGACAGAGGTGCATTAAGAGAGTGGGTAGATCTTATTGAGAGGATTGGGGTTCTTGCTGACGTGTCTGACTTAGATATAATTCGGTTTGCACTTTCTAATGCAACGGGCACACTGCATGAAGTGTTATTCACTGCTTTCACAGCTAAAGGTGCTAGGTCATGGAATGATATTAAAGAAGAAATTGCTAGAACTTTGTTAACTGCTGATGAAAAAACTCACTTAAAAAGTATAGTAATGACTATGGTACAGAATGAGGGTGAGACAGTGGCAGCATATTGCCAACGGTTTAAAACTGCTGCAAGTAAGGGATGGAAACTACCTTCTGCTACCTTGGGGACTGACACCTTTGAAATTTTGCTATCAAGATTTCTTGATTCATTATTAGATGACAACACTATGTGGTACGTAGAAACCAATAGGCCTAAATCATTAGAGGAAGCTTTCACTCTTGCTATACTAAGTGATAGGTCTGTATTGAGACAGCAACGACGTGCTCAATCAAGACTAACAGATTTAAATATGACTAGTCAGGTAGATAGTCTAAATTTTAATTCTTCTAAATTGTCGAAAAGGGGTCCTGTTGAGAAAGTTCAGGCTAGTTCAGGTATAACAGAAGATACTCAGGCTCTGAAGTCGCTCCAGAATGAACTAAAATCACTGAGGAAGTGTGTAGAACGCTTAACTGTTTCTGAGAATAAATGTACACGTGGAGAAATTCACGCGGTAAACATTGCGCCAGCGTATGGTGGCAATTCTTATGCACAGGGCAGACGTCTTGAGTCGCCGCACGTAAACGTAGCGCCGAAGGGTCAAACAAGTACATCTAAAAATAAACTCAGTCCAGTCGGAGAGCACACAGTAAGGTATGCGCTGTCAAAGCAACAGCGAGGAAGCAATGGCAAAGCGACGCCGACTGCTCACGCGCAGGCGTCGACGGCTAAAATAGAACACGCGTATCAGACACAGCGTGCTAGTCGTAGTACTTTGACTTGTTATGTATGTAATGAACCGCATTTAATGAGAAATTGTCCGCAATTGAAATTACTGCGTAGTAACATTAGCTCTACTGCTTCGGGAAACTAAATAGCGCACTTGATACTCGTCCGAGTATTGCTATTGATTTTAATCAAGTAAAATTAACTGGTCTGGTAGACTCAGGTGCGGCTAAAAGTTTAATACATGTAAAAGCATTTCAAAATTTAGTAGATATTGGAATAGCAGATAGACAATTGTATCCAGGTAGTAGGCTGAGATCAATCTCAGGTCATTTAATTCCAACTTTAGGTATAACTTATATTTCTATTTATAATAAGTTATGTCCTTTCTTTGTAGTTGACTCATTAGCTTTTGAATTATTAATTGGGACAGATATAATGGAAATGTGTAATGCTGAAATTTGTTACAGGAATAAATTTGTTTCCTTATGTGATATTGTACATCCATGGAGTAGTTTAGAATTAATTGATAGAAAAATGGCAGGAATAGTTCTAGAAGTAGACTATTGGAAAAAGCATTTTCCCTTCATATTTCCTGATTCTAATGATAAACTTAAAGCTATTAAGGTAGTTGAGATGCATATAAGCACAGGTAATGCATATCCAATAAATCAAAGACCTTATAGAATACCTTTGAGTAAACGACATATAGTTGAAAAAGAATTAAATAAGATGTTAGATGAGGATATAATTGAAACTAGTTGTAGTCCTTGGGCTTCACCAGTTACTTTAGTGCCTAAGAAAGATGGTACTATACGTCTCTGTGGTGACTACCGTAAATTAAATGCAGTAACTATTAAAGATGCTTATCCTTTACCCAGGATACAGGACATTTTTGATCAGTTGCATGGTGCTAAAATTGTTACCACCATTGACCTTAAATCTGGGTATTTGCAGGTAATGGTAGATGAGGATAGCAGACCTAAAACAGCTATAAATACACACATGGGATTGTTTCAATTTAAGCGTATGCAATTTGGATTAACTAATGCACCTGCAGTATTCCAAAGAATGATGAATGTAATTTTTGCGAAACATTTAGGTAAATGTTGTCTAATTTATTTAGATGATATTATTATTTATTCACCAGATGAGGAGAGTCATGAGAAAGATGTGACTACTATATTGACTATCTTGCAAAATAACAATATGACTATTAAAGAATCTAAATGTGAATTTGGTGTAAAAGAAGTAAAACTCTTAGGTTACGTTGTATGTTCAGCAGGGCTGAAACCGGATCCTGAAAAAATAACTGCAATAAGAGATATGGCTTCACCGACAAGTAAAAAAGAAGTAAGACGATTGTTAGGATCGGCAGGATACTACAGACAATTAATTCCAAATTATGCTGATGTAGTTGCTCCTATAACTTATTTGACTAGTAATAAAAGTAGTTTTGAATGGACTATAGAATGTGAAATTGCATGGAATGACTTGAAGACACTATTATTAGATTGTGTATTGTTGAAATTTCCTGATCCTTTTAAACCATATAAGCTGTATACAGATGCTTCTGAGTACAGTTTAGGTGCTGTATTAGTACAGGAGGATGAGAATGGAATAGACAGACCAGTGCATTTAATCAGTACTAGATTTTCTCCTGCTCAACGTAATTATCCTACTATAGAAAAAGAAGCATTTGCTATTATTTATGCTCTAGTAAAATTAAGACCTTACTTATACGGTGCAGAATTTACTATCTATACAGATCATGCTCCATTGAAATGTTTTTTCACTAAAGAAATTCGTAATACACGTATACAACGCAGGGCAGTATTATTAGCAGAATTTTCAGCTCCAATTGTCGATATGAAAGGGGTAGATAATGTCTGGGCTGATATGTTGTCTAGATTGAGACCTAATACTGAAGCAAAAGAACCAGTAGAAATGTTTGCTTATGATTCACTTTTGGCTGAACAAGTAATTCCTTTTGAACACTATGAACTGTCATATAATGAGGTAATTAATGAGCAGAAAAAAAATGAAAGAGTACTACGTTAGGTGAGAATGAAGAAAAGAATTATTTGATAATGGATAATCTTCTTTATTCAACAGTAGCTCCTACTAAGAAAGATACGTATCCTAGATTAGTGTTACCAAAAAAATACAGGAATTCTGTGATAAAAATAGCTCATACAGAGGTAGGTCATATGGCTATGTCTAAAACATTAAAACGATTACAGGAACATTTTCGTTGGCCTGGTATGGCTGGAGATGTCCATAAATTAATTACCAATTGTGCAAATTGTGTGGTTAACTGTAGTAAACGCACACGTGCATATCCACAATCGATGCCATTGCCTAAGGCACCTGGTATGATGATTGCTGCAGATCTTTCTGGTCCATATCCAGTTAGTACTAGTGGTAATAGATATTTACTATCTATTATAGATCATTGTAGTGGTTGGGTTGAATATAAAACATTGGCAGATAAATCATCGAAGGGGATTCATGATTATATATTTAATGATTATATTCCTCACCATGCAATTCCTTGTATGTTTATTTCAGACAATGGGTTAGAATTTAAAAATAAATTGATTATGGATCATTTTAAAGAATTAGGTGTAGAAGTAAGGCATACGACACCTTATCATCCACAGTCAAATGGTATGGTGGAAAGATATCATAGAACCATAAAAAGCATTCTGAGGAAATTGGTTAATTCTCGTGCTAATCTATGGGAAACCCATTTGCCTGATGTGATATATGTGTATCGTACTGTACCGTCTGATAGCACTGGCTATTCACCTTTCTTTCTAACCTATGGTAGACATCCAGGTATGAAGCATAGTTCTTTACTGTATCGATCGACGGGGACGATTGATTCAAACTTAGCTTATCGTGTAGATGACTTATCTATGGCGTTAGCTAAAGCTGTCAAAAATCGAAAAGAAAGTCGAAATTATAATGTTGCTCGCTTGAGGAAAAAAGCGAATGCAGTAAAACTGACTCCTGGTGATAAAGTAGTTTTGCTTGTAAATGAATCTGGACCTTTGGAGAGGAAATACGATCCAGGTTACATATTCGTTAGATCACGGGGTTCAGTAGTAACTGTAGTAGGCCCTAATAACGATCGTAAAGTTGTTAACCGTGATAAAGTTAAATTAGTTGACTCTAAAATCATGTGGGATGATATTACTCCACGATTAACTAGAACTGAACGAAGGAAAGGTATTTCACAACCTTTGCCTTTCGATCCGATTATTTCTGATCAAAATCGACGCACTAATGAATTATTAGTGAATAAAACAAAAATAAAACCTAAAGTATTACATTCGAGAGAAATTGGTACTGGTCCACTTACGCGACAGCAAGCGCGGAGTGTAAATCCAATATTTGGTAGTATGACGTCAGATAAAAGAATTGACCAATCACAGCAAAGAACACTGCGGAAGGATCGGCGAATCCGCAGACGTCTGAGTGCTTCGACTCATTCGGCAAAAACTTTCTTTGTTGCTGCGCCATTAATAAATAACGATTGCGCCATGCCTAACCATTGCGTTAATACGAAGCAAATATTAACAATAGCGCAAGTCGACAGCTCCAAAGCTAATCGACAGGGTTTTCGAGGTCTAATCATAAGAAATATTTATGTTCCTTACTAAATTAGCGCCAAGATTAACGGGTTGTATCGTAAGTTACGCCACTATTTAAGTTACTAAATACTGTTGTATTACAGAGATACAGTGAATGGTATTGACACCGTAGTAGCATTTCCATAATAAAGTGAAATTGACACTTGTTGCTTACCAAATGCTACGGAGCATTTCGGGCGGAGTAAGCAAAGGAAGTGAATACTTTAAGAAAAATGGTGCCATGTACTAATGTATTGTTATTCTATCGGGACATAGAGCGAAAAAAGTACACCGGTGGTGACTGAATGTCTTACTAACAAATAACAATTTCATTTATTTACCATTGACTTTTCTATTTATCTAAGTTAAGTTTTAGTACGCCTACCAATTATGGGGTGAGACGTAAAACAGGTGTTACTTAATACTTTGAGTTTAAACTGTTTAGCTACTGAAAAGAACTAAATTTCGTCACACTAACGACTGAAATGTTATGTTCTTAAAAACTAATACTATAGCACTTTCGCTAGACTTTGAAGATGTTATGTTTGTGAAAGAGGTAGATCTTGCATATGTAAGAATTGACATTATTAAAGCGGATAAATTGCAAATAACCAAAGATGTTATTTAATCCAATTTAGAACACACCATTGGATTTGCATTAACTTTTCTTAAGTACAAAAATCATTATTCATTGGCCGTGAAAAATCTAAAAACGCTTAAAATAGCACATTGACTTGCATTACCGTATTGATTCTATTAAATTCTCGCAAGCTAAAAAACTATTTTTCCATAAATATAGGTAATTTATCGAACCTGTACCTCTCGAGTGGAAGAAAAGACGCCTGCGTAAGGTCGATAGAGCAATTCTATTCGACGAGCGTAAACTTTTCGCGAGTATACGGTAAGGACGATAAGAATCGGCAGACGTGAGCCGGGAGTCAATTTCTTATCGGGTGTCGACGGCGACACGCGTGAAGCGATAACGCTAAATTGTTTTGGCTTGTATGAAGCAGTAGTTACAGATAATTCACCGGCGCGTGAAGCGTAATTAGACATAACATGATTAACATGATCGATTTGTCTTAAAATGTCGCTAATCTGCGTAGTGGTTGACGGGGGTTACACAGAAGCATTTCGTCATTGACTGGAACTGTGGTAAGGTTCAGGTCTTATGTTTTTGTACTGATAAATGCGTAACTCGATAACTAAGATGCTTAGAAGCATAAACTAACATAGTTAAGACATCTAAAGTATCTATTCTATATTGTTATGTGTATTACAATACAGATAAGTTGATTTAACATTATGAAATAATACATTTAAATTAACTTGTTAAAACATTTTTTATTTTTCAATAAGAAATTTATTCTATATGTTCATATTACTTAATAATTTGATATATATTATAAAAGTAATTATTTGTTTAACAATAAAACTAAATAATGTTCTTGATTGTGATTCATATGAATAAAAAAACTAAACAGAAAGTTGATACTTGTAAACTACAATTTGATTTAAATTACTTTCTGATCCATATATTAGGCTGATAAATCTTCAGTGAAATTGGAGTAACTGAGTTGCTATACAATGAAGGGAAGTAACTGTTAGTAATAATGATTTTCACCCATGTACAGGACTGATCGTTGGATTGATTTCAATTGTGAGATCGAATGTATAAATACTTTTGTAGAAGTTCTATTCTATGTTGAACTTTTCAAAAATATTCCGCTAAGCAAAAACATTAGTTGAACGTCAGGAGATTTTAAGTAATGTCTGACGTGAAGATCTTTTTCATTTATGTCAAAGTGATCTGCAAGATTCTTCCTATTTTTTGTCCTATTGTTTGCTGAGCGAGACATAATTTGCTTTCTACTACTTATCAAGTAGAGAAGATACCTGGTGAGGCAACAGTAATGCCTAGGGTATTGAATGAACTAAATTATTTTTACAAAGGCGACTGTTCGTTAGGAGGTCAGCTAAAATAATCATAGGGATTTCACAATTTTTTGTACAAATATGTGATGTTAACTTAACAAGAGCAAGATGACAAATCTTAGCTATGAGTAAACTAATATATATAATTTTTTGATATGATCTTCAACATTTATTTTTGACAAATGATCAGGATTGGTTCGGATAACATGAGTTAACACTGTTAGTCTTAAGAATCTGATTATTATTTTTCATCATATAACTGATTTGCATTATCAAAAGATGAACTATTAGGGTAGTTATCTATAATGATCAGTATGATGTTTCACATATCTAGCTTGAGGTAGTGTAATTGATTTTCAGCAGGCTACACAGCGAAATGGGAGTAACTGATGGTAGTAAGACAACATTAATGAACTATTGGGGAATGACTTTCTCACTAATATAAAATGGCATGAACTAATTACTCTGTAACTCCATTACTTTATAGATAGCTGCATTTACGTTCATTTGTTATTTTGAAGTCAATAGGACTGAAAAGTTAAATATATTTTTTTGATATGTTGTTAACTTGAGGAAGTATGTTGTAACTGAGCAAGGCTGAAGAGTAATTAACATATATATTTTTTTGAGATCATAAGCCACTTTTTGCAATATATCATACTATTGTTATTTATTAATTAATATTGCTAAGATTGTATAGACATTGTACTATATTACACTGCATAAAATGTTTTACTATTGATGATATATAATGATACAAGAGATGACTAACAAAATTCTTTAAGGTTTGACTGAGAGTTTCCTTAAATGTTAAAATTTTATTTTTCAACAAACACAACCAAATATGAAACTTACCTGGTGGATTAGGCCACATAAAAAACTTGGTTGTTGGTGTCTTCCAGGAAATGTGTAATGCATACACTATCTGCAGCATCTTGTCTCTTGAGATGGGCTGTAATAGTAGTATCGCCCTATATGCTACATATTGTCAGGAGTCTTCTCTTTTGGAGAAGGACGATAATAATGTCGGAACGCTTGATGTTCATTGGTGGAACTATAAATGCTTGATTTTCATTGGAGAACACGTTCAGGTGGTATGCCATACCAGATCCATGTACCACTATATAATAATAAAACTGAGGGCATTGTCTCTCTCTCTCTACTTTCATTCTTTATACTCTTCCTTTCTCTTCTTGCCTGTATTGATTTCATTATAGCCTGCCTACACAAACCACAGATTCCAGCTGAGGACTTTACAAGTTGATGTAATTCTGAACAGTTTGTTGTATTAAGTTATACGTCATATCAAAATAAGGGTGCATGCTACTGCTAGATTTATTGATGTTTCAAAGTCCTTGTTATACAAGACACTTCAAACGTTGAACACATGCAGTAAAGTATTTGAATTCCTATAGCAATATTTCTCCGAACACAACTCATTTCTTAGTATATTACACTTCGAATCTCAGGGCAATGCTTCAAGCTATTTAATACTAATTTTGATTCGTGGTAAATCATAGTTTCAAAGCACTCCTACAAGTTGTATTGAACATTGCATTGCTTACTCTAGTTCTAAAGTGTCCAGGTGAAAGCTATATTGGACTTGGAATTCCTATAGCAATGTTTCACAACACTCAATAAAACAGTTCTGGTCAAACCTTGAATTCTTATAACAATATTTCAAAACACTTTATAACATAACTTGAAACTTGGAATTCTTAAAACAATGCTATATAGAAAACATTTGATTACTCTAGCTATATTTCCAAATAGAGTAAAACCTCTCAATCGACCGACGTCAAATGGTACATTTGGGGAGGTGGTGAGATTAGGGAGTTCAAAAGAAATCATTACATATTGTATGGGCGATCTTTTGGGACCCAAATAAAGCGATCGATGTAGGGGAGTGGTCATTCTGTGGAGGTGGTCTTTTAGAGAGGTTTTACTGTACAGTAAAACCTTTCTAAATCGACCGACCATGGGACCGACTTTAAATGGTCCATGTAGGGAGGTGGTCGGTTTAGGGAGGTTTTTTTAATGGTTACAACGATTGGTTTTTTTAATCGTTACAATGATTGGGACTCAAATAAAGCGATCGACAGAGGGGCATGGTCATTCTGTGGAGGTGGTCGGCTAGAGAGGTTTTACTGTACTTGTACAAGTCACACTGTAACTTTAGGCTGCATATGGGAAGTCTTTGATTATTCCATACATAACTGACTATTGTATTAACAATGTTTCAAAGTACTCGTTATACAAGTCACTTCGAATCTTTTTGATTTCAACAACATGTCAATGTTTTGAGTGTATCTATGTGTCAAACAGATACTATCTCACCTACATACCAAAGGCTTGCAGATCGACTGCCCATACTGTATCACATAGCAGATATCTCAGAACAATTATGGGCATGCCAAAGACACACCAAAGACAAGTTTCCTCCTCCTCTAATGCTATGAATGTGGCCAACACACAGAAAGCACACACGAGGTAACAAATGTAAGATGGCAACGCAATTGAAGATGACATCATTATTGGCACAATGGTGCTTAAAGTTGCATAATCCAATGAAAGCATCTAAACCAAAGTGCTTACCTAAACAGGATTTCCGCCAGAAAATAATTTGAGGGTACGTAGAATGGGGGGGGGGGGGGGCTATGGAGGCTTTGTCTCTAGCTCCTTGAAGAACCTTAAAACAAAAATTATCCCAACAATTTGAGGATACTTTTGATTTTTGTTGTTTTTTACGTCCTAGCAACATCTAAGGTCATATCAGGACGGGTACCGACTTGTGACACTCATGGCGATTTTATAGTGCTGCCCCACTGGGAAACCAGCACCATGACCTGATATCCCACTCAGTCACATTATCCTGACACTGAGCCAACCAGTCCCTGCCCTATCCTATTAATGCCGAGCGCCAGGCTAGGAAGTGACACGTATCAATCTTTAAGTCATTGGTTTGACTCGACCAGGGTTCGAACCCACGACCCCACGATCTACCAGCACGGGAGACGGACGCTCTAATTCATTCAGCCATACAGTCATTCGTACCCTCAGAAAATTTAAGGGTACCAAATTTTATCTATTTTACACTCTGGCAAAAATACTGCTAGATTTGATCCTACATATTCAACTTAGATACTGGTGCACTCGTTAAGCATATGTTGCTACACTGAAGAATTATTAAATCAATTTAATTGAACCTCGCACTGCTGAAGCCTCTGGAGCCAATATTTCATCGCTTAGCGCACACACAAATAATTCTGCGAGTTTCCACTTAAAACATTTCCAAAGCTAACTTAAAAAAAAACAACACTACTTCAAACAAAAGTAAAACAGATTATAATATAATTATCAACCTAATATATCTGTTTAAACCATAGACAAAACTCAAAGCCATCAGATTATGCAATTTTAAATCTAGCCCTAGTACCCAAATACAAGCCCTATAATAGCTCAAATACAAGCACTAGGGACGTGAAAATGTGTATGATCCAGGGGCCTAGCTTCCATATACACAGGTACGCAGCTGCATACCACCTAAAGCCCCATTCACACACGGGTCTGAAGTCGCCTCAACTAGTTCACCTCATCTAATCCACTTCACGAAGCGGTCTACATGAGGCAAACTAGTTGAGTTGACTCAGCCCTAATTCGCCTCAGCGGAGCATTCACACGCACAATCTGAGTCAAGTCGACTTAAGCTGTGTTCACACAGACAAAGTTAAACCGCTTTAGTAAAACTGATTTAACTAATCCAACTCAGGAACTGGTTCACATGAAGCAAACTAGTTGAGTCGACTTAGCGCTAAACCGATTTAGTGCCACATTCACACAATGGTTTAAACCGGATTAGTTAAACCAGATTAGTTAAACCAGTTTAACGTGTATATGTGAACAGGGCTTTAGATGAGGCAAACTAGTTGAGGCGACCTAAGGCCTAAAATGTGTGAACCAGGATTTAGATTACAATTTATTTTAAAAAGTTCAAGTATATGTTTTATAGCATTTCATTCCAACGCGCTTTGTCCGAATAGTGTTTTATTCAATTTGCGTACCACCTGAAAAATACCAAGCTAGGCCCCTGTGATCGATAAAACAAAGTGCAACTTGCTGACCAGGTCTCCATAACGTAGAGAGTGTGTGTGTAAGGCCTTACTATACACATGTATCTCCACATGGGGGAGATTACATATAGTCGCATGCAGACCTCACTGATAACTACGCATCAGACAACGATACCATAACCAACAGCCTCTGGTCGAACTGTGTTGTTCTCAATACGCTTAACCGGTGTCCCAAAATAGAGTCGCCCCATCAAAGTTTTCTCCCCACTGGCGATTCTTTTTCGTGACAACCGGTTCACTCTTCCAACCAACAAATATAAAGTATTAACAATGTTCTTATGGAACTGCAAACTTCCAACAATAACCACATGTGACAAAACCTCGTAGCAGGGTGTGGTAAAACGATTTTGTTTGTTTGTTTGTTTTGTTTTTAAATGGTGTTCTAAGTTGATTCATCTTCCTTAATGGTTTTTTCCCCACAGTAATTCAATAGATATAGAAAATCACAATCGATGTATACTTATTTTCAGATAGAATTGAACACAGTGGGTGGCATAAGTGATGAGTCAGCAAAACCTGCCAACATACTTTTGCTGGTCGTGTAAGACAGCTAAACCACGTAATCTACCATGTAAGGTTAGTTATACAGTAAAACCTTTTTAAATCGCATGGGATCGACTTTTAGGGAGGTGGGAGGTTTTTCTTTTTATCGTTACAATGGTATGTGCGATCGTTTGAGACCCAAATAAAGTGATCTATATAGGGGAGTGGTTGATCTGTGGAAGTGGTCGGTTAGAGAGGTTTTACTGTATTTTACTTTGGACTTTCAATCAATGAATACATCGCTGCCATTGGAGATATTAAACACAATGCCATGAGTTATTCAATTCTACATACCCTACCCATGCCTACTGATAGTAGGTCATTCCCCAACCCCTACTGTGCCACATAAAACTAGCATTCTGTTCTCAAGGGTCTGTCAGAGTGATGAAGAGAATATAAAGACAAAATGCTTAGGGGCACTGGGAGTTTCTAAATAAAGGGCAAAATAGTTGAGAGCATATTGAATTTAAATAAAGGGCAAAATGTTTAAGGGCTTAAGAAATTTAAATAAAGGGCAAAATGGTTAAGGGCTTAAGGAATTTAAATAAAGGGCAAACTGGTTAAGGGCTTAAGATATTTAAAAAACGTCAAAATAGTTGAGGGCATATTGAATTTAAGTAAATGGCAAAATG
Organism: Branchipolynoe longqiensis; assembly: GCA_030323885.1. NCBI lineage: Eukaryota > Metazoa > Annelida > Polychaeta > Phyllodocida > Polynoidae > Branchipolynoe > Branchipolynoe longqiensis. The sequence goes on from CM059199.1 coordinate 5,638,439, forward strand.
TTTAAGGGCTTAAGGAATTTAAATAAGGGGGAAAATGGCTAAGAGCACATGTTGAATAAGATCACATAAAAATGTTAAAAAACAAGCCGAAAACCACACACACACACACACACACACACAAACGGACGGAAAGGAGGAGGTAAGCAAATTCCTTTAAAAAAAAAAAATTACTTCATTATAACATGACCCATTTCCAGTGTCCAGTACCAAATCCCATAGCCTCACTTCCTGGTGCTGAAAACAATTCATTATATCGTCATCCTCGTCATCACTCTCCACATTCCTTCGGAATCCGAATTAGGATGTGGTATTTCACGATTCTTGTTTTCGGTGCTCTCGAACAAAACGAGTCGTAATTGGAAGACTCCACATCTCGACACCTGACAACAGCATCTTGAGTTTGGATACATCTTACCTCGCAAGTGAACTTCTGGTCTAACTTGTCTAAGAAGCCAATGAATAGCAGGTCAACATTTTCCAGATTTCCATATGTTGCATTGTTACTCCAATTGTTAAGCTTGCCATAGCCCACAGAGAAACCGCTCCTGTTGATTTGCTATCTTCGGTTCCAACTTATCAGAGGATATAACTCAAGGTCAAAATGGCAGATCAAGGTCAAGACCAATATGGCCTCTTACTACTTGAGTCGGCCAGTGGTAGGTCTCCTACCATTATATACAAATCACGATAGTTTAGATGATATTTTTGTGGGTAAATCTAACCTGGCTTCTGCATAACATTGTGCGACAATGGTAGGTCAATCAAATGTGGTTTCTGAATATCTTTCAAGAATGGTAGGTCAACCAAATGTGGCTTCTGCATAACATTGTGCGACAATGGTAGGTCAACCAAATGTGGCTTCTGCATAACATTCTTGACAATGGTAGATCAACCAAATGTGGCTTCTGCAGAACATTGTGCGACAATGGTAGGTCAACCAAATGTAGCTTCTGCAGAACATTGTGCGACAATGGTAGGTCAACCAAATGTGGCTTCTGCATAACATTCTGCGACAATGGTAGGTTAATCAAATGTGGCTTCTGCATAACATTGTGCGACAATGGTAGGTCAACCAAATGTAGCTTCTGCAGAACATTGTGCGACAATGGTAGGTCAACCAAATGTGGCTTCTGCATAACATTCTGTGACAATGGTAGGTTAATCAAATGTGGCTTCTGCATAACATTGTGCGACAATGGTAGGTCAATCAAATGTGGCTTCTGCATAACATTGTGCAACAATGGTAGGTCAACCAAATGTGGCTTCTCCATAACATTCTGCGACAATAGTAGGTTAATCAAATGTGGCTTCTGCATAACATTCGGCAACAATGGTAGGTCAAATATAGCTTCTGTGTAGCAATCTGCGACAATGGTAGGTCAAACATAGCTTTTGTGTAGCATTCTGCAGCAATGGTAGGTCAAACATAGCTTTTGTGTAGCATTCTGCAACAATGGTAGGTCAAACATAGCTTTTGTGTAGCATTCTGCGACAATGGTAGGTCAAACATAGCTTTTGTGAAGCATTCTGTGGCAATGGTAGGTCAAACATAGTTTTTGTGAAGCATTCTGCGACACTGGTAGATCAACTAAATGTGGCTTCTGCATAGCATTCTGTGGCAATGGTGGATTGAAACTAATTTGGCTTCTGCATAACACGCTGTGCTTATTCTAGTTGACAAATGGCTAAGCATTTTTGTGATGGGTGTATTTATGCTGCCCATAACGGTTTAGTCTAATGACTTGTTTTTGCCACTAGACAGTAATAGTCTTGTGACTCCCCTTCTTTAGCTATCTGCTGCATGCATTCTTTCTCTGTTTGTAAGCATTCTCTCACATTCCCCAAACCTCTGAGTTTGTTTGTTCTACAATCGGATTATTGTTTGGTTACCAATAGTTAATTTCTCTGAATGTCTTCACCTTGCTGTTTTAATGGTCATTAGGTTTTAATTTAAATTTTAAAGTTTACCTTTTGTATGCATCATACCTAGCATTGATACCCTCTAAAACTTTGCTTGAATTATTAGTATATTTTCTATTTATTTATCTTTCTTAATTCATTTATTTGTTGTTGTCATTAGTCTAGCAGTGCATTTAGTTCTCTTTTGATTAATGTTTTATATATTTCTATTGTCCATGTACTTCTTTCTTCTGCTCCCAGTGTATTCCATTCCCTAGCCTTCATGTACTCGTCTCATATGATCTGTTTTTGGCTCTGTTTATTATCAGTCTGGGGCGATCACTACTTCCTGTTGTCTTTTTTGTTACCTGCACCCTCCCAAGGCTTCCTTGTCTCCCCGAATGCTGCTACTTTGAGATGTGCTTTTCTCCTGTCATTTAGTGTGTTGACTCTTGCTTTCCTATGGAGATCATCAGTTGGGTGGCTGGCTATGTTCCACCTTCAGACATATCTTAAGTGCTCTATTTTCTAGTCTTTCTAGTTTATCCAACATATTTTTGCTACCCCCCATATATTACATATTTGTAGTTAGGTATTTTCTGGTATTTGCTAATATCCAGATTTTGTGGTTTGCCTTCTTGATAACTTATTTTACTTTATCATTGTAGTTTAGTTTCCTATCAAGCCCTAGATATCTGTAGTTGCTCTGATAATCAAGAACTTTTCCCCCCAAACTTATTGGTTCCTCATTGCCATAGTTGATTTTCCCACTGCCAAACACTAGGACCTTCAACTTCTTGTGGTTTATGGAAATCTTGTTGAAATTACACCAATAATCTAAAGCTACTAGTTTCTCATTTAGCTTATCTCTGTTCTCTTTTCTGCTATTGCTTGTTGTGTATGTCGCAGTGTCATCAGCATATAGTTGGAATTGATTCCCTCTAAGGACTTCTCCAGATCATTGATGTAAATGATGAAGAGGAGTGGGTCTAATACTGAACCTTGAGGCACTCCACAGGTTACCTGTATACTTTCTGATGTTTTGCCATTTACTTTTGTTACTTCTCTCACTGATGTAATTCCTTATCCAGTCTAGTGTTCTTCCTCTTATTCCTACTCTTTCTAGCTTTTTTATCAGTATGTCATGATTCACTGTCTCGAATGCCTTGCTAAAATCTATGAATGTGGCAGTTGTCTGTACGCCTTCATTCATACCTCTCAGTATGTCATTTGTTAGATTGGATATAGTAGTTTTTGTTCTGGAGAATCCCTTTCTGAACCCTCCCTGTTTATCATTTAGTATTTTCTCACTATCTAGATGTTTCATGATGTACTTGTACATTAATTTCTCTATCAGCTTGCCTGGCAGAGGTAGACATGATTTGGGGTGGTAGTTGCCCATGTCCCCTTTGTCTCCACCCTTGTGTATTGGTACCACTGTAGCCTGCTTCCAGGCCATGGGGAAAATATCCATCTCAAATGAATTATTGATTAAGTCACATATACCATTTGGTATGGCTAGCATAGCATCTTTAATTATTCTGGCCTGTAGGTTCTGTATTCCTGATGACTTTCCTACCACAAGTATCATGTACCATATAGCATGCACAAGTCATTTCAGTTATTATTAATTCATTGTAGGCTAGCTATAGGATCTCTTTGTCATTGTGCCACATGCCACATAGCTTATTTATCAATTTTACTTTTTGTTTGTTTGTTGGTACATTAGTTGTTTAAGTAGGGGAAATTTCAGTCAGAGACGACTGGTCTTCCTCATTCCACTGCTCTTTGCCCTATCCTAATAATGCCGAGCGCCTGGCTAGGAAGCGACAAGTATAAATTTGTATGTCATTGGTTTGACTCAACCAGGATTCGAGCCCACGATCCCATGATCTACCAAAACGAGAGATGGACGCTCTAACTCATTCGGACATCCCATCTGGACTTGTGGACAGAAAATCTAAATGGGTCATTCTCAGAAGTTGTGTACCAATACTGTGACATCCGTACCACAAAATCAAAATGCTGTAAAAGTCTTATGATGCTCACATCAGTATAGCATGGAAACCAATCTGACTCCAAAATCAAATATTTTCCACACAAAGGTTGACATTTTTAGGACATTTCACATGCCACTTACTTTATAAACAGTAGTAATAATAATTTGAAACCTCATTGCTTTGGTTTTGTCTTATTTGTGATGATTAAAGAGAAAAGCAGAAAAATATTAGCAAGGTAACAGTCCAAGTGGAATCAACAATTTTACACAAATGTTCGGCTCAAATTCCAATGTTTAGGGGCAATTTCAGGATTTATGCTTTACTATACCATAACTGGGTCCATGCATAGTGTCAAATGGTTAAAATAGTTCCTGTACTGTATCTGTACTCAGTGTTTGATAGTTTCATAGTACTTACAAGTGGAAACAAAATGTTATGATGTTAATGACTCCAGAAAACGTTAGCTATTTCATAATTTTGATAAATTCTTTAGAAATAAATGTCTTCAACTTAATGAAGACATTATATATGACCATTTGAAGTGAAATGTGCATTGTTCAGAGGTTTTCATTAAGTTTGTGATACTTTATTTTCAATGATATTGACAATGTCACAAATTAGTGATGTCATTTTCTATTTATTTAGCTACATCCATCCGAATAAGATACATAATACACAATATTAACATTTACTTTTGATCTAAAATATCTCCCACATTATTGGGCTAAATGATGAAACCTAAATACTGACACTCCAATAATGGGTTTCTTTGAAATATGCATTTCAAGTAGACTACCTCAAGTGGTACACAGTTTCTGAGAACGACCCAAATACTTGACGAATACTGTTCTAAATGGGTTACAGTGTGATCAGACTTAAGCTTACATACCCTTGTCCGAGGCCACAGTTCAAATTAACATGGTTTCCGCCTAGTGCTTTGTGTCTATACCACATGTGCTCAAGTGGCTTCACCAATAAAACAATATTATGCTACTTGTATTAACAGTTTGGGTATAATTATTATAATTATACCCCAATAGATAACACCAACATAACGTTAAGTACTGTTAGTTTTAAACATTAGGCCTTTCATTACAGTATAACTGTTTACAAAAGGTTATAACAAAAATAACCTGTTGTAAACAATTCACATCTAAAAAAAGAGAAGATAATATACATCATAGATAGAAACACAAGCCTGTACGATTTAATATGTTAGCTTACACCAACATTTACATTGTTATGTGTTGAATAGAAGCTTACACAACACCAAATATTTATTATTAAAACAAATTAAAAGAGACAAGACATTTTTTTTTAAATAAAAAAAACCGGCTGGTGTTGATGTATCTCCAATGGCAACTCTGGATGCTTTGAAAGTATCTTAATAAAACACTGAACCAAAGACATGGTAGATATTACTCATCTCATGGTGAAGGCATTACTCAACCGCCTCACAATATTACTCATCCCACACTAATAAATGAACTCACACCTCCGTTACAACGAAGCCTGCCACTGACCCATTGAGTGTTGAGTAGGGTGGTGCTGATGAAACCAAACCTTGCACAATTTGGAATGTCTATTAAGGTACACTCAAGCCTTAAACAAAAATAAAAGGCCACATGGATGTAACTGTAAGTGACAGCATTGTTGGTTGGTGTAACGTGCTGTTACACCTGGGCTAGTGCTTAAGTGGCTTAGATCTCCAGTCCAAGACGCGTAGCATTGAGCCGCTTCAGGTAACCCTTGGAGAACTCGTAGGAGCTGATCATGATGGCACAGGCTGGAGCTATTTTCACCACTCGCGGAACAAAGCCTGCAACAATTCGACATATCAATGTCAAAGGGATTGACAAGTCATCATGTTATAATGTAGCGCTTTAGATGGTGCCATTTTAATGACTGTGAATTGCCTTTTACTTGGTCTAAACGGATGAAAATCTTGATGTAGGTACTTGTTTATATGCATGTAGTCAAATCAAACAAGCAGGCAAAGACCATATATATTGTTGGTTAAATGTGTACACAAACGCATCTTGGGCAAACATAGCAGATACTCAGCAGTCTTCTACTGGCTTGCTCGTGCATAATTGACACGCCACCAGCCATCTACTGATCAGGCCTACTACCTAGCCTGGTGGCGCCAGCTTGCTGTGTCTTCCTTGTTGGCACTCGCCTCACACCTGTACCACTCTCACAAAAATTATAACAACATATAATATATATGCTGCATAAGCCATTATACGAGTATAATAAGCCGGAAGATCCATCTACTCCCCAGCCACTAAGTCATCGGCTGGTCACCTACTCATTAGGTCATCTATTGGTACCTCAGGACCTCCCCGCCCACCCCTCAGCGGCCGTTATCCTCACTCACTGTACCGCTGAAATTTTCATTGAATCGTTGATGTACAGCAAGACACATCCTATTTAAGATCATTACTCAAAAGCAAATATGTGTAAAGACATTTCTTGACCTGAAAACAGAAGAGAGAGAATACAAACTTATGATCTTTGAGACTTGTGTAAGACTCCGTAAGAGTACACTTACCGGCAAACAATGACCGCACTCCATTTATTCTGTACAACTCTTGAATCATGGGAATCGTCGCCATCTTGACTGGTGCTGAAGAAAGGTAAAAAATGTTTTTCCATATACAGTATAATCCCGATAAACCAAACTTGACGGGACCCTAGAAATTTGTTTGGATTGACCGATCATTGGTTTAACCGAGCTTTGGCTTTGGCTTTGACTTGGCTTTGGCAAAAACGTGGGTGCATTATGAATGTAATATACAATGCATGTGGACACTTTGATTAATATTTTTTATGTATATACAGTATAACCCTGTTAAACCAAGTCTTAGATGACCTTAAAACCACATGAAAGTTTGGTTTAAGCATACCGGGAGTGGCTTGGGTCTTGACAATTTTGTTTGGATTTACCGATAATTTGGATTAACGGACTTTGGTTTAACCAACTTTTTTATATGATAAATGGTAGTATTTTGCCGGGCCACCAAAAAAAGTTTGGATTAGCCGATCGTTTGGTTTAACCAAGCTTGGTTTAACGAGGTTGTACTGTATATGCTTTTAATTGCATGATCAAACATACAATTTGCTATACATATACATTAGAACCTGTCTTCAGTGACCCCCGCGATCAGCGAACCCCTGCTTTGTGCGGACAATTTGTTCAATTTAGGAATTATTATTTGTCTACCTCCCTCCAATTACAGAACATCTGCTATGTGAGGACAACTTTGGTCTGAAACAGAGTTGTCCATTGAAGATAGTCATTACTGTATTGCAAATTCACTGTATGCTTTTGATGATTGATTGTTTAATTGATTGATGATGGCTTAAAGTTGCATATTCCGAATGAACTCACACCTCTGTTACAACGAAGCCTCCACAAACCCATTGAGAGTTGAGTAGGGTGGTGCTGATGAAACCAAACCTTGCACAATTTGGAATGCCTATTAAGGTACACTCAAGCCTTAAACAAAAATAAAAGGCCACATGGATGTAACTAAGTGACAGCATTGTGGTGTGGGAGGTTAAAAATCCCTTGGGTCGGTAAAAGTGTAGGCTCGGGCTTTCTATCGACCAGCAGTGGAATGAGGAAGACCAGTCGTCTATGACTGAAATTTCCCCTGCTTAAACAACTAATGGACCAACAAACAAAAAAAATACAATAAAGCGGCTAAATTCAACTCTATACCGTACTAGACTCGGAAAGCATTCAGACAGAAACAAATGTCCTATTTCCATGTTAATAAGGAAGGACCAGATTAAATGTTCATTTTGTTTAAAGCCACATATTCCGATGGTTTGAGTTTCTGACATTTTCTGAGATAAATACATTAGGTTAATCGTTATAATGTACCTTACTTTATCTTGAAGTAACTTTCATTTTAAGTTACTAACTGTTTAGATATTTGAAGTGCAAACATGTCAAATTAATTTTGGCAAAGCTCTGACCCCATAGGCTTCTGCAGTAACGGGTTCTATTCAAATGCCTCAGTATTCCCTTCTGTGTGGTGACAAATGTTTAATAAGTGCACCAGTATCTAAATTAAATATGTAGAATAAAAGTTAGATAATTGTTTTCGGTTTTAAAATTTGATGTTTTCATCAGACTATGCAGCTTTAAATTAATGATCAGATATAGATCAAAGTTAGCAACCACTTAGAGCCTTTGCGACGTCTTTAATGCTATGTAGGACTTAGTTAACTCAGGATTCGATGGTTGCCTGTTCGACAGATTGCACTGCCCTTTCTTATTTATATATTACGGATAATGCACCATGGACACGGCATCTGGAAGTGCAAGATTGGTCAGTGCCATATTGCACCATGTGTACAGTGCACTGTGACAATTGTAGTAGTCTGTACATGAGCTCTACTACCACGCGGTAGCAGCGGAGACTTTGCCATACACCAGCGCAGTACCACTATACTGCACCAGGTGGCGGCACGGGTACCCACTGGGCAGACCCCAACTGGGCTGCCCTCTACTGCGGGTGGCTGACCCCCCCCCCCCCTCCCCGCCCCCACACACACCTATAGAGTTGATGTGGGATCTGGCGAGTCAGGGGGCGGGGCAGACAACTACTGACGCCGCAGAGAGCAGATGGTTCAATAAACCAAGTTGAAGTGTACTCTGATTGAATCTTGGTGTTCTTCCGTGAGTAACCATGTGAGTGAGAGAGGGAGGGCCATGGGCCATTACACAATCATTCACAAGAACTGACGCACCACTAAATTGTAAAAAGATATATTGATTTTTGTAATACTATTTACACTTAAAGCGGCATAGTCCGATGAAGCATAAAATTGCCAAAAGCAAAACAATTATCCACAGTTGATTCTATCTATCTCACTTAGACACCACACATTTATTAAAGTTGCATATTCCGATGGTTTTGAGTTTCTGGCATTTTCTGAGATAACTACATTAGGTTGATCGTTATAATGTACCTTACTTTAGCTTGAAGTAACTTTTATTTTAAGTGGCTAACCTTTGAGATATTTGAAGTGCAACCATGCAAAATTAATTTTGGCAAGCACGCCAAAACTCTGATACCATAGGCTTCTGCAGTAATGGGTTCTATTAAATTGCCCCAGTATTTCCTTCTGTGTGGCGATGAATGCTTTATAAGTGTCTCAGAATCTAAGTTAGATATGTAGAATTAAATCTAGGTGATTTTTTTTGTGTTTTGAAAATTTGATGTTTCATCGGACTATGCAGCTTTAAGTAATTGTTGCTACATACAAGGCAATAGTAAGGCAATTCAATACAATCTGTTAATGCTAAAGCCTATGGAGTATGGTGTCAGTTTTGGCATGCTTGCCAAAACTAATTTGACATGTTTGCACTTCAAATATATCAAAACTTAGCTGTTTAAAATAAACAGTACTTGAAACGAAAGCAAGGTAGAGTATAACGATCAGCTTAATATACTTATCTAGGAAAAATTTACAGAAACTCAAAACCATCCACCTATCTTTTTTTTCTCTTTTGTTTTGTCCATTAGTTGTTTAAGCAGGGGAAATTTCAGTCATAGATGACTGGTATTCCTCATTCCACTGCTGGTCGATAGAAAGCCCGAGCCTACACTTTTACCGACCCAAGGGATTTTTAACCTCCCACACCACATAGTATGTGAGCAACCGGCCTTTGATGACGCTGTAAGTTATACATCATCATCATCATCATGCTGTCGGTCGCGATGCGACAGAGACTGCTTTCATTACTTGACTGCCGCTCTCCATTTAGCTCTCTGCTGTGAGAGTGATGTTGTGCGGTTGTACATTTCATGAAAGCTGCCTGCAAAAGTGTTGAAGTGCTGCTGGCTTTTGCAAGTTACCAGCGGCACTCTCTCGGGGAGCAAATAGAAGTTTCACATCGGCAAGAACATGTCCAGACAGGCTCAAAACTATTTGTCCCTGCAGTGGCTGGTCGGGAGATGTTGGGAGTTCCATACATCAAACGCCCTTAATGCTGCCACAGTGACATGGTTTTCTGTTCAGGGTTTGTTTCCATAGCCTTCGGTTCTGTCAAGAACCTGTACCACAATGAGGGCAGGGACGTCAAACTCCCTGAGGTATTGCAACTCCCTGAGGTATTGCAATACCTGCATACCAGAGTTATACACAGCGGTGGAAATCCAAATTGGCAGAGCTGGGGGCACGGGCAACTTTAATAATGAGTAGGACCCAACAATACCAAATCTCACAATTGATCCCGCTCATATTATATCAATAGCGTTGTTTGGAGTGCACCTTCAATTAACCCAGAATAAATTAAAGCCATGGTATATCTTCATATTAAACCCCAACGCGGCCTCATTTGACTCACACTTAGCTCCAAGGGCGATCTGCTGATGTGTTTTGATAACGTCAAATGGCAGGGTCAATGTAGCGGCTATCTGGAAAAAGTAAAGCAAAGTTTGTTTTATTTAACGACGCCTCTAGAGCCCATTGATTTTCGTGTCATCGGCAATTGGACATCAAACATATGGTCATTCTGACACATTTCTTTGGAGGAAACCCTATGCCACCACATAGGCTCCTCTGTCCGATAAGCAACAAGGAGTCTTGTATATGCATTTTCCAACAGACAGTACAGCACATACCATAGCCTTTGATGAACCAGTTGTGGACCACTGGTTGGAATGGAAAATAACCCAAACTGAAATTGGGTCCACTGAGCAGGATCGATAGGATGACTTTTAAGCTTGCGTATAAATAAAACAGAAATCCATCAAAGATAGAAAAGAATTCTCATCCATGAATGTTGGTCACTATAGGTAAAGCTTCTTTTTTTTCTTCTCTTTAAATAAAAAGGATTCTTCTTTATTAAATTTGTTTAATTCTTTAAAAAAAAAAAAGTCCATTAAAATAAGAGTTGGTCACCTCACTGTGATGTTGGTAATTATAGAGAAAGCTTCTTTTTCTTCTCTTTAAATGAAATAAAAAATTCTTTAATTAAATTTGTTTAATTCTTTAAAAAAAAGAAGAATGATTTTTTTTTTTAAAGTCCATTAAAATAAGAGCGGCATGTACTCACCGTGCCAGAGATGGCGCCAGCCATTAAGCTTTCTTTGAAGGAAAGCTCTGTCTTGGCCTTCTGTCTCAGCTGCGAGGACTTGAAATACTCGTACCCGAACCAATAAATGGCTGTAAGTCACATAGGATATAGCATTACAAGTTGCAATGGGGACCTTTCAGTTTGCATGACTCTCTCGTCAGATGGCGCACCATGCCGGTCCCATGTAATGCTGTGGTTGGATAGAAGCAGGGTGTGGTGAGGATTTTGGTGTGTGTCGTTTAAGGGTGTGTGGTTGGGGTGTGTGGTGAGTGGGTATGGTGGGGTGGGGGTGGTTGGGGTGTATGGTGTGGGTGTGGTGGGGCGTATGCTTGTGTGGTGGAGGTGTAGGGGTGTGGTGAGGATTTTGGTGTGTGGAGGGGTTGTGTGGGGATTTTGGGGTGTGTGGTGGGGTGTAGGGGTGAGTGGGAATGGTGTGGTGGGTGTGGTGTAGGTCTGTATGGTGGGTGTGTGGTGGTGGCGTATGTTTGTGTGGTGGGTGTGTTGTGGAGGTGTAGGGGTGTGGTGAGGATTTTGGAGTGTGTGGTGGGGGCTTAGGGAGGTGGTGGGGGTGTAGGTGTGTGTGGTGGGGGTTGATCGTGTGTGTGGTGGGGGTGGAGGTGGTTTGTGGTGGAGGTGGGGTGTCTTGCAGAGCAGCACCTCACAATCTTTAGCATCCCTAAACCCCCACGACACACCTACACCCCCACCACAGTCCTAAACCCCCACGCCACACACCTATATCCCCATACATGCCACCACACACACCTATACCCCCAGTACCCCTTAAACCCCCACCACACACCTACACCCCCACCACCAGACACACACCTACACCCTCACCACATATACCTACACTACCACCACACCCCCACCACACACCTACTACACCACCACCACCACACACTTACACTGCCATCACACACCTACACCCCCACCACATCCCTAAACTCCCACCACACACCCAACACACCTACACCCCCACCACACATACCTACACCCCCACCACACCCCTAAATCCCCACCACATACCTACACCCTTCTATCCAACCATGATGGCCGACTTGGACAGGGAATGCGTGCTGCCCCTAAGTCTATAGCGAGAGAAATGGCTCATGGAAGGTCCCCATTGAGCACCAGATGGGATGGCCGAATGAGTTAGAGCGCCCGTCTCGCCTGCTGGTAGATCGTGGGTTCAAACCCTGGTTGAGTCAAACCAATGACTTGAAGAAAATTGATATTGGTCGCTTCCTAGCCAGGCGCTCGGCATTAACAGGATAGGGCAGGGACTGGTTCGCTCAGTGTCAGGATAATGTGACTGAGTGGGATTTCAGGTCATGGTGCCGGCGGCCTGCTTTCCCAGTGGGACAGCATTATAAAGTCACCATGAGTGCACAATGTCACAAGTCGGTACCCGTCCTGATATGACCATAGATGTTGCTAGGACGTAAAACAACAACAAACAAACAAACAAGTTGCAATTGAAGAGCTTATTGCCTTAAAGTTGGATAGTCCAATGAAAGCATAAGATTGTTAAAAGCAAAGCTCTTATCTAGATTTGATCCAATGTATATAATTTTTTTGGTGGTAAATGATCATTTTATTCAGCGAATAAAGGTAGTTTTTCTGCGCCGAGGCACTGGTCTTCCGGCCATGTTACGTTTGTTTGTTGTTTTATGTCCTAGCAACATCTAAGGTCATATCAGGACGGGTACCGACTTGTGACAGTGCGCACTCATTGCGACTTTATAGTGCTGCCCCACTGGGAAATCAGGCTGCCAGCACTATGACCTGATATCCTACTCAGTCACATTGTTCATATTGCTACGGCAATATGGGTAATTCGAAACAGAGGCGAACCCCCCCCCCCCCTCCTCTCCTCCCTCTCCCCTCCCATACTATCCAGGCGGCGCCACCGCCGCCACTCCCTTCTCTCACCCTCACTCTCCTCCAGGTGGCGGCACCGGCACCCACCGCTGGTGCCGCTGCCCCACCCCCCCCCTGCTTCCTTCCGCTCTCCTCTCACTCTGCCACTTCTCCACCACACGCCTGACCACCAACACCTCTTTTAACTCGCCTCCCGGCTGATCTCCAACACCACGAACGAACACCACAACCGTCACCATGCCGCCACGCAAGACAACCCGACGAACAGCAGCCACCCAGGCTGCCGCCGTGTCTGACGATGCCACACGCACACCACGCCAGCGGGGCAGACCACATTCCGTGGTAGTTAAACCCAGAACCACGGCGGACGAAACGACCGACGATGACATGTCTGCGGCCGAGCAGCTCAATATGCTCAGACAGTCTGTGACAGACTCAATACGCCAGCAAGCCGATTTGGCCAAAACGATGTCGGATAGGATCAAGGCACTGGAGGCGCGCAAAACAGACAAGCGATCGCAGAGTAACTCGTCGGATGACAGACCTGTCCCCAAACGCAGGAAACGCGGCACCCCAGACCCGGACCAATCTCCAACACCACGTGCTACGACCTCCCACGCACGCTCACCGAGATCACCGAGATCGCCGAGACCCACACCCCGCAGCCAACGCACCCATAAGGATTGATGGAACAGGTCAGAATCTCAAGAGCGACCAAGACACAGGAGGTCGCGCCACGCACGGTGCGCCACCGCCACATCCTCGAGCGAAGACGACTGCACCAAAGGGATGTGATCGACGCCATCATCGGAACCAACCCAGACGGACGGAACGACAAAAGAGGTAGGACTCAACTCCTCCCCCACGCATACGTTATTAGGGACGAGCGCAAGGGTAAGGTGGGCCCGGGGGAGAGCACGTGGCACGAGTACCTGGCGGCCCTGTCACGCATGCGCAAAGACCCCAAAGTGCCCCAGTCATGGATAAAACCCATACTCAGCCACCAGGACGAGATGTTTGACATGGCCGCAGAGTGGAAGTGGGACACGTGCCTTGCCTGGTCGGAGAAGGTTTTCTCCATGATAGAAGACGGCCGCCTCCCTAAGGCCTGGCGCGACGAACAGACCATAAAAGACCTACACCGCGCAGCCTGCCTTGCAGGCATACGGAAGGAAGAGGAGAGGCGAGCCGCTAAGGCCGATCACACGACCAGACCCCACCACTCACGCACTGACGAACAGACGACAGCCACAAACAATACACCTTACAGATGCCCAGAGTTTAACACTGAGACGGACGGGCGCCCATGCCACAAATGGAACTGGGGCACGGATTGTGGTTACACTGCATCCCACGGCACCGGGAGCGATCGACGCGCACATCTGTGCGCTTGGTGCGCTAATAAATATAAAAAATCCAACCCGCACAGAGAGCAAGAGTGCAACAACAAAAAGCGACAGACTGAGTGGAAGGCCACGGCACTCGACACGGAAGAATCAGCCAGAGCGGATTTTTTTATAGCGGCCCTGGTGAGGCCGTAGAAAACGCCACCTCAGACGACGCACGCGATACCCCGCAGCCGACCCCACCTGGCCTACGCCTCGTCTCCTCTACACGCAGGTTTGTCCCGGCAATCCCGCCCTGGGACCCAAACCCACACGTACACGGCACTGAGACCGAACCCGCATACACTGACGCGCCCACCGACCCCGCTCCCGCCAAAACCGCACCACGTGGCGTAACGGCCAGAACGGCCCAGACCGATGCTGAGATTCACGCCAAAACAACCTGGAGCAGCTCAATACACGCGTCACTGGACACCCCTAACCGTCGCCTGACGCCGGACGCAGACCGCCACTACCCTCCCTCAGATGTCGCCGCCTCCGACCCATCAGTCACCACCCCCGACCCCGCTGCCGCCACTAACGACACCGCTAATGGCCATTACGGTGCTCGCCTACCGGACACCGCCGCGGCACCCTGGACAGCCCCGGGCCACGACGCCGCCCGCCTACCCGACACCGCAGCCATAACCCGTTCTCAGACACATGCCGCCTGGAACACAGACCCCGGAAGCCCCCACCCACCAGGAACCGAAAATCGCACTCTTCCCCATTCCGGCCAGCACCCACATTCTGACCCTGACCCCCGCCAACCCCAACCCCAAACCCCCACCCCCCCCACCCCCCAACCCAACGCCTTCCCACCGACCCTCCCCCACACACCCCCACCAGTGTCCGGCCACACATATGGTCGAACACCCGACAACACCCACACACCTCCATCACCACAGATGTTGTCGTACGATATGAGCCGGCTGACGCCACCATAGTATGCGTCCAACCCGCCACCGCCAGCCAACGCATAGCCCCCCCCCAGACGACGACGAACTCGACCCGGCCACGGCACCCGACGCCCTCCTCACCTACCACGACCGGGCACACGCCAGTGAAGACATCGACGACATAACCACCGATCAAGTCGACGCCCCCTCCCCCCCCTACGACCCCCCCCCCACACCCCCCTCTCCTACAAGCCTACCCTACACAACATATGGCCCACCACCGTCCCCGCGGCCTGAAGTATACAGACATATATTCGACCAAGTTCGGGTGATTGCCTTCCCTAACCACGTAGCAGCACGCATACCGGTGCCATCCGATCTCAACATCGACCACTGGAGGGCCCTCCTCGCCGGATACCACGATGCCGAGCTACTCGACTTCCTCGAGTTTGGGTGGCCGGTCGACTACACCGCCGACGCCCCCCCCGTCCCGTTGACCGCCAACCACCGCGAGGATCCTGACCACCTACAATGGATCCGCAGGTATGTCAAGGACGAGGCGTCCAAAGGCGCACTCCTTGGACCATTCCGCCAACCTCCCTTCGCCCCCTGGGCCCAGACGAGCCCGATGATGACCCGGCCGAAGAAGAATACCGACGAGCGCCGGGTCATCGTCGACCTCAGCTACCCAAGGGGCGCCAGCGTTAACGCAGGGATACGCAAAGGGCACTACCAAGGGAGGCCCACCACCTACACCCTCCCCAACATAAACAACCTCACCGACGAAGTCACCCGCCTTGGGCAAGGGGCATACATATGGACGATCGACCTCGCCCGCGCATACACACAGCTGAGGACATGC
This sequence comes from Branchipolynoe longqiensis, assembly GCA_030323885.1. Classification (NCBI taxonomy): domain Eukaryota; kingdom Metazoa; phylum Annelida; class Polychaeta; order Phyllodocida; family Polynoidae; genus Branchipolynoe; species Branchipolynoe longqiensis. The sequence continues at coordinate 5,654,467 of CM059199.1, forward strand.
CCCCTCTCTGTCCCCCTCCTAGGAATAACAATCGACAGTGACACCTACTACGACATCGCCCCCCCCTTCGGGTGCCGCACCTCTTCCATGGCCTGTGCCCGCACCACCAATGCGGTCACATACCTCCTCCGCCGGAAGGGCCATTTCGTCCTCTGTTACCTGGACGACTTTGTCGGGTCCACCGCCACTGAACAGGATGCCACCCTCGCCTACCTCGACGCTGTCCACCTCGCCGCAGACCTGGGCCTGGCACTCTCCCCAGACAACGTGTGTCCCGCCCACCCAGTGCATCGATTGGCTCGGGTTTGAGGTGGACATGGTCGACATGATCGTCCGGATCCCCCCGGCAAAGCTCGACGAAGTCGTCGCCGAGTGCTCCGCCTGGGGCCCCACAACAAAGGCCTCCAGGAAGGACCTCCAACGCCTCGTTGGAAGGCTCCAACATGTCGCAAAATGCGTCCGACCCGCCAGGCGCTTTATGAACAGGATCCTCGAAGCCCTCAGAAGTGCCCCTTACACCGGAAAGCATGCCATCACCGTCGAAATGACCAAGGACATACTATGGTTCAGGCAGTATGCCCATGCCTCCAACGGCGTTGTCCTCCTGCGCCCTCCCCCCAAGCACGAGTGGGTCATCGAATAAGACTCTTCCCTCCTCGCCGGCGGAGCGCACTCCCCCGCAGGCTACATGACTGAGGAGTACCAGCCAGGGTTCCTGGCCGACGGACACAACATCGCCCAGCTCGAGGCTCTAAACCTGGTGGTCGCCCTCCACGCACTCACCCCCCCAAACCCCCAAGACTATGCTGTTGTGATCAACACCGACAACCAGGCTTCCCAGATCGTGCTCGACTCCGGTGCCGGGAGGGACCCAACCCTGTGTGCCTGCGCACGGGCGATCTGGCGATTCGCTGCCCTTAACTCTTGCGAGATCCAGGTCATCCACAAGCCTGGCGCCGAGATAGCCTTTGCAGACGCTCTCGGCAGGGCCCCCTTCGACCATGCCGCAAGACTCAGAGCCAACCGCTTTGTCGACGATATGGGCCTTACCCGCATACGGGCTCACCATGACTCCTCCCTTATCACCGATGATGACTAGCCTGGAAGAGACACTAATTTGCCCCTCTCTTCCAGGCACACACCAGGACCACCAGGACGTCATCCACCTCTTCCGCGCCGAGCTTGCCCACGGGACATGGCAGAATAAGCAACGACAGGTCAGCACCTACCTGGCGTACGCCCGCAGCCGCGACTATGACCCACTCCGTCCGACCCAGATAGATCTGGCCTCCTACCTCGCCCACCTCTCCACCTCACTCAGGTCACCCGGGGCAATCATGAACCACCTCAGTGCGGCCAAGACCTGGGTGAGGCTAAAGGACGGAAGGACCCGCAGCTTCGACACCTATCTTGTATCCATCGTCAAGCGTGGCATCATCTGGACCTCATCCCACCGCAGGCTCCACCCCTCACCGTCCACCACCTCCTCGGGGTCGTCCGTTACTTCCTACGGCCCACCCGCCCGAGTCCTCACCTCCGCCATACTCGTCGGATTCTACTCCCTCCTCAGGCAAGGAAACCTCCTCATCACCGGTCGGCCTCACGACCCAGGGCACACCATTTGACATAGCGACATCGTCGACCTAGGCACCTAGGCACCCACCTGACCATCAACGTCCGGTCGACCAAGACCTCAACTTCCCGGGCGGACGGCTTCTCCATCACGATACCAGCCATACCCGCCTCCCTGTGCTGCCCTGTGCGAGCCTGGCGCCGCTACGACACCACCATCCGGGCGTCGCCCTCTTCACCAGCCTTCCTCACCCCTCAACGATCTCCCCTCCCCATCTCGACTCTCACTACCGCGCTTTGCGCTGCGCTCCACGACATTGGATGCCCTGACCACCAGGCTTATACCCTCCACAGCCTCCGTCGAGGGGCTGCCCAGGCCTGCGCGGCCGCCGGTGCACCTATCCAAGACGTCCAGGACCTCGGACACTGGCGATCCTCAGCCGTACACCAATACGTACCGGCCCGCTCCTTCACCACGGCGACCCGGGCCCTCTCCACTTTATTTGGTTGAGGCCCGGGTCACCCAGAGACTTCATTATTGCCTACCTTGATTATTGACTCATTAACGTGCTCATCACTCTGGACTTATCTACCTGAACACTTGACCCAACGCCTTATCACTTGTTCACACTTGATCTACCCTTGAACCTTATTGACTTCTACCTACACTCATTACTACTCAACCAGAGACCTTCCTATTGATTACCTTGATTATTGATTCATTGACTTTACTGATTACTTGTTACATTGATTCCTACCTTACCTTACATTAACTCCATCCCTACTCTGAATACATTTCCACATTATGTACTTCCGCCTCGTGTTTTGAATTATCCTGACATTTAGCAAACCAGTCTTTGCCCTATCCTAGTAATGCAAAGTGCCAGGCTAGGAAGCGACAAGTATCAATTTTTAAATCATTGGTTTGACTCGACCAGGGTTCGAATCCACGATCTCATGGGTTCGAACACTCAACTCATTCGGCCATCTCGTCTGGTCCGGCCATGTTATGTTACATTCATTCACATATATAATAGTGGTGCACGTATAAAGCATTTGTTGTTAAATAGAAAGGTATACTAAGTCAATTTAATAGCCATGTCAAGGAAATGCCAGTAAATCGTAGTGGATTAAATACACGAGATTAATTGACCCACAGAAAACAATACATTAAAAAAATAATAACTACACAATAACCTGAGTGGCTAAAACTGTACACTATTTAAAAAATAATAATTTTATTAAAGTAGTAGATTAAACACAAGGAATATATATATACATGTATATCACTTTATCACAAGTATATCACTTTATCGGGGATTAAGTAATCCACAGGGAACAATACATTAGAAAAGAAACCTTACTATAATATCCACACAATAACCTGAGTGGCTAAAAATAAACAACTATTTTTGTTTGTTTAAACAGCAAGGGATTTATACACAACGATTATACGTGTATAATGGAGATTAAGTGACCTACAGAAAACAATACATTAACAAAAAAAAAACCTTACTATAATATCCACACAAAAACCTAAGTGGCTAAAAATGTACAGCGATCTTTAAAAGCAGTACCCCCCCTCCAAAACAGAGTCCTATTTACTCAGCTTTGACACTTAACCCGTGTCTTACTACATGCAAGAATATCAAGTGTCTTGTGCTATATAAAACAATAAATACACCATAATTAAATAAAATATAATTACCTTTCATAAATGAGACTGTCTCAAAAGGTGCTAAGCAATATGGGACACAACTTTGTCCATTGTATTTGTAACGATCAACATACTATCTGCTTATGCATTTTCTCAGGATAAACTGATTTGTTTTTTACACGGTGTTTCATAATCCCAATAAAACACATATTGATTTGAAGCAAATGTCCTTGTGTTTTTAGTGTAACCGTTTCTGTGCGGTTTTGTGTCAATTGTTACAATGGACAACAAAAAAGAATTGTCACCTTTTGAGACAGGCTCATATACTTCTATAGCTAATCAGCAAGTAACTTACCCAGAACCCCAAAATAAAATCAACTCCAATAATTTTGCGTGTGATAATATTATAATAGTCTGCAGTGACCTCTCAGGCAAGGAGCCACATAGACAGGTAGGCCTGGATAGGGTGGTGACATCAGGGAGCCTAGGTGGTTTAATGTTTTGGCACACTGGCCCGGAATGCAAGGGATGTGGGTTCGATTCCAGCTCTAGGCGCAATACTTCACATTTTTTAACACCCCCACGACAATATATTTGGACGAAAGACCCAGTTACTAAATAAAATCATAACAAAAAGTAAATAATTCATCATAACTAAGAGGAACGTTGCCCATGTCCCAGGGTTCCTACACCTATCAGCAATGATATTTAAGACATTGTAATACAAATTTTCATACAATTTAAGACCTATTTTCATGGCAAATGTGACGTCAACTTCAAGACATTTCAGCTCCACTGCATTTGTGCTTTGTGAAGATAGCTGGTAAAACATCTTGAAAAAGTATTTCAGTGGACAAATCCAATTTAAGACCTTTTTGAAGACCTTTAACAGAAAAGGTACCATATTTAAGACTTTTCAAGACCTTGAAAATTGACTAATCAATTTGAGACTTTTTAAAGATTCGCGGGAACCCTGTTTCCATACCTGAAAATGGAACGTCACGGAGCAGAGTTGGCACAAGACCTTGCATGAAGACGCGTGGACCGCTTGCGTTTAGTGATTTTCGCACAGCACTGACAATCTCCAACCCGGTCAGCCGTTCAGACTGCATCTTGGTCCTCACCAGCTCTAGCGGTGACACGACAAAGACTGCACCAACTGCAAATAATAAATGTGATTATTGTTATTTCACTCACTACAAGATAACTCAGATGCACCATGATCCCCCTCCTGCCATCTTTATAAAAACATGTCACTACTAAAGCCTAGGATGTGACCCATCACATCATTATTGGGTATTAAATCGCAAAGTCTAGCATTGAGCAATCAGTTCCAATAAATTTAATAATAATAATAATAAATAAACAAACCAGGTAGCTGCCACTCAGCTACCAGGAGTGATACAGAGTTCAGAGTGGCGTCAAAATGGAAACTATCATCCCAAGAAAATATACATATGAGACTGTCTCAAAAGGTGCTAAGCAATATGGGACAACACTTTGTCCATTGTAACGATCCACATACTATCTACTTATATACCAATTTTTCGGAAATATATTCTGGAGATCGAAAAGGTTCAGAGACGTGCAACGAAATTAGTTGCAGTTATAAAGGACCTACCCTATGAACAAAGGCTTAGGGAATTGAAACTTCATACTCTTTCCTACAGAAGGAAAAGAAGTGACATAATTGAAGTATTTAAAATTATGAAGGGTTTTGATCAAATAAGTCCCAAGGCTGCCAATGGATGGCAGGCTTACTGAAATAAGTCAACTTAGGCTGCAAACGGATGGCAGGTTTATTGAAATAAGTCCTTATGCTGCCAATGGATGGCAGGCTGACTGAAATAAGTCAACTTAGGCTGCAAATGGATGGGGGGTTTATTGAAATAAGTCCTTAGGCTGCCAATGGATGGCAGGCTGACTGAAATAAGTCAACTTAGGCTGCAAACGGATGGCAGGTTTATTGAAATAAGTCTTTAGGCTGCCAATGGATGGCAGGCTTACTGAAATAAGTCAACTTAGGCTGCAAAGGGATGGCGGGTTTACTGAAATAAGTCCTTAGGCTGCCAATGGATGGCAGGCTTACTGAAATAAGTCAACTTAGGCTGCAAACGGATGGGGGGTTTACTGAAATAAGTCCTTAGGCTGTCAATGGATGGCAGGCTTACTGAAATAAGTCAACTTAGGCTGCAAACAGATGGCGGGTTTATTGAAATAAGTCCTTAGGCTGCCAATGGATGGCAGGCTTCCTGAAATAAGTCCTCAGGCTGCCAATGGATGGCAGGCTGACTGAAATAAGTCAACTTAGGCTGCAAATGGATGGCGGGCTTACTGAAATAAGTCAACTTAGGCTTCAAACGGATGGCAGGTTTATTGAAATAAGTCAACTTAGGCTGCAAACGGATGGCGGGCTTACTGAAATAAGTCAACTTAGGCTGCAAACGGATAGCGGGTTTATTGAAATAAGTCAACTTAGGCTGCAAATGGATGGCGGGTTTACTGAAATAAGTCAACTTAGGCTGCCAATGGATGGCAGGTTTACTGAAATAAGTCAACTCAGGCTGCCAATGGATGGCAGGCTTACTGAAATAAATCAACACATGCTGCCAACAGATGACAGGCTTACTGAAATAAGTCCACAAATGCTGCCAACAGATGACGGGCTTACTGAAATATGTCAACTTAGGCTGCCAATGAATGACGGGCTTACTGAAATAAGTCAACTTAGGCTGCCAACGAATGACGGGCTTACTGAAATAATTTAACTTAGGCTGTCAACAGATGGTGGGCTTACTGAAATAAATCAACTTAGGCTGCCAACAGAGGACAGGCTTACTGAAATAAGTCACAGACCTCTTGAGATAGCACCGGCCAGTGAGGCGAGGTAGAGAGTCGAGGGGTTCGATTCCTGGTAGCCTATGTAGTACTTGAGGTGGTCGTACGTAGAGTAGTAGATCACCGCTTGCGGAATGATGCTCAACCTGCGAGCGGGAATTGTTCATGTTGGCTCCTAACATGCGTAATTTTCATCGTGAATTAAAAAAACATAACTTCATAAGTATTTAAATCAACTTACACATTCCAACATTACCAGTGAGTGGTCAACTTTGAAGATGTTTGAAGTATACTACACTTTGTACGACCATGAAAATATTTTAGGCAAAAATAATTGTTGGTGTGTGCACATCAAAACAACAATTTCTTTTTGGGTGAAGGGGGAGCGTAACTTTGGAGATTTTTAAAGTGAAAACATGCAAAAATAATTTGCGGTGTGTGCATATCAAAATAACCTTTTTCTAAAACTTCGGTGATATGTGAAGTGAAAACACAAATATTATTTATTATTGGTGTGTGCACATCAAAATAACCTTTTTCTAAAACTTTGGTGATATGTGAAGTGAAAACACAAATATTATTATTGGTGTGTGCGTATCAAAATAACCTTTTTTTTATTAAACTTCGGAGATATTTTAAATGAAAACACAAATATAATTGTTGGTGTGTGCACCTCAAAATAACCTTCTTTTTTTTCTTTTTTTTTATAAACTTTGGGATATATTTGAAGTGAAAACATGCCAAAATAATTCATGGTATGGATTTCCATATTCCACTGCTCCTTGCCCTATCAAAAAAATACCGAGCTCCAGGCTAAGTAGTGACAAGAATACATTTTTAGGTCATTCAGGGATGAAAGTGGTTTCCAGGGAAAAAAGCGGAAATGCTGATATTCTCCCATAGGTTTAGCATTGTCAGGGAATTGCAAAAAATTCCCGGAAGTCAGGTTTCATATATATTGGTATACGCTGATAGTGCTGCGTGTTTGAATCACGTATTAGGATAATGTGCTGATAGTGCTGCGGCTTTTGAAGCGTTTATTAGTAGTATACGCTGATAGTGCTGCGGGGTCTGGTATCCCCAGAAAGCCCTAACACAGACGAATGCATACAACCTCATTCCAGCCTTCTAACCACATTATTAACGAATCTTTAGTATTAAATTAAAACACGTCTGTTGCAGCTTTATGAGAAGTGACCATACACTGATGGTGCTGCAGCATAAAACAACGTATTAGTATACACTTATAGTGCTGCTGCGTTTGAACAACGTATTAGTATACACTTATAGTTACAGGAAAAATCCCGGAAATCCGCGAAATCGCGGAGATCTTTCATCCCTGGTCATTGGTTTGACTCGACCAGGGTTCAAATCCGCGAAATGATAGAACCCATATCGCTAAACAGTAATAGCTTCTATTAAGTTGACTTAATACTCCGTCGATGCAGCATTAAATGTTTAATGAGTGCACCAATTAAAAATATATATATAAAAATCTAAGCCTTCCTGATATGACCTTAGATGTTGCCAATAAACAAACATCAAATCTAGGTGAGTATTTTGGTTTCGAAAAATGGTGTGCTTTCATGGGAGCAGGAAGCCTTAATTTGCAAGCTGTTGAAAACCAAATGACTTATTTCTATCAATGATGACTTACAATGCTGGAGACAGACCGCTCCATAGTGATTTCACGCCCTCATGTCGACAAATCTTCGACACCGCATCCTGGAATTTCAACGGTTATTTATTAGGCATGAGTCGAAGGACACACCTGTCAAATGTCATGTTCAGATGAATAAATACTTTACCAAAACCTTTTTTTTTTAAATTACACTGTCTATGTTACTATAGGTCCCGGACCAAATATCCGGCAAGCTTAGAACAGGAAGTGGCCCTGGTTTCTGGATTTTCCATTTTTCTTGGGACAGCCTAAATATATACTTAAAACATAAAATAAACATGATTGATTGATTGGTGGTTTCTTTATGCCGTGTCGGCAGCATAGGCCATATTCACGGCGAGAATTGTTTGTTTTTTATTCAACCATCGCTTTTACAGGATGCAAAAGCACAGAATCAATTTTGTGTCAGTACACTGTGGATTTAAAAGGCTCACAGTTGCATAATTTGTGGCTAAAGGAAATAGAATTAAGATAAAAGTTAAAGGTTGTTAATTGATAGATCTATTATATAATATATCTATTTATTATAAAATAATATATATATATGATGCGTATTACATATATATTATTTATTACATATATATATCACATACATAAAACAAAGCGGTCGCATGGCAAACTACAACCAGCCTGTTAAATTCAACATTAGCCAGTTTTCTGGTAAATCCAGATTTCTGGAAGCCAGATAAAAAGGTTCGGAACCTGAAGTAACATGGGTAATTCATAGAACGTGACTAATACACCAACCACCCGTCCACCGAAACAATAAGAACTCAATAACAGGGTAGGGTTGAGCGCGATATCACTGTCAGTGGTCAGGTTAAGCCATCTGTTTCTATTTTAACCTGGAACTTGGAAGTGGGCCTCGATCATCATGAAAAAAAAGAAGAATTAAAGCTTCTTTTATTTAATGACGCCTCTAGTCTAGAGCACATTTATTTTCGTATCATCGGCTATTGGACATCAAACATATGGTCAATCTGACATATTTCTTTGGAGTAAACCCGCTGCCGCCACATAGGCTACTGTTTCCGATAAGCAGCAAGGGGTCTTTTATGTCCACTTTCCCACAGACAGGACTGCACATACCCCAGCCTTTGATGAACCAGCTGTGGACCACTGGTTGGAACGGAAAATAGCCCAAACTGAAAATGGGTCCACTGAGAAGGATCGATAAGATGACCAACACCTTCACAGGTGAACACGCTAGGTACCGCCTGAGCTACGCCCCGCTCCCTCGAACATTATGACATCGTGTAATGCTCATCAAGATGTCATTAGATTACAGTGTTTGAGCTGTATAGTCAGGGGGCCAACTCACATGGGTGTGAAAGTGCGTACTAATGCAATTTTATTGCTGATTGTGCTAGATAGGGTTATTGGTAGTGAGAATCAAGAGGGTGCCACTCTGGCACCCTTGAGCAATTTTTTTTATAGGCAGTTTTTGATATGACGTCATATTGGATCAAACCGGCATTTTTTGCGGCATTAGGGGGTAGTGTTCGTATATCAGCTATAGTATCAGTTCTAACTTAGTATACCAGAAGAAAGGATATTGAAGTACCATTCTCATGGTGTAAAAATGATCATTGTAGAGCAAATATACATGCCACAGTATACATTCACAAGCAATTGTCATCGACAACTGAAACTGAAAAATATTGCGAAATACTCATTTCAGTGTGATATTTTTGCTATTAAAATAATAATAAATGTAGTGTAGTTGTACCTCAAATATGTATCAAATTGGAATAAGCAAGTCCCAATCCTATTTATACATTTAATGAAAACAATATTAAACAAAGAAATTGATGGATACATAAGTAAACCAAACTAAATCCGGAATAAGATCTGACATATGCAGAGATACACTTTTCATGAGATGAATTTGAAATATGTCAAATGGCTTTTAACTACATTGTAGTATTTCTTTGGGAAATAGTACATAAACCAATATAACAAACAGACATGGTGTATTGTCTTATTCATTTAGGTTGCCATACGTGTCATACATAAAGCGTTTGTGACACATCATTTCACATGATTCAGGTTTCAGGATCCAATCCATCAGTCCTCTGCATTTTCATCATCATCGTCCTCGTCGTTCTCGTCGCCATCCATGAATGGGGCAGATTCATGTTTTGTGTGTTCGTTCGAGCATCCCTCGTCTGCTCCGCATTTACAGTGCGTCATGCAGGAAAGCCTGCCTGCCCGACAGCTGCACTTGAGGCTCCCACATGGCATGCTCGATTTGCAACCACATGCCACAAATTGTATGAGGGATGGTGGGGCAGCAGTGGAAGTGCCATTGACAGGGCAAAGAAGGGTTTTGTTCAACTCCCATCCATACTGACTAACATCAAGATCTGGTGGGTGTAGCTGGTCTGCCGCTCACCATGTTAATACCTGGATACGGGCTCTCTTGATGTGCTGTAGTGCAGCTTCGCTCGTTGGAGGAAGGCTTTTAATCTTTGGTGGATCCTTCTTTTTGCTGAAGAGTAGATATCTCAGCCCATCTAGTGTTGATGCCACCACACCTCCATACAAATAGGACAAGAATTGGAAGCCTTCCCTTGTCCAGTCCTCTTCTGATGCATCAGCATCTGCAAATGCCCGAAGTGGAACCTTAGATTTCAGTAGCATACTGCACACGGAAGCCTTCCCTTTGCCATATGGGTATGATACGTTTGCTTTCACAAGCATGCAAGGCAGCGGATTTCCTGAATCTTTTCACCTGGTCGTAGCTGCAGCAGAAACCGTTGGAGTACAGAATGTCAACCAGTTCCTTCGATCCAGAGCGATGGTGTATTTGGAGAGCCAGGCCCAGTGTTGTCTGGTTAAATCTCCGCGACACTAAAGCTTGTATGGCTTGCACCAAGGCCAGAGACTTCTTAGACACTTTACCATTTGACACTAGGCTTGACAGTAGCGTGAGAAGCGTTTCACTGCAATTATAAACGGCACATCCTTGGTGAAGTCACCCAACTTGTATGCAGTCGTTTTTGCGAGAGACGTAGACTGCACCTCAGCTTGTATCCTGTGACACATGTCCTTCACAACATCAGAATCATTTGCTTCCACAAGTTTCAGAGTGGCTGGCAGATATTTTTTGAATGAAATTAGACTGGCACATCCTTTCACCTGCATTATCACCAGAGCTGGTCCAAAGTGCTCTTCCAACCGTGTGACAAGTTGTGAACGGTCCTTTCGGTCTCTTGCCTGAATGACATTCTCAGCACACATGTCATCAGCCAAACTGCTACTTCTCGCTGTAGCTGCCATGTGATCTCTATACAAGCTGTATATCTCAACTGAATTCCACACTGTAGATGCATTCCCTCTCAGAGTGTTCACGACATGTTGGAATGCGAGATCACATGCGGATGGCTCTAACTTTGTAGCAATGTTGGAGGCAGATTTGACGTTGCGCTCGCCAGTGAATTGCGTGAAACAGTCAAAATGGTACTGTGCATCCGCGGCATGCAAATCTGCTAAAGAACCATTAAACCAGATACAAACTTGCTCAGCTGAGGCATCGTTTCGTTCATCATATACAGTTAGAAGTTCATTCTTCATCTCTCTCATGCAACATTGGAGGACTCTCCTCCATCGATAAGGATTCTTTGAGTCCTTCGAGAGGCACTTTTCACCACGTATGGGGCAATGCACCCTGAAATCAAAAGAGCTGAATTCAGATCGCCTCCTTTTCTGTTGATGATCATGTGTATCAATGGTTCCTATGCGCTTTCGTTCCCTAGCAATATGTGTCTTTGATGTATAGCTGGATACGCAGGACTTGTGAAACTGTAAAGTGAGGTTTGGATTGTTGTCGAGGTCTTCTTGGAGCCCAATATGGATCAAATCTTCGCGTGGTATGCTTTCAGAAATAATGTTTTTTATTCGCTGTTCCTTTCCAGTAACGAGGGTTCCCTCTGGATTGTTGCAGCCTGGGAAGAAACATTTTGCTGCGGATTCCATCGTTCACATCGGGTATCATCTATGATGGCTCACAGGTTCAACCTAGGCCTATATAAAAGACTGTTTATATAGTTTGGAAATGAATATAATGGTCAAAACACCACTTCCATACATTGTTTTACAGAATAGTAATATTTGTGTTTAAATAACGTCTGCAAACACAATAATGTCATAAGTCTTTGAAGGTATCCAAGTTTAACGATACTTTGAACATTTTCGGTTTTGTTGATTGACATGTCCTGAATACTTTGACAGATGACCAGGCATTGTTAAAATTGTTTTAGATGGGAATTTTACCTGAATAGCATCTTCACACCTATACATTAATTAAATAGCCATGAATGAGACAAATAAATTGTCTGAAAGTGACATATTATTTTCTTTATTATCGCGATCAGTTTTTCCACAAAATAATGTACATTTTGATTACCGTGAGTTGGCAGTAATAATTCCTTGAGCCTTTCTGTATTTACACATTTGTATCATAGATAGAAGTTTTATACATCAGGAGAAAGGTACTTCAATATCCTTTCTTCTAGTATAATATATGTAGTGCTAAGTGAATTAGAAATGATACTACAGCTGATATATGAAGACTACCCCCTAATGTCGAACGGCACAAAAATGCTGGTTTGATCCAATATGACATCATATCAAAAACGGCATATAAAATAAATTGCTCAAGGGTGCCAGAGTGGCACCCTCCTGATTCTCAAAATATAGGTATATGACTATCGCAAGCTGCAATAAAATTGCATTAGTACGCACTTTCACACCTATGGCTGTTTTGGGCCTTTGGCCCCCTGACTAGTATGTTCAGTCAAAGTCAGAGACTTCACCATCAGGGCCCCACTACATGTAGTGAGGATGCCTTGTTCAGTTTTGTCATGTGCAGCAATGAATTTGAATCTGCTGGTGTTAGCTGGGTGTATCCTGGAATCTTGACGTTCATCTGGTATTGCTGTTGACACATTGTCAAGCTGTCTTTTGAATGATTGTACCCTGCAGTTTGATGTTTCTTATGTAAACTAGCATTGTATTGAAGAGCTGAACTCCTGGCCAGAATGACTTCCTTCCCGCAAGGTTTTTGTTGACTGTGAGGCATTGGCATTTATGGCTGGTTCCTTACCAAGTCTACCATATTTTTTTGAATATGTTGGTGTGGCATAGCTAGTCAAATGTAATTGAAAAGTTAGGTTTTTTAATTATTCAAATTTCTTTTATAAAAAAAAAAGGTTTAAAAAAAATCACCATATAACCAAGCTCATTACCTCTGTCATGATTTAATGTATACTGACTCTCCTTTCCAAGAAAGAACGATCAATAGATGCTCTACCCATATCGTAGCTACTCCCACAGCACTATCTCCGCGAGAGGGTTGACAGATAAACCTATAGAAAAAGTGTCGATTATGGATGTAGCCATATGATTTCCAAATCTAATCACCCACATATATTGTTCAGATATTTATTCATCATAGCCTACTACTTTTGAATAATCTAATTTTAACCAATTAGGGCAATGTGCTCATTCAGGGATGAAAGTGGTCGCCGGCAAAAAAACATAGAAATCAGGCTGAGACATTGGTGCCATCTAGAACCAATGGCAAATTTCCACAAAAATATATAGTATAGTTATACGAGCCTTACCTGGGTACAGATGCCACCCCTACTACGCCTTCTTTCAAAACCTATTACCTAACATTTTCGTTTAAACTCAGACTTCCAATCCCATCATTAGGCCAGACAATACGGAACACTTGTGATGGGATTAAAAAATGGACAGCTTTCTCGCATTTGTTATTGGTGATTGGATCCACTGATTTGCATATTTACAATATAATATATATATATGTGTATTGGAGATATCTTATATCTTTTTGAAAAAAGAAGAGAGAAAGCAAAGGAAGAAAGAAGTGTTTAAAGACAGTTTAGAATCATCTTGTACATTTATTGATGCATGCTCACCAAGTTCATAATACATATGTTGAACTGGAATTGTATGCAGTTACTATTACAACAAATAGTCAATTTATATTATGCTTCTATTATCGAACAGGTTTTTCATGTGGTTATTATTGCAACTGATATGGTCATTTATGTACCAACAAATTGTTATGAACGGCCAGAAGACCAGTGCTCTGGCGCTGACAAAAGACATTATTCGCTGAATAAAATACATTTAGTAAAAAAAAAAGAAGTAAATAATGGATAACTGGTGTTTTCCCGAGGTACTGGCCTCAGATAGTCATGGGTCAGGGAGAAGGAAGCACATCCAGGTCCAGCAATCTTTTACATACTTTATGGGATAACAAATTATCTCAGTATTATATGGATACTTTAGTGTTTTCGTTTTGGCACAGCGAAACGTGATAGTCGTGGTAGGGTAGGGTGGGCGGGGCCTGACCCACGACTATCCGAGGCTAGTACCTTGGGAAAACACCAGTTATCCATCATCTGTACCCAGGTAAGACTCATATAACTATACTATTTTACCTCGGTACTACCCTCTGGCTACTCGTAGTCCAGGGAGAATTTTACGTAATCTCATTTTTTAAATCTTTTTATTCCTAATATTGTAATCATACCATAATGTTTTAGTGCAAACATAGTAATTTTTTGTTTCTCACTCTTCTTTAGTTGGTGAATAGGCGAGTCGCCAGGCCGCTTGGCTTCTCTCATCATTTGTTGTAATGTTTTGCAAACGATCTAGCCGTCTTATACCCCACGTGTGCAAGGATTCTCTTAACTGAGATTCCTAACTGTCTTGCTTTGGAGACCATGGCTCCACGCATTGAGTGAGATGCGTAGCGTCCTGTATTGACGCCTGCCTGTTTAAGCACCATGATGGTCCATCTTGCGAGTGTGTCTCACGAGATAGCTTTATGTGGTCTAATAAAGCTGATCAGTAGCCCTATATATATATAAGCCCTAATGTATAGTTAAATTTTCTGTAATGTTATTCCATTCGTTAGACAATTATTGAGGTTTCCAGCTTTAAATATGCTTACTGGTGTTTGCGTTGCCACTCTATTTGTTCCCTGGGCGGGAGAACAGCTTCTGGGCATTGAACTCCCACTTGAAGGGTCTGTTCCCTTCGTTCCAGCCAAAGGTCTGCCTTTGGCCCCTTCCCCTGGCCTGGTAGATGTAGTTCGTTCCGAACCGGCCTCCACGTCCGGCTTGACAGCTTCATAAATTCTGCCTCGTCTTTTTAAAGCGGGTAGAATTTGTGTCTGCGGACGTCTTCTTGTCTGTTTCCATGTGTTTTCCATACTTGGATCCGGTCTCCACTTGTTTAAACAAGTGCTGGAGTTGACCACCAAACATCTTGGTATTGACCAGTGGCTTCCCCTTAATGGGCTTGGATCTCACCACTTCTTTCCCTGCATCGGTGCAGACAGCCTTAAAGATGTTTGTCGAAGCGTCTGTAAGAAAGGAACAGTGCAAAGAGAACTTGTTCTCAGCCATCATCCTGTTGGCTATCGGTGTTATGGCCGAGAGAACTGAGCGTACACCTTTGGGTACCGCGTGAAGAACCGTTTCGAAATTCTTATGGTCCTCACTCAGCTTCACATCGAAATACATCTCCTTGATGGCAGATTCCGGGATCCCTTTGATCCCTGTGAACTTCTCAGCCAGCTTCATAATCACTTCAGCTGGCTTGAAGGTGTTGAAGTGCCCCTGGGTGGTGTTCCTCATCATCGTGGTGGTATGCATCTTTTTCCTTCGAAGAACCTTGCACTTCTTCAACATCTTACCACTCAACTCCGTGTATTTACCCGCGCGTTTAGTGTCTGAGTTGGAGCTCGTTGAGGAAGAGTCCGACGAAGAGTCAGAAGAGGATTTGTTCTTCTTCCTCTTCTTGGATTTCTTCTTACTCTTCTTCACCAGCGGCTTCTTCTTGCGTGCCCTGGTGAACTAATCTTCATCTGATGATTGTGCCCTCTTTTTGTGTTTGCGTTTGCGCGTAACCACAATGACCTCCTCCGACTCATCGTCCGAGGAGGCTTGATCCTCTGAAAGAGCCTCCCAATCAGAATCTTCCGAGTTTAGTAGTTGCCTCTTGTTTTTCCTAGCCGGCACTTTGGAGGGAAGCATCTCCATTTTCTGTTGAACTAAGTGTGAAACTCGTTCATCTAGGTCAGCTGGGTCGGGCTTGGAGCCCCCCGCCTCGCCATAATCTTTGTTCTGGCGACCTTTGCCCCCGAACCGGCGGTGAAGGGTCTTCGTCTTCACTCAGCATTAAGGTATGTCAACCTTACTCCACTTCGTAGCCACGGCTGGGAGTCTGTAAAACACCAAAAACCCAAAAATTAGGCATAATTCAGCTGAATTTCACACAGGTAATTAACACAAAATTAACCCAAGTGTGTATCATGGTGTTAAATCCGTATTTAAACTGTTTTTAACAGGGCGTGTGGTTAATAGACAGTCATAGGTAAAGGGTATGGACAACCAACCGAAACCAAATGAGGGGTAGGGACCAGTGTAGCGTGCCTCCCACACTCTCTCTCCTATAAACTTCTCGCACATGTGGCTTTCTTGGCCAGCAAGTTGAAGAAAATACTATAGGACCCGGAGGTACGCCTCATAAATTATTTGGGGAATCTAAAAGAAACCCAGGAATAAATCCTATCGATGTAAATGGCTCCTGGAAACATCTCTCCGTTCGGCAATGGGCGGAATTATCAAACGAACAATGGGTGCATTGTTCTAACGATGTTACATAAACAATTGTAATTAAGCTGTAAAACAGTATTATCCTAATGAAAAGTTCCAAAACTGTTTGTACGTGAATGTTAACATGAACTAAACCAACATATCCAGTTAAAATGATACTAACCTGGTTGGTTTTGTAGTTAATGTAGAAAACTGCCAGAGCTACTCAAAGAACGTCCTCCCATTGTGAGTTGATTATGCTAATTGCTGGACCCGGATGTGCTTCCTTCTCCCTGGACTACGAGTAGCCAGAGGGTAGTACCGAGGTAAAGGTATAAGTAACCAAGTAAGTAAATATTCACATTTTGCAAACGCTAATCGGTGAATATAAAAAAGATCGCTGAAATCTCCAAAATGGCCGAGAATGTTCATCGCCCGGCTCACTCACCATTGTGCCGGTGAACTTGCCCTGCAGGCTGACACTGTGCATTGTGGACTGTAATGACAGCATACACTGGGAACAGCTGCGTACATCTGCACCTGCCATGTGAGCCAGGCACCGCACCTCAGGGTTGCAGTATGAGCAGAAGCACTGGTACAGCGACCCTAGCACCGACTCTCCGACGGCGACAGTCGCCCTCTGCTGGGCTTGAAGTCGCACCTTCACCACATCAAGCGGGGTCACTGCAAGCACAGCACAAAGATTGATTGATGGTTGCTTTACGCCGTATCAGCAGCACAGGCCATATTCACGGCGAGAACAGTTTCGTTTTTTATTCAGGCCCAACGCTTTTACATGTAAAAGCATACAATCAATGGGGAGCTTTCATGAGCCAGTTCTCTCGATATACACTTGGTGACAGCACCCGTTCCCGGTCCAAGTCGGCCATCATGGTTGGATAGAAGGGTGTAGGTGTGTGGTGGGTGGTGGTGTGTGGTGGGGGTTTAGAGATGTGGTGGGGGTGTAGGTATGTGTGTGGTGGGGGTGTAGGTGTGTGTGTGGTGGGGGTGTATGTGTGTGGTGAGGGTTTAAGGGTGTGGTGGGGGTGTAGGTGTGTGGTGGAGTGTAACTGTGTGGTGATGGTGTAGGTGTGTGATGTGTGTGTGTGGTGGGGGTGTAGGTGTGTGGTGATGGCTTAGGGGTGTGCTAGGCTGTAGGTGTGTGGTGGGGAATGTGTGGTGGGGTGTAGGAGTGTGTGGTGGGGTGTAGGTGTGTCTGATTGAGGTGTAGGTGTGTGTGGTGAGGGTGTTTGTGTGTGTGTGGTGGTGTAGGTGTGGTGTCTGTGGTGAGGGTGTAGATGTGTGGTGGGGGTGTAAGTGTGTTGTGGGGGTTTAGGTCTGTGGTGTGTGTCGTTGGGGTGTATGTGTATGGTGAGGGTTTAGGGTGTGGTGGGGGTGAAGCCGTGTGGTGGGGGTGTAGGTGTGTGGTGGGGGTGTAGGTGTGTGGTGTGGGTGTAGGTGTGTGGTGGGGGTTTAGGGATGCTAAAGATTGTGAGGTGCCGTTCTAAAAAACACCCCTACACCTGCACCACATCTCTAAGCCCCCACCACACACCCCTAAATCCCCATGCACCCCTACCACACACACCAAAATCCGCACACTAGAATGAACTGCTTCTACATCCAAACAAAGCAATACAGAGACAGGCATGGTGTGCCATCTGACGAGAGACTCATGCAAACTGAAAGGTCCCCATTATGTGTCAATAGACACAGCACAAAGGGGATGGTTGGTTGTTGGCGTTTTACGTCCTGGCAACATCTAAGGTCATATCAGGATGTGTACTGACTTGTGACAGTGCACACTAATGGCGACTTTATAATGCTGCCCGACTGGGAAATCATGCTGTCAGCACCATGACCCAATATCCCATTTAGTTACCTTATCCTGACACTGACTCAGTTAACCAGATCTTGCCCTATCCTATTAATACATAGCTCCAGGCTAGGAAGCAGCAAGTATCAATTTGATAAGTCATTGGTTCGACTCGACCGGGAACCGAACTCCCGATCTCCTGCACCTGGTACACAAAGGAGAAAATTGGGGGCATTAGCTAGGTTCATTGTTTGATTGATTGATTGTTGACGTCTAACGCCATAGCTAGATAGCGGGGCATTGACACAGGACAACATACTGATGCAGGGTTGCCAACTGTGGAAAATGAACAACCGGAAGAACTTAATGGATGTTATATTAGGGGGTCTGGGAGAACTCCCCTAGAAAAATGATAAAATCTTAAATGCTCTGTGGTGTACTTTGGACACAATAATCCGTAAGATTGATATAATACATTAAAACCTCTTTAAATTGACCAACATTGGGACCGACTTTAAGTGGTCCATTTAGGGAGGTGGTTGGTTTAGGGAGTTAGAATATGGTTACAATGGTATTGTTGGGACCCAAATAAAACAATCGATTTAGGGGAGTGGTCGATCTGTGGAGGGTACAGAGGTTTTACTGTATTAAGCCTATTAAATGAAAAACCCGGGGCACCCAGTTTACTCAGTCGGGCAGGTGAAGTTCTTGGTCACCTGTCCAAACAGGCAAGTTGTTATTTTTCTGATCTGCAGTAGCAGCTTTCAGTTTCAATTGGCTGACTTGGGTTTGGGCAAGTAGTTTTGCCACCCGGTCAAGTCGAAAATTCCTATTTGGCAAGCGTGGAAAAAAGTTAATGTCCTACCTTGCTAATATCTCCAAAGTTACCCATTTAAAAATAAAAGTCACATCAAACTTGTAAAGTAGATCATAATGATCTGCCATGCACGTGTTTGACCTTTAGTAATTTTTTTTAGATAAATATACTAAGCTGAAGCTCAAACCCATCGGATTATACAACTTTAATATAGTGGTGGAGAGGGAGCTGGACAGTGCTTGGATGACTGGTGCAGAGGGGTGAGATAGCAACAACCAAACTTTCAAAGATGTGTGCATATTTTGCAAAGCTGGCCCCTAAAAACTGAACTACGTAGTTAGAGCAAACTACACCGGTTGGGTATAATGACACAAAATAAACATATCTATTTCAATCAGGGGGTTTGGGGGAGGGCTGGGGTGAATAACAACCACTCTCCTAGATAAAGGATTCACCCGGTACTCGCAGTACACGGGTGAACGACAACGTGGTCTAAATACGGGCGAAAATAGCTTTAATATGGACCAGGGAGTAGAATGCCTGCCTCCAGTATCAAATGGATACTTCTATAGGCACAGAGTTGGTGAAATGGGAGAGAATGCAAAAAGACAAGATGGCGGCCGCAGAACGCCGTCGATTTCACTTTTAAATCTGATTAAACTGGATATTATATTATATTTTTCAACTCAAAGGTAGCGGGCTATCAATAATACATATGTAAAGAATAATTGTTGCTTCTTAGATTGTGAAATTAGGCTCTCAATTCTTTGACCCGCATTTTCGACAGCTTTTACATAGGGTTGGTTTGCACCCCTACTGCAGGAGTATGGGGTGAATCTTGTATCTACCACTCTCCATGCTGGGACAGCATGAGGAATTATATATGGGTCATTCTCAGAAACTGTGTACCTGTTTTGTGACATGGAAACGAAAGCTGAAAACATTTCAAACAATAGCAGAATCTATGTTCATACATAAGATTCCATATGGAAGATCTTCTGATCAAAAAGAATCTCCGGTGGACTGGACACCTCATGAGGATGTCATCAGACAGGCTACCAAAGCAGATCCTCTATTCTCAACTGTCTTCTGGTTACAGAAAGAGAGGACGCCCTCGTCTCCGGTTCAAGGATACCATCAAGAGAAATCTGAAGCTGAGAGACATTAAGACCGACTCATGGACGCAACTCTCACAGCATGTTATATTAAAACACTGCATTAAAATATGGTTACAGAGTAGAAAGTACCTTTTGAAACTTTTTTTTCTAAATTTTTTCTAAAGAGCAGTCAGTTGTAACAAACGAAATGGATAACAGATTGAAATACAAACTAGTGAATAACATGAATAACCAATACATTCTTCAAATAACAACGTGTTTGCCAATATTACAGCGTAGTGATTCTTTCAGAGTGTAACAACCCGATACAGTAAAACGATGTCATCCCTATTCTTGCCTGGCCTCCCCATAGCCCCCCCCCCCCCACACACACACACAATTCCATTTTGCCACCAACACATTAGTGCCAAAACAATATAAAATTGTCTATATATATATATCCAAGGCACACTAACCGATCAAATATAATGAAACGATTCATTGGTTTGACTCGACCAGGGTTCGAACCCACGACCCCACGATGTGTTGCTTCATGTTCATGCTCTTTGTTAATGTTATTGTTCGACTTGCGAATCCGCGTGAGCGAGTCCTCATGCATCGCCCCACAGAAAAAAAGTTAATCGCGCACATTGTTGTAGCACGCAAGCAACTCATATAAAACATCGTTTTTCTTATGTTTTATTCAGATGCAATACAAATCTTCAGTGGAAATTTGAATGTTTAAAATACAAGACTTTGTGTATGGTTTCAAATTCAATGCACATCCACCTTCTCTAAATGAATGGTCTTCCTCAATGTAAAGCATTTCACTTTGTGATATAACCATCTGTCTGTACAGCTCTCCCGTCTCCGGTTCAGGGATACCATCAAGAGAAACCTGAAACTGAGAGACATTAAGACCGACTCATGGACGCAACTCTCACAGCAGAGAGCTAAATGGAGAGCGGCAGTCAAGTAATGAAAGCAGTCTTTGTCGCATCGCGACCGACAGCATGATGATGATGATGTACCGCTCTCACCAGTGTCAGTCATCCATACTGGGTCAACCACCTCAATTTGAATAAGCTCTTTGCTATTGAATGCATAAATAGTCAAACACAATAGATGTGTCAAACTACCAACGTGTACACCCCTACCCCCCAAAATGGCAGATAACAGCAAGGGGTGAGTCGGCAGTTAATCTTGTGAGATAAAGAAATATAGAAATAGCCATGTATGGTAAGAAAAGTAATCCTAGATATGTAATCTAGTATATAATGAAAAAAAGAGACAAAAGCTCACAACAATTACATTTAAAAAAAATTATATATGGCCTACACATAAATGTCACAGGTGGACTACTTTGAAATTTATTTTTTACGTTTTCCATTGAAACAAGGAAGGAAAATTTTCCCTGATTGTCAACTTTCAAAATGACATAACTTTCTTCACATGTCTCCTAGATTCAAAATGTAATGACTATCTTAATAGTACTTTACAGTTCTTTCCAATGGAACCAGATGTGGTGGCTGAATAGGTAGAGAACAGGCTTCCTGTGGAAAGTCGGGAGTTTGAATCATGGGCGAGTCAAACCAATGACGTACAAATTGATACTTGTCACTAGCTAGCCAGGTGCATGGCATTAATAGGATAGGGCAAGGACTGGTTAGCTCAATGTCAGGAAAATGTGACTGAGTAGGATATTGGGCCATGGTGCCGGTGGCCCGATTTCCCAGTGGCGCAGCACTATAAAAATAGCCATGGGTGCGCAGTCACAATTTGGTACCTGTCCTGATATGGCAATATACATTGCTAGGATGTAAAACCCCAACAAACAAATCTTTCCAATAGTACCCGTTATAATACAATTACATGAATTCAATTTGTTTAGTAACATACATATTAGGTGTCATTCATTCAGGAGGTGTGAAATGAGGTGTGATAGGTGAGAACAACTGACCCTGGTAACAGTAAGTGGCACCTCTGATTAAAGCTTGTGAGCTTCTGTCTCTTTTTTCATTAATAAGGGTATGACCTTTTGCCTCGTGAGCTTTTGTCGTGGAACCATATCTATGACTATGTTTATAGGTTCTTCTTCAGTGCTGGTCCTAATTGGTTGGTCCCTCACATTGTAACTGTTTTCTTCTAAATCAATTCTCATTTTCATATCACAGCTGATGTCAAGGTCAATTTATTTAGGACTTTCTGTACTCCCTTGTATATTGCCCAGATTTGGTGGAACTATAGAATGTATAGCATTAGAAAAGTGAATGTAGCATATAATGACATTATGAGGTTATTACTCCATCTACCTAGGTATCACAGTGCTAGTCAGCTATTTGCCAATATTGATGTGCCAGCCTTCCAGAATCTAATATTCAAATTTATTACTAGACTTGAAAAGTCAGAAAATGCTATAATACAGGGACTTGTGAAAATAGAAGAGAGTGATCTCAGATTTACCTCTGCTATATGGAGGCATTGGTACAAACTACTGTATGTAGACCAACATTTGGATAATGGTTAGTATTCAATTCAATACTTTATTTCAGACTCAGCATTATGGTAGTTGGGTTCTTCTTCAGTGCTGGTCCTAAAAAGAGGGAATCGGAGGTCAAAACTGAAATATGTTACAGCCTATCCCAATTAGGCTGGTTGTGTTCCACATACATCCAATTTTAAGACACGATTTAAAAAAAAGCTGTTTGGACCCCGACTGCAAGTCAAGGTGGCTTCGAACATGACCAAGTGGAGAACGTTACGCGTGTTTCGGCGTGACACAAAAGACCCTTATTATTTCCTAGTTAGGTTTTGAACACCAGTCAATAGGAGTAACAGAGTGCAATTTTATGAGTGTTCGTCCACTTGAGAGTAGAACAGAGAACATATAAAATTGTGACACTGAAACATGCGTTACATGGAAAGGATTTGGACGTGTTGGAGAATGACAAAGTCCCAGAACATCCCCCATGGTCGTTGAGGAAGCCATCGGTTATCCTCCGACTCACGGAACTGAGGAAGTCTGGGACACATCCACTCGAGTACCAAGGACTGCATGCAGAGATTCAAGGCCAGTTTGCAGACCACCTCTCCATATACACTGATGGTTCGAAAGACCAAAGCCGGGTAGCTGCTGCGGCAGTCTGCCAACAGGAAAAATTTGGCGTATGCTTGCCCGATCAGAGCTCGATTTTCACTGCGGAGGCTCGAGCACTCCTTCTCGTGTTGGAGTGTATCGAGGTATCCAACCACACTAACTATGTTATATACAGTGATTCGTTCTCTTGCCTCCTGGCTGTTGCTGGACTGAAAACGAATCACCCTATTCTAGCAACGGTCATTTATAAAATGAACCAACTGGCAACAGATGGGTATGACATCCACCTGTGCTGGGTGCCTGGCCATGCCGGCATACAAGGAAACGAATGAGCTGATCGGGCTGGGAAGAAGGCCCTGAACTGTGATCTTGAACCGTGTCTGATCCCTCTCACTCTGATCTGAAACCACTAATAGCCACCCACATAAAATCCAAATGGCAACATGAGTGGGATGAAAACATTAATAAACTTAAAGAAATTGAACCATCTATGGGAAAACCACCACAGACTCATGCGGGAGGTCGGCAGGACCAAGTGGTCCTTAGCCTCTGCCGTATTGGCCACTTGTGGCTTACACATGCTTTTCTGCTCAAGGGGGAACCTCCCCCTAAATGTATTGGGTGTCAGTCCCAGCTGAGTTGCGTTGATTTGTTGACTCTGCGCCAACAATTCTACACTGCAGACAGTATGCATGACCTTTTTACTAAAGTAAAACAAGAAAACATTTTAGCCTTTTTGATGGCAGCTGAACTGTACCACCTCACATAGTTTACTAAATAAATTCTATCAATTATTAATAAAACTTTTCTTTTTCTATGGGAATTTGTTTCCCTTGACCACACATATATAATTGTGAGCTTTCTAATTTAATGAGTGTCTATTGGCACATAATCGATTGTCTGCTTTTACATGTAAAACTGATGGTTTGAACACAAAAAAAAACATTTCTCGCCATGAATATGGCCTATGCTGCTGACACGGCGTAAAGCAACCAACAATCAATCAATCATTCAAACATGGAAAGGAAAAGTTGTTCCTTCATGATGAAACAAGCACCACAGATGATGAAAAAGTATTTATACTTCGTAGTTTTTAATGCTGTGGACACATGTAACGCATGTTTCATGTGACACTCAATAATGACTTAGGTTAGAAACTGCTAATAGTAGGTACGTGAAAAACATGGCGCTTTCACAGTGTTCGCTTGTCCCACGGTGCGTGCGCGGAGCACTGCGCGGGGGACACATGACTATGTTTTTAGATCTCACTTACAACCTTTATTTTAGGACTACCAGGAATGCAACCATATGGATGATATAGTTCACATTTTGCTCTACTGCTACATCAAAACATATTTGCTGTCCGATTCATAGAAGTGACAAACAATCTTTATTCAAATTTATGTCTGTTTAAGTCACTGGAATTCTACCTGAAGATAAGCTTTGATATTTTTTAAATTAGTTTATTTTGTTTCTTTATATACTTCTCTATATTAGGGTGTAATTTGGTGACAATTTGCCCACGGTATATTTGAAAATCATGGTGAGAAGAGATTTGACCGATTGTTGGATTGTTGGAAAGTGAGCATAACACGCATTATGCTCACTTTCAAGCATCGTTGTTTGATGGGCCTGTCACATTATGGCGTATGGCGGCGGCATATATAAATTGTACCGATAAAATTTGAAAACCGTTGCGGGACGACGTATGGCGACCTTTGTGCACTGATATGAGCGTATGCGTAGCATATGAGTAGCGTGAGTACATATCAGTTTTCGGCGCATACGCCGTCATACGCTACGCATACACCATATACGCCAGGTCCCTCCCTCCCGCCTTTATATACCGAGAGCATACGCCGGGCATACGCTGAATATACGCTTTGTACACGCAAAGAATACGCTACGAATATGCTCAAATATGTTACATGCACGCCAGGTGTATGCTACATACGCTATAGATACGCCGAAGGAGTGGTTTTAGCGTATGCATAACGCAAGACGGCGTATGTATAGCATATGCGCAACCTATGACGGCACACTTAGCGTATGAACCATATGCTGAATTTTTTTAGCATGCCCAACATACGCTTCCGCCATACGCCGTAATGTGACAGGCACATTACACACACACTCAACAGTCCTAAAATTAATTTTCTGACATTTTTGCATGTTACAACTTTGCAAATAAACTAGCTAAGTTTTTTTTTTGGTCCATTAGTTGTTTAAGCAGGGGAAATTTCAGTCATAGACGACTGGTCTTCCTCATTCCACTGTTGGTCGACAGAAAGCCCGAGCCTACACTTTTACCGACCCAAGGGATTTTTAACCTCCCACACCATATAGACATGGTATGAGAGCAACCGGCCTTTGATGACGCTGTAAGTTATGCACAGCGGTGGAAATCCAAAATGGCAGAGCTGGGGGCACGGGGAATCGAGCCGGCGACCCTCAGATTAGGAGCCTGACTTAGAAAAAAGTCAGACACTCTAACCACTCCGCCACAGAGAACGCGACTTTGTTCTACAATGAAATAGTTTTCAACACAAGCAGTACAGTTTCACCATTCCCATTTTTAGATGTCATATTTGCGTGACAAATGAATCTATTTTTGCAATAAAAAATAAACCAAATTTGTTTTCTCACTGGATTGCTGTCATTGCTTCTTTGGGGTATAATGAAAGGAATTTTCTTCATTTGGTATGAAAGGGAGAATTAATTTAGAAGAAAACAGTTACAATGTGAGGGACCAACCAATTATTAGGACAGCACTGAAGAAGAACCCAGTTACATAAATTGGTCCATAGGCATTCACCCATAGTAGGTGCATATAAAAATAAATGTGAATAACAGAAGTAATAGTATCACAAGTATGAATACTACAATACTAAACATTCATACTATTACTTGTATGTTACGCACATTTTCTTTTATATATGTAGTAATGTACCTACTAGCATGGACCAATTTATATAACTATCAATACCATAATGATAATGATAATGCTGAGTCTGAAATAAGGTATTGAATTGAATGAATATCAAATGAAGAAAATTCCTTTCGTAGGCCTACTACCCTAAATATCAATTCAATTCAATTCTTTTATTTTAACTCTCTGCAAGGTATGTTTACAATAAATTGAGGTGATACAATAAATGCATACAAATTCCTTACAGACAGAAAGGATCCCAGAAAAGCGATGCTTATCTAGCTGGTCTCCATGATGTGAATGAACAAGTGATGACAATAACAAATTATTAAACTTAAGCTACATTTTTAACTAATGATTATGATGAGCTACTGATGCGTCTCTTCACAGTTAGTAAAAAACAAAGTAATGATAGGAATATTATATGGATATTGTGTCATGGATTCATGTACTTACATGCAGTATCAGTAGTTATTTTGCATGTATGTTAATAGGGGTATTATATATATTCTTTACTGGTAATCGATTTAGTATGCATTGAGATAGCTTATCTTTAGTTTTTTACAGAAGTTTTTCAAAGTTTGAAGGTTTCTAATCTCTACTGGTATTGAGTTCCAGATATTGGTTCCTTGGTTTTCAGTTGTTATTTTGCCATATTTGTTTCTAGTGTGTTTGTGATGTATGTTATTTATCTGTCGTGTGTTATGGGAATGGACCTGATTGTTTTCTTTGAAGAGATTATCAAATATTTCAGGGAGGAGGCCATTCTTTTGCTTGTAAAACAAATTTTGCAATGTATATTTTATAAATGTCAGTTACCATAAGTAAGTCCATGTCTTTATGAAGTGATTTAGTTGGGGTGAGATAGTCTTTGCTATACAGTATTTTCAAGGCTCTGTTTTGTTGTGTCTGTATCTTTTTTAGGGTTGATGATTTGGCTCTCCCAATATACTCGAATTAATTAGAGAAATGAAACGTAAACTAAAAGAAACTTACCAAAAATTGATGTTAGGAGGGCGCCAGAGCATGACGCAAGCATTTGTTGCCCGACCGATAACGACACGTCGGTTTTCCTAAAGGTCTTTCCATCCTCCAGCTTTAAGAGCTTATCGCCCATGGTGTCTTTTGTGACTAGAAGTACTAGTAGGTGATTGTTTAGCCGCTAGAATGACTAGGCTAGATGAACAATTCTGAATTCACCTCTTACTTCAGAGAACGGTTCTGCTGGAGTATTTATCAAGTAGTAGTAGTAGTACCAGCATCATGCGGCGGGCGTTGTTGACCTCAGATGTGTCACGTTGATAAACTGATACAGTGGTACAGACAGTTGGTACAGACAGTTGGTTACTCCATCATCGAGTCCATGGCCCACCCCTTCTCTGCTGCATCCCCAAAGTCGGGGCTGGTGAAGAGGTGGGTAGTCCGATGTTGATGGGATCCAGTTTACATTTGGGAGTGACAGTTGTATGTGTTGTTTTTATCTGCAACCACTGCAGTGAGATTTGACCAGCTGAGTCTGCGAAGCGGTGTTACCTAAAACAAGGTCACGCAATGTTCTGAGCAAGTAAAGGTGTAAGAAATACAAAGACGTGTGCAATAGTATGTACGGCTTCCTCGCCCCCCCCCCCGCGTTTATGTTTACAGCGGTGGCGGAAGTGTCCATTTTGATATGTGCAGCCAGCCTAGCAAGCATTCTTATATGTAATCACAGTTTGCAACGTTTTGATTTGATTCTGTTAAAATACTGCTTGACGTGCGCTATTTATTTATAAATGCATACCCGTTGCTTGATGTTCAAATACAGTTTACGCAATGTATATATGATCATCATCATCATCATGCTGTCGGTCGCGATGCGACAAAGACTGCTTTCATTACTTGACTGCCGCTCTCCGCTTTGTGCGGTTGTACATTTCATGAAAGCTGCCTGCAAAAGTGTTGAAGTGCTGCTGGCTTTTGCAAGTTACCAGCGGCACTCTCTCGGGGAGCAAATAGAGGTTTCACACCGGCAAGAACATGTCAAGACAGGCGCAAAACTATTTGTCCCTGCAGTGGCAGGTCGGGAGATGTTGGGAGTTCCATACATCAACCGCCCTTAATGCTGCCACAGTGACATGGTTTTCTGTTTAGGGTTTGCTCCCTTAGCCTTCGGTTCTGTCAAGGACCTGTACCACAAGGCAGTGGTTTACAACTCTGCAAGGCAGGGGCGTCAAACTCCCTGAGGTATTGCTATACCTGCATACCCTAGTCTAGTAACTAGACTACCTTTCGAATGGCATAAAACAAAACAAGATAAAATACTTTTTTTTTTGTTCGTCCGAGTTACATCACACAATAATGAGCCGTGTTCACATGGGCAATGTAAATCGATTCGTAGAAAGCGACTTGCCTAGTTCGCCTTACATTTCTCGTGTGAACGGGCGTCTGAGGCGGATTAGGGCTGAATCGATTCACGTGATGCGGATACTGTAAACCACCTAGCGAGATAGCCGTGTTCACACGGGCAAAATGTGAAGCGAATTAGACAAATCGAATCAGGTGAGTCAAATTAGCGGCCCGTTCACACGGGCAGTACTTGGGCCGGGAATCGAAATCTGTGCATGAGCAAGTCGATACTAACGAGCGCCAGTTTGGGTTTGTCGATGTCGGCACTAGAGAGTGTGGGTTCGACCTAGATATGTATGTACTAAATCGTATTGGTTTGGAACGGTCAAAACTTCTGCTGGGCAGTGAAAACATTAAAATAAATGATGAAAAAAATATCTTTGCTCAGCTAGCGGCTATAGACTAAATTATATAATATGCGCTTTTGATCAACCGGAAAGTAAAAAAAAACTAAGGTCTCGACTGCGCATGCGTGTCACTTCCTTAATCCGCATCAGTGCGTCCACACGGGCAAAATTACCCGCATCACAGAAATCGATTCACGTAAACTCCCTCGCTAGGTGGTTTACAGGATCCGCATCACGTGAATCGATTCAGCCCTAATCCGCATCAGACAGCCGTTCACACGAGAAATGTGAGGGGAACTAGGCAAGTCGCTTTCTACGAATCGATTTACATTGCCCGTGTGAACACGGCTGTAGTTTACGTGAATCGATTACTGTGAATCGGATTATTTTTGGCCGTGTGGACGTAACCGGATTGTGTGAAGCGACTTATGACGTCACACGCATGCGCGGTCGGTGGATTTATTTGTTGTCTTCCGGTAACTTGCCATAACGTTAGCAGAAGTGGAACGAGCAACACCGAAGCAGTCAGATCAGAGAAACATAGCAAACAAAACAATGTCGTCCTGCTCCGCCGCCGCCCACCCTCCTAACCGCAAAGACAATTGGGAGCATCATGAGGTGATCTCGCTGATAACCCTCTGGTCGGAGGACAGCGTTCAACGCGATCTCGAGCACTCCGGCCGGAATATATGTATATATCGGCGGATTGCCACCCGACTGGCACGCCTGTCAGGAGATGAGCGGGGGGAGAGAAATGCCATGGCCTGCCGCACAAAAATAAAGAGCCTGACACAGGCCTACAAGAAAGACAAGGATCACAACAAGTATGTACCTTTGGTTTGTTACGAAAACTAACTTCCCGTGCTGTCCACGACTTTGTGGTTCCTTAAATACATTGTGAGGGCCAGATCGTAAACACTCCATTCTCCCCCCCCCCCCTGTTTTGTGTGAGAAAAAAAATGTGTGCTAACGTGGGAATAGAGCATACTGAATTCCTAATTCGTCCAACTCATTCTGGTGTATGGTGAAACTGTGTGTATTTCGGATCCACACATCTGATGGCGATTGCTAGGACTATGGACGTTTTGATAAGGGCCTGATAACGCCCTGATAACACGATTATTGCTAGGGGGGCGGGGCCAATACAATCTATCAAATTTTCTAACGGCCTGATAACGCCCTGATAAGACGAAGTATGTAGCGATTATTGATAAGGAGGCTGGACCAAAGACAATCAAAAACATAAGTCATATGTAGTAGGATTTACATTTGCAGGTGAGGGCCTTTATTCATATCAACATGGTTTTCAAACGGCCCAACATAAGTGCAAAGTAAAGTTTGTACATACGTGCACAATTATTGTTTATAAGGTATATAACTTAAAGTCAAACATTCCGGTACTTTGATCAAATGGATGCGATCCTCGGCCCCCCTACCCACGGCAGCTCCCCTCGCATACTTGGACACGTTCGCGATGGATGTGGCTACAGGTAGGGGCAACCGTCCTTTAGCATTTTGACTTTGCTTTACTCATAGGTGGTAATACGTCAACGCCCATGGGAGGCAGCGGTAACCCTTCACATACTTCCATCTGATCCATCTGATGTTGGGAAAGCGACCGACAACGGGTGGCAAATTATATTCTATAGTATGACATGCTTAATAAGGTTCAAGCATACTACCTCGAGAGTTGCTTTACATGAAGCGAACTAGATGAGGCGAACTAGATGAGGCGACTCACGCTTATAGTGTGCCGAACATAATCATTGTATTAGTTTGCAACGATCAAATCTTCTGCTGGGCAGTCAAACCCTAAAAATACATGTTGAAAACAAATTTGTGCACAGCTAGCAGTGTGATATAGAAAATTGCGCGTCAAGTAAACCACTAGCGTTTACACTATCATTTATAAACCTACTTTCATAAAGCTGTTCATATAAAATACCTCCACAAGTGGTTTCTATAAACCGATTATTATGATTCGATTCAGCCCTAATCCGCGTGAGCGTCGCGTTTACACGCCGAATGTGAGTCAAACTATAGGAAGCGAACTACGTTAGGCGGCTTAAGCCGCCCCTCTATACAGGGCTTTTACATGCTACACATTACGCTCTCTATTGGCATAAATTGAACTAGTTCAGCCAAACCTTATCACCAAATTGTGTTTCATGGATATTTGAACTAACATGCCATGTTACAGCATACAATATAATTGCTACTTTCTTATCCAGACGACCACACACAACAGCTCGTTGTTGGGGCGGAGGAGGAAGTGGACCAGTCCATCCTGGTGGACGTGGAGGTCGACCTGGAGAGTCACGCCTCAGCTCTCTCTAATGTGGAGGCCAGCCAAGAAACCCCACCAGCCAGAGAGCCCACCCAAGCCACCCCACCTACCCAAGCAGCCCAGCCAGGTAAGGATATTTATAGTAAATAAAATGCACAAAGTATTTTGTAACATGTGTTCATGGTGAAATACAAAAACCAACATGTACCTCAGTTCACATAACATAAGCAATTATATTGTTATTAAACACCTTATGTGGTGTCCGTAACATGTGTAACAGTTTCGACGCCCATGCTATAGTAAAATACACAAAACCTTAAGCATGGTGTACACCTTATTTTTATAACATGTGGGTACCCGCATGTACACAAATATTTCATGTTCACTTTTAGTACAGGCAAATTAGGTGCCAAGGTGAAGGCGTTTAATCAAACAGTATGTTCTGATTCTAACGTAGCCCTGGGCTCAATGTACATTAAGCGATTTAGTTGATGCGATTTACTTGATGCGAATGATCGGGGTTAACGCCAAAACTTGATTCTGTATATTCGCTTTTTGTATATTACAGATTTGCGCAGAAAGAAGGGAAAGGCGGCCGGCAAGACGGAAAGCTTCCTTGACGCGATCCTCACCCAATTCGTTGCTGCCCAGGAAGCGTCGGCCACCATCGTCAACGAGCGAGAAGACAACCGGGTCCAGCTCGACCGCGCGATGGAGGAGAGGCTGGAGCAGCGCGAGGATGCTCGCGAGGAGGCTCGGGAGCAGCGCCAGGATGCTCGCGAGGAACGCCGGGAGCAACGCCACGCCGCGCGAGAGAGGGTGCGGGAGCACGACCAGAGGCAGCACGAGGAACGGATGCTGCAGCTGCTCATGGCGATGCACAATCCGGCACATGCGGGCACGCAGCAGTTCCGGAGTGCCACTACGGATGGGGTGACACGCATCACCCTGGTCACCCCCCAAGCAGGACCATCACATTCTACCCCCAACACCAGTTTTCTATAACTTTTGTGTGCGTTTTTTCTAACTGGTAACAGACTTCCAATATGTGTATATGTTTACCTTTCCTATTGTAATAAATTATTACAGTAGTTCCCAAAATAAAACCCTTGTTCAATTTGTTCAGTAATTCACCACATTACACAACCATGAGTTATTAGCGTACTTATTCGTACGTAGACGGTCACTTAATATATACACTTATAATGGATTACTTATATCTCCAGTCATGTCATGGCGACAATTGTCAACATCTTGTTTCCCTTCCAAAGATAAAAGGCCTGCGACATGGTTGTGTATTCCAATGAAATCTAATTTCTACAATTATTCTACTGGACTAATATTGTCTCCCTCGCTCTAGTGCAACATGCCCACAATAAAGGCGTACTAGGTAAGGCGAACTAGCTAAGGCGAACTAATTAAGGCGAATTAAATCATGATTCACGAATTGAAGTAGTGCATGAACGCGTCTCGCACCTCATGTCCAGTTCTGTCGTACTCGTTGTCCTGGGCGACGTGTTGTGGCTCATCAACGGCCCCGCCCTCCCACTCCGCGTCAAAGGTCTCCTTGTGCACTTCACAGATATTGTTCAATGTGAAGCACACAAGGAGAACTGTGGTGACCTCCTCTGTCCTTATGTCTGTACGATGCGCGAGAATCCTCCAGCGGGCCTTACACCGGCCGAAGGTATTCTCGATCGTCATACGTGCACGGGACAGGCGATAGTTGAAGGTGGTTTTCTCACGGGAAGGCAAACCCGTATCAGCAAACGGCTTCATTAGCCAGGGACGGAGTGGGTAGGCGGTTTCGCCAAGCACCACAACAGGCACAGTCACATTGCCCAGCATGCGCGGCCTCTCCTCGAACAGCTCCCCAGCCTCACCTTTCGCATACAAGGTGGAGTTTACCAAAACTTGTGCGTCGTGTACTCTACCGGGCCAACCCGCAGCTATGTTCAGGACCTTGTATTCGTTGTCACAGAGTACTTGAGCGACAATCGAGTAGAATCCTTTCCAGTTGTGGTAATCGGTATGGTGACGCTGGGGAGCGACGATCGGGCTGTGGGTGCCATCGATGACGCCGCTGCAGTTGGGGAATCCAAATCTGGTCTCGAAACCCTCAATGATATCGGTGAGGCGGGCAGGCGTAGGCATCTGTATGTATTTTGGCAATAGTACTCGGACTATCGCAGCGCATGTCTCCAGGAAAATCTCACAGCATGTGGACTTGCCAATACCAAAGAGGTGACCTATGCTGCGATAGTCCGATCCTGTTGCCAAAAGCCACAGGGCAACCGCTACCCGCACCTCGACTTGAATGCATCTGAAATGATTTGACAAAACACCAACACGTTATAATATACGCCGAATGGACAGTGCGCACAAAATAAGACTTAGCATGTGCAGTTCTACATGGCCTCACCCCCCCCCCCCATCATCTATTCCACCTTATGTACTTGGGGTAGACATTTCCGCGTATAAAGTGGAATAAAATCTTTAATAATGCAAAAAACTGCAATCATACCCAAATAGTTCAGGGAATTTTAAAGTTGAACCTTCTATGTCCATATTGTAGCTATGGGGGCAAACGCAGACAAGCAGGGATGTGGTAACTACGTTATGTTTGGGCCAAAAAAACACCAGTATCACCTCACCGTCGCATGTTGGTGTCTGCCCGCCTGATATGCACCTTGAGTTGGTCCACCACATGCTGAAAGGTCGCCCGCCTCATGCGGAAATTTGCCACCCACTCTTTGTCCCCGAACGTGCCGAGAACGATTTCTGTCCACCAGTGGGAGGACCTAGCAACAAAGTAACGAGGGCAGAAAATGTATGTAAACACCATAATTCGTAGGAATGGCAGTCAACTCGACCACAGCACTTCTGTTAATAAAAATAGGAAGGGCCCGCTATGAAATACACTTTTGGAGAACATTTGACCACCCAAATAACTTAGCGCGGCAACTACTTCAAATCCTGTAAGTAGCCATACACAAGGCAACTTACAGTCGCCTGACATTTACCAATCACTTCAAGGGACAAATATTTCACCAAACAGTGTGATATCTAGTTGGAATCGTGTAAGTCTGATTTTCCAAATTCGGTTACAATGTGCCGCATAATACTCGTCACATAAGCGGAGGGAAAAAGTTATATGAAAATATAATTGTGAAAATTGTACAACAGGCCGTCCAAACTAGTTCGAATCATGTAAGTCGCCTTTCAGAAAGCGGGTTACGATCGGCCCCGCAGTTGATCATCAATTCAAGCGCTAACAACATTTATATCCAAGAATAACTGTAAACATTTCAGCAAACAGCGTCGTATGTAGTGCGATTCATGTAAGTCGGATTATATAAATCGCATCACAATTTCCCCTATACTATTCCTGACATCAAGCGATAAAAAACCTTACCTGAAAAACAAACCCGTCCCAACTAGTTTGACTCATGTAAGTCGCCTTTTACAAATCGGCTTTCAATCCGCCGGACTTTACTCATCAATTAAACCGCTAAAAACATTTATGTAAAACAAGAACGGTAAACATTTAGCAAACACACTGGCATCTAGTTCGCATCGTGTAAGTCACGTTATAGAAATCCGATTACAATGTGGAACAGCTTGCATAACGCGCTAAAAAACCTTCTATAACAAAATAAGGCGCAACATTTACTAAATTTTATGACTAGTTATGACTAGGGGAATTAAACATGCATGGGGGCAACCCCAAAACAATGGGTAAATGTAAACATGCGCGGATAGAGACAACATTAAAAGCACCCTAACTATCACATTAATTTGTGATTTTTGGTGTGTTGAAAGCAATTTTGTCTTGTTTCTATTAAATACTTCACATTTTTCTCTACAATTTCTGATTCACCCTTTTGTTTTATTAGCCAATTGGAACTTGTTGAATTTAATTTGCGCAAATAGTTGTTGACGCCATGATCTAGTAAGGCTACTACTGGCGGTCACTCTCACAATATCCCAACTTTCACTGTTATCTCTGTTTAATACTTTCAGCGTAAATTGCTGTTAGGTTACAATTAAATACTTCAGATGTTCCTCTTCAATTGCGCATTAAGCTATTTTTTATCGATCCAATGGAAAGCTTTTAAATCTATTTGACCAAAAAAATATACAACCACTGGCATGGCGCTCAAACTGGCAGGGCGCTCAAACTACGACACCGGGGAAAAACATAGAACAATGTTGGCAAGTATATCGCGCACAACAATACTGTCATCACAATCGGGAAATAACTGTACAAAAAAAATACAGTGTACTACCAACTAATCCGATTCATGTAGGTTGCCTTCTGTAATGCGACCTAAAAGTCTGGCCATCTTTTGCGTTAGACAAACCCGCACACAAGCGTATGTGATAACCGTGGTAAAAAGCACACTCACTTTTCGCTATACAAACAGGAAATGCTAGGTCCTAACAAAGGAGTGTACATCTTACCAAACATTTTGTATTACCAACAAGTTTGATCGCCGTAGTTAGATTCTCCCACACTTTCGTGACAGCATTATGGTTACATAAACAATCAACACCGGGTAGCTCGTAAAACACCCTACGTAGATACACACCAACAAAATAGGTTGTGACAACGTACCTTTCCCTCGACCACACTTGGCGTACCACGGGGGGTTGTACGGCCATCACAGTCAGTATCTGGAGGAAGAACGATCGATGCTCTGCCTCCTGTTTGCGCTGGAAATCATCCAGCCTTCTTCGTGAACGGGCCATTATTCCCCCCACATCTCCTCTTCCCCGATCTCGTCCATCTCGTTCATCTGGTAGATCTACTAGATCCATGTTTGAACGGCGACATTGGCCAAACACCCCGCAAAACAACCCACTCGCTATTTGTTCCGCTATTGTTCTTGGTCAAAACGGTCATGCGCAGATATCCACTTCCGCATTATACCGATTCACGCATTGCCTGTGTGGACGCGACACAGTTTCAAAACACTTTCAACTCTCCCCGTGTGAACGGGCGCCTAATTCGACTCCTTTAGTTTGCCTTGTCTAATTCGCTTCACATTTTGCCCGTGTGAACACGGCTATGGTCTATATATGAGCTCTGTCCTAATCGGTGAGAATTCGCTTTAAGGATTCTGCCCCCAGCTCTTCCTGTTTGTTCCTAATCCTCTAGCCGAATACCAATATCTTCCAAGTTATAATTTTTTAGATAAATGTAATACCCCAGTCGCACTACTGCATGTGACCACTTTGCGGCCACAAAAAAGGGGTAGTCGCAGAGAAGTTGCAAGGGGTTGCAATGTGGTCCTCAGTAGTCACTGACCTCCTTATGACCATTTTGGTTGCAAGGAGATTACAGCTACTGCACTAAAGGCCTTGTGACCAAAATGGTTGCCCAGAGATCGGCAAGGAGGGTGCAAAGAGGGGATTCTTTGGTCCAAAGTGGTCGCAAGGTGTTGTGTGACTGGCTGACCAAACCACTATGTGCGCTGGCTTCCTGTGTGGGAATTTATGGGTTCTGAGTCTTGGCTGAGTCAAACCAACGACTTACAAATAAATACCTATGGCTATCTAGCCTGGTCCTGGGAATTACTCGAAGAGGGTTTTGTAAATAGCATGCGGTACCTGATCTTTACCAATGTAAAGCAGAAACAAATCTTTAAAACCAACTGGGCTGTATCGGCTCCTGTAATTTTGGCTATTTTTTTGCAAGTTGGATTTTGCGGTCAGTTGACACAAATTTGACCACTTCAAGATTGCATCAGAGATGGTTTTGCTATCATTTGACACAGATCTGACCATTTTAAAATGTTGTGTAGATCTCAATGTAGGGATGTGAATGTGATAGACAAGACTGACAGAATAGATAGCACTAGCTTTTCTCGCCATGAATATAATTACCAAGACTGACAAAATAGACACCACTAGCTTTTTGCCGTGAATATAGCCCTTGCTGCCGACATGGGGTTAAACCATCAACAATCAAATCATCAGAGAGAGCAAGTAGCTTACTAGTTTGCTCAGCATGAGAGTAATGTGACTGAGTGGGATATCGGGTCATGGTGCTGGGGGGGGGGGGGGCTTAGTCTCCCAGTGGGTGCTGCACCATACAGCTGTATTGAGTGATGCTCCTCCTGATGTGACCTTAGATGTTGCAAGGATGTAAAACCCTGACAAATAATCCTTTCGCATCCCATAGTGGTGGTTTACTTTTGGCGTGGAAAGGTTATTTACAAAGCTTCTTGCGTGATAGAAATGATGCAGATTATATTATATATATATATATATACATATATATATATATATATATATATATATATATATATATATATATATATATATATATCAACTAGTACTGTCATGTTTTAAATCTCTTTAACTTGATATGCTATTCATGGATGAAAGATCTCCACGAATTTGTGGATATCTGCTTTAAAAAATATTGAGCGATTAAATGTTGAACAATGTCAAGGAATCAAGATTTTTCTCAATTCTCTGATGGTGCAAATTCTATGTGCGAAAATCTGTGTTTCCCTGGGGAACAAAAATTCCCATCAGTGTAATAATCTCGGCTTGATTTCGGCGATTTCTGTCGGAGACCACTTTCATCCCTGAATTTAAAGCACTCTACTAGCATTACTGATATCAAACAGGGTGGTCACTTTGGGTGTGCGGTGGGTGGCTGGATGGCTGTGGCGCATTAGATTGATGTTGTAATGTCCACAGCTGGAATCTGTGTTTGTGTAGGCAGGCTATGGTGAAATCAATACAGGCAAGAAGAGAAAGGAAGAGTATAGAGAGTGAACTTAGAGAGAGAGCCAAGCCCTCAGGTTTATTATTTATAGTGGTACATGGATCTGATATGGCATACCACCTGACTGTGTTCTCCAATGAGAATCAAGCATTTACAGTTCCACCAATGATCATTCCTGTGTCACCATGGATACAGTGATCTGCCCACCACCACCATGTGGTGTGGCTGCTTGGCCACCACCTGCCTGAGCTGAGTGTGTGGTGATCCGTGACTAACAGGGGGGGGGGGGGGTAGTGAGTAGAGCTCCAAGTACCACTATCTCCAGTGCCTCTTTCACACTATCTACCTAATACACAATGACTATTGACCATAAGCACCTGGCACTATATACCATTTACCATTATAGACCATTTGCATTCCCCCACCAATGCGTTTTATCAGAATATTTTACACATTGATATCTTTATCACTAGATAACATTTTTACCAGGCCTGGTAATTCAGTACAGAAGACCAAGCGGCCTGTATATTCTATTCTAGCTTCTGAGGTAGTACAACCCAGAAGAGATAATTAAGCCTGACTATTCCAATTACTTATATGCAGTGTATGGTGAATAGATAATTAATCTAAACAGTTATATTTAATGATTATATAGATATTTAAATGCATTCTTGAGATTGAAGACAGGAGACAGCAGCTATGGGTAGATCACGTTCATACTCTCGAAGCACACCAGGCAAACAACACTCAGACTGATTCATACTAGCAGACATAACAGGATATGGAACATCTAACTCTCAGCCAAATTGGGACAGGAGAGTAGATGGTCCTTTATTAACAAGTTGTTTATTCACGTAATTAAATATGCTATTTGATTTCCAGTGTCCTAAAAGTCTTATGCAGTCAAGAGATACTCCTATTCGAGCATATTCTTGAGCAGCTCCACGTCGTAGGCTGTGTGCTGTCACCATCGGCCACCAGGGGAGCTTGGCTCCCTTCAGTATCAGGTGTATGCATTCGATGAACGTCTGACTAGTCAAGGGGTCCCCGTTCGCGAGTGCAAATGGTGGGCGCCCTCATGCAGGTCTGCATGCCGGCAGTACTTAGTCCAGGCCCACACGGGACAGAAGATTGAGTCAGGTAGTCTCGGGAGCCTGACGTGATAGCTGTCCTTTGGTTTGCATGTCGTTTTCGTGCTACAGGTATGACTTGTGTGCCTCAATGTCTCCAACCAACAACGTATGACCGCCATCACCCAGCATCTCGGAATAGAATACGTTAGATTGTCTTAACAAACATTTATAGCCAATCAATAATGCAACAATAAATACAAGTCCATACATACCCATTTTTATGCATTTTAATATTATCAGTTTGACATGTTTTATTTTCAGTGGATACGCTCTATTTACAATATTATAGTTTAGCTTAAACACCCCTTTTTTAAGTACCGACAATGCATTGCATAGCTATCAAATGCTTCCCACCTACCTCCTACTAGCTTCACCCAAGATTTTTCCCCACACAGATAGTTTTTAATGGCCCCTTCTGTCCTCAACCTATCATTAAAATATAAAGTGTATAACATTACCATTTTAAGTTTTTGGTTTTTGGGATTAACCTTATTAATTTTGCAAAATTTTAAGTATTCCTCAAAATGTACCCTTTTATTCCTCCACGTTCCTTGTGATAATCCTGCTTTGAAAAATATGCTCAGCCTACTAACTATAGCATACTCATGATCTGCGAGGGAATAAGGCCAATAAAATAAATTAGAGAAAGCAGGTCATTATAAATACATATCAAACACATTATTGTCATGAACAGCATTTACTTTTGTCAATTGACGATCATTGCATAGCCTATTTGCTAATTGTTTTGCTTCTTTGTCAAAAAACAACCTACTCAGAGCACCCGCTAATATTAGTTCATTCCCTGGTTTATGTATAACTTGTACCTCGCAGCATCTGTAGGCAGCGAACCTCCAGATCTCCCAGGCACAAGCACACAACACACGGTCTTTACCAGCACCAGTTGATAACACCTTTTGTGAAGCTTCATTATCAGTATTAATGATAATTACGAACTCCTCTGGTTGGGATGGGCATAACACCTTTAACCCTACTACTAAATTAATTGCCTTTAATTGTGCAATATGTAATTTATTATTATTCAGAAATTCTGGGGAGTATAATAAAGGAAAAATATTGTGTGCTACTGTGACTACCTACTGCAAGCAATGATGAATCACATTCGATAATCCATCTCTTTCTAGGGAATGGTCTGAGCAAACCTAACCCATTACTCCCTTCCACGAAATGTAAGAACCATGCTATATCCCTAACTAACTCCTGAGTAACTAATGATTTCCCTATGAAAGGCGTGTCCTGTAACAAATTTAGAATCCTATTCATAAATGTTCTAGATTGCATAATACATTTTGAAATAAATTGTCGTCTACCACCTCTGTACATTTGTATGAGTAACTTTAATACCCACCTTCCATTTATTGCATTCTATCAAAATATCTACTAGTTTTTCTTTTGGCATCCTCACCTCCATTACATCTGAATCTATTTCATATCCCAGCCATTGCATTATCTTCTTTGGTGGGGTACATTTTTTAATTGAAAGTTCTAGTCCTAGCAATTTAGTAATGTTTATAATTGAGTTATAACTTTCTAATGCTTTTTCGAAAGTGTCCTCCACTCCTACAAAATCATCTAAATAGCAAGCAAAAAAAAATACTTTTTTTGTTTCATTAAATAAACTACTGCCGAGGAGGTCCTGGCACAGGACATGCCTGATGTTCAACAACCGAAAGGTGGTGCTATATCAAAATAATATTCCCCTCTCACTTTAATGCCGAAAAATGGGATGCTTAAGGGGCAAGTCCTTAATTGCTTATATGCCCTAGCTAAATCTGCCGTCATGGCACAGAGCCGTTGGAAGTCACTGAGGCAGTACTCCAGGCAGTTATTGCAGACCGACCCGTGTCCGAGAAGAGTTCTTGTGGTCCATCACCATGACAACGAACGGATGCCGACCCAGTCGCCACGCAAGCGTCAGTAAGAGGTGTCTGATTCAAATGTTCATTAAAATATGCAATATTCCTACCAATCGTCTTCCTCCTTTTGTCAAATTTAAAACTACAATTTCGCAAAGCCTTATTATACCAATTATACTTTTTTTTTACCATTAAAACTCCTATTATGTTGATAATTCAACCTGCTATCCTTATAACAATGCTTTTTTAGCCCGCCGGCGCCATCTATCGCAAACACAGAACAACTGAGTTACGTTATCTTGCACTAGATGGAGTATATGGTCTTTTTTGACAATCAACCAGTTTATCACTAACAAATACCCCCGGGGGACACGAAGGGATTAACACAGACATACAAAAACTTGCATCATTATGCTAAATACCAGAGGCAAACAACGGTTTAACTACAGAAACCTGCACATTTAAAATCACATCAGAATCACGAGCAACAAACACACTCTCACTGACCTGACAACCTCGAGTAGTGAACGCCACACCGCGCTCGACGGCCCCGCCATCTGTAGTCATCGACATGAACAGATGCATCACCTGCAGCCTTGTCCACAGCTAACGCACTGTGATTCGTCCCATACGGCCCCACGCCGACGGCGAAAATAGCGATGTCACAGCATTTTGACTTGCCGTCGAAGGCGAGCATGTTCGACATACAGTCGACACACATCCCGGCGACGCCAACAGCTCCTTTCAAAATCTTTCACTGCCATGTGCACGACCTTTGGTTACTTTAGGCATCTTCACAACTCGGTGATACGGTGAGGAATGATTTCGAACGCCTCGGGCCACCGGAAATCGACTCTGGTCAGGGTTAACCAAATGCTCTACTGCATTTGGTATCTAAGGGGAGCATCACTATGGGGCCCGTGGTCAAGGCTTTGAATAAGCGAGTTCAGCATTGGCCGCACGCATGTGCGAGACCGACTTCCGGTCGTCTGAGTCGGGATAAAGAAAGCTAAAGCTGCGTTTACACGGCCAAAAGTAAAACGATTCAAGACAAAGCGTTCTACCTGAAACGTTCTCGTGGCGCGTTTACACGGGGCGTAATCGATTAATCGACTCTGGTCACCCGAGCCACTTTTTTACGCATGCGCACATCCTACAGACTCGGGTCGAATAATCGAATACGCTTCTCCGCGCTCGGGTGGACACTTTATTATTATTTTTTTAATAATCGATAAAACTACAGCAAAATAGGATTTAGAGTATTTTATGATGGCCTAGTTTATCTATATTTCCATTTCATTAATCTAAGTTATTCTTGAAAAAAAACATGTATTATAAGACTGGTACAAGCTGAAACGTTTCCTGTAGACCACCTCCTGAGGTGGTATTCGCGGAACGTTCCAGCTGGAACGTTTCAGCCCTAAAACGCCGCAGTGGTGCGTTTACACGGCCACATTTAAAACGTTCTAGGCAACTGGTTCTACGTAGGACGTTTCAAGTCGCCCGTGTAAACGCAGCTTTAGTTTGAGCGCAAACTCAGTGCATTGTCAATGGCAGTGAGCAATCTTCTTACAGAAAAAGTGAAATATCTCTAAAACCAAACCACCTAGAGACAATTCGTTTGGCACACATATAGAAAACATGTTTACCAGGAAGATTATATTAGATTGATAGTTAGGCAAAGTTAGGGTTCTGGATTTCTATTAATTTTGAATAAAACTAACGTTTTGCACTGCGAGTACCACCAAACTCAATGGCCGTGAGCAATCTTCTTACAGAAAAAGTGAAATATCTCTAAAACCAAACCACCTAGAGTCAATTCGTTTGGCACACATATAGAAAACATGTTTACCAAGAAGATTATATTAGATTGAGATAGTTAGGCAAAGTTAGGGTTCTGGATTTCTATTAATTTTGAATAAAACTAACGTTTTGCACTGCGAGTACCACCAAACTCAATGGCCGTGAGCAATCTTCTTACAGAAAAAGTGAAATATCTCTAAAACCATACCACCTAGAAACAAATCGGTTGGTACACATATAGAAAACATGTTTACCAAGAAGATTATATTAGATTGAGATGGTTAGGCAAAATTAGGGTTCT
The DNA here is from genome assembly GCA_030323885.1 of Branchipolynoe longqiensis. Classification (NCBI taxonomy): domain Eukaryota; kingdom Metazoa; phylum Annelida; class Polychaeta; order Phyllodocida; family Polynoidae; genus Branchipolynoe; species Branchipolynoe longqiensis. Next base: position 5,697,479 of record CM059199.1, read on the forward strand.
GGATTTCTATTAATTTTGAATAAAACTAACGTTTTGCAATGCGCGTAGTCTTGCACGTGGGTTTGTTTATCCCGATGACTTCCCATCAACCACCGCACGCCCGAGATGCTGAACTCGCTTATTATGCATGTTATCGGCAACATGGACAATGCTTTTTACTGTGAAGAGATGGTTAACTCTAATTTTAGACAAACCAAGCTTTATACGCATTTCATTCCCCTTATTTCTGCTCTTTTCTGTTAAATGGTACCTACTCAACGTGTCTGCTAGGGTTAACTCCACCCCTGGCTTATGTTTGATTTATTTCTCACATGTGTACTATGCCGAAAACCTCCATATTTCCCTAGCACAAAGTATCTTGTCCTTTCTGATGGAGTCATAACCATTTTAGATGTATTTACCATAGCCCATCTAGCAGTGAGAAAAACAATAATGCTCTTCTAGAATTAGTCAATGAGGTAAAAGAAATGAAACATGATAACCTGGTTATCATTGGGGATTTTAACTTTAAAAAATTGACTGGGCCACTGGCATCTTACATTGCCGTGATGACCATTATTTTCTAATTATTTTCGACCACCTAAATGACCTGCAACAATTTATTCAGGAACCAACCAGGTTCCGAGGAAATGAGACCACAAATCCCTTGGACTGGGTCATTTCCAATAAGGATAATCTTATAGATGACATCAGGATAGGTGCCCTGATCGGAAAGAGTGACCATACTGTCATATCCTTCAAAATTGATGTTGAAACAGAAAATGAGACCATTCCACTAAGATACTCATATTATAGAGGGGATTACATTGCCATCATGTCCCAAGACTTGCTAAATAAATTTAAGGAAAAAAATGTGCAAGAGTGCTGGGACCTGTTTCAAAATGTGTTATCAGGTGCTATCAAAAGGCACGTACCACTAAGAAAATTCACAACCAGGAAACAACCTCCTTGGTACTCCGGGGATATTACCACTGCCAGAAAATTGAAAAACAAAGCATGGAATGTCTACTTCTATAATAAGACATTGGAAAATTGGGAAAAATACACTATCGCTAGGAATGCCGCAAATGACATTGTCAGTGGACACAAAGAGATTTTTTAGGACAAAATTGTCCAAGACATTAAAAATAACCTGAACAAATTTCTGAAGTTATGCTTCTCATAAATAAAAAAATGCCAATGGCATACCAGCTCTAGTCAATAGTGTCGACAAACTAATCGGAGACGATGAAGGCAAAGCTGAACTACTCAATGAGTTCTTCGTCAGTGTGTTTACCAATGAAAATATGGATAATATCCCACCCTCTCCAGATTCAGGAGTCACAGAATTCCTCAGTGACATTGATATAACAGACGGTAAAGTAGAAAAGTTAATTGAAAAACTAAATGTCTCCAAGGAACCGGGGCCAGATGGGATCCATGCAATCATCAAAGATTGTTCTGAGAAAATTGGACCTATTTTGACATCTCTATTCCGTAAAAGCCTATTTGAAAGGAAAATACCCAAACAATGGAAAGATGATGATGTCAAACCCCTCCATAAAAAGGGACCAAAATGCCTGGCATCAAATTATAGACCAGTGAGTTTAACCTCCCTATGCTGTAAAATGCTAGAAAGAATAATCTGAGATCATGTCATAGAACACTTGGAAAAACTAGGATTGATATCTCCAATCCAACACAGATTCACTGGAGGCAAATCTTGCCTGACACAACTACTAGAAGTGATGGAAATTTGCACTGACTGGCTGGATCATGGCCTGGCATGGGACACCATCTTCCTGAACTTCTCCAAAGGCTTTGATAGTGTGCCCCACAAAAGACTATTAAACAAAATCAAAGCTCTGGGAATATCTGGATCAATTTCTGAATGGATACAGGACTTCCTGTCTCAGAGAAAACAAAGGGTAGTCGTAGGTAATAACAAATCTTCCTTAAAGAATGTCACCTCAGGAATACCTCAGGGAAGTGTGCTGGGACCAATATTATTTATAATATTTATAAATGACCTGCCAGGCAGTGTCTCATCAAATGTAAAAA